>CM067514.1:10890101-11250101 GCA_034509495.1 Acestrorhynchus altus
GAGAGAGAGAGAGAGAGAGAGAGAGAGAGAGAGAGAGAGAGAGAGAGAGAGATGAGAAAGAGCAAGGAGATTGAGATGGGGGAAGAAAGAGCACTGTGAGAAAGAATAAAAAGAATGAAGAGAGACAGCAGAGAGCTAGAGAGAAAGAATAGAGACAGATAGAAGCTGGGTTTGCATCCAACCATTTTGCATATGTAGTTATGTAATATTTGGCTAAAAATAATGTAAAATAAGTCATGTTTTCATCCACTGCAGTCATGCACAGAAACTTTAGATGATGAAGACTGTAATTAGGGCAAGCAAAGGGGGGGGGGGGGGGGGGTGTGATTTAACTCTGTTCATTTTTAGCAGAATTATCTTTATAGCCATTCGTAGTTTTATTGCTTTTCACAGGCGCTCGTTAGGACAAGGCCAACTTAGTTAGGGCTGAAATCTCCATGCCACCTCAACAACGTCCACCATGCATCTTTGAGTCCAAATACATTAGACAGTTGTAGGAGAGTGTGGTGCAGAGCCAGTTTTCAGACCATCAGAGGATCATATGTCTTCACACAAAAGCCGTAAATTTACACATCTATACTAATGACTTTAAAGGTCACTGCCAGGGAAATGATTGAAAAATGATGCAAAAACTGGTAGCCGGTTCATTTTATAGTGTATAATCTTTGTAATAATTTGTCTGCATGCCAGCGAACCTCAAAAAGTGTTAGGTTTGATTCACATGACTTTATGTCAGGAGAGACAGGGGGCACAGTTTAAGAACAGTACTAATGAGGTTGGTAGCCAGCATACTAATGCCACAGCGGCAATTCTGGATGAGCGCTGCAGCTAGTGCGCTCACATTGTGATAGAAATGTTGGAACAAGCCGGCAGCCAGCATGCTGATGACCTACTCGTGACTATGTTTTGACGACCAATGGCCACTCCTCCAGAACACTGAAGAAAGCAAAGAAAGGAGGTTGTGCTCAGTGTTCACTGGTGTTGGTCTTTAACTACCCCTAAACCTGTCCCTAATTCCAACTTTAACCTCAACAACAAATGTAATGCTTACTCTAAATCCAAACCTTGTATTAGTCTTTACTGAGCAATGAAATGATTCAAAAAAATGGTATTAAAGACATGGTATTACGTGCATTAATAAGAGCACAAGGTTTCAAACTCATGTTTGCTCTGAGTTCATGATCTCTGTTCAGTCAGAGCAGCAGAATTACCTCTCAATGGTCTAAATTCACAGTAATTCTCTACTAATGAGTTTGTTTGTTTGTCATGTTTTTCAGGAGGATCAATTCAAACAGGTCATATAGAGGTTTTAAATATGTGGGTTAGTCAGCTGTGCCTGTGTGTGCATCAAAACTGGTTTAAGAAAACTGGTTTTCCTGATTCCTGATCCTGATGGAGAATGAAAGAACAACACTACAGCCACATTCCTAAACAGGTGGTAAAATGCCTTGTTTAGGAACGAGTTAATGATTCCTGGGACAGACTAATGTCACTGGTGGGACATTTAAATAATGAACTAATTCATATAAACTCACACCATGCTCTTATTCCAGTGTTTTGGAATAATAGCACTGATAGCTGTGATGTCTAAGGATTAATGTGGGATACAGGCATTTAGAGACAGAGGGCACCCCCAATCCCCTTTCTCCCCTCAGGCACCCGGTAGTGTGCTGTATTTAGAGGAATCAGCTTTTTTTAAAAGGAGATGTAGGGTGATGACCTCGTGTCTGCTGAGGCTCCCAGGGGCCGCTTTTGAAATGTGCAGCTGATTCCGAGCGCAGTTCAGTGGGCCTCGGACTCCATCTGTGCTGGGACCTCCCAGAGGGTTTCTCCGCTGTGTTCCTGAGCAGGGTCGAGCTGCTTAATCTACATTCTGTGAAAGCCTGCCAAATGACTAGCTTCTACCTACAGACCATGAGCTACATTTATGGCAGTCTGCTCAAATGTTTCCTGAGTGTGATGTCACATCAGAAAAGAAAAATCAAGTATATTTAAATGGCAAACAGCGTAAACAGGATTCAGCAGTGTTGCTGACAGTTTGTGATCAAACAACACCTTCAAGACTCATCTACTAGTGTAAATCAAAAAAACTAGAATACTATAATTTCAAATGCTGACTTCTGGTCTTTCCCCTCTTCCTTCCCACCGTCACCAGTTTGATCCCACCCATTGGTCCAGAAGTAGGCTCTGCCCCTGCCATCTATGGTAGGATCTTCAAGAGTCCAGATGTTACAAGACCTGCGCTGACATTTGGGCCTGTGCCTTACAAATATTGTAAACAATCAAATTAAAACAGTGTTCAAGTCATATTTCCCAGTCTTTGCCCCGTTTATCAAAAGTCGGGTCTTCTCACGCAAAGCATGAGAAACCACTTGAAATCCCAGGGTTCCCTTTCTCCTGAGGTCATACATTCCCCTCCCATTCCACAGTCCTGTATTAATGGCATGGACTGAAGTTGTAAGTTGTGGATTTGTGCTGCTTCAGATCTTAAAAAAGGTCTAAAAACCCAACCAAGCATTACTGTTTAGTGTTCAAGAGCTACACCAGATGTACTGGTTTCCTTCTGTCACTGCTGGGCAGCACTTTGTAAGGTCATCTGGCATACCATCACAGAGTTCTTCAACAGTTTGAGAACCACTGAGCTAGAGGAACCCACCCATTCTTCACTGCTGACCACAGACCATTTATAGTGAAAGGAATTTTGCAAACTGCTACTTCCGACGGTACTATATTTTGCATTGTGTTGTTGCAAGAAAAAATGTCCCTCAAAAACAAAATTACAGTAAAAATGTCAGTGTATACCAGTGTGTTTTTTTTCAGGCAGTTTTGCTGCCAGCAAAATATCAATTGTATAGAGTATACACTCAAAATAAAAGATAGAGGTCTATATAGTGATGGAAAAGGTGACATGCTGTTGTGTTATGTGCTGCACTGGTATGAGTGAATCAGGGACAGCCAATATAAGTGCTAAAAGGCCTTCCAAGAACCACCATTTAATCAGCTTCACTGACCACCCAGGACCCCCTATAGTTCTATGATTAAAGAATAAATACCATGTGTTTCTCTGCATATTTATTAGCCTCCATTCACCACAGAGCAGGTGTTATTTGTGTGGCGGTGTGTTAGTATGTGTTGTGGTAGTAGATCAGACAGAGCATTGGTGCTGCTCTTTTTAAACACTGTGTTCATTTACTGTATGATCGAGTTGGTCCACCATGTATAGGTGGTCATCCTCTAGTTTTTCATGAGTGGCTACAGGACATTGTGGACTGGATATCTCTGATTGGTGGACTCAGTCCAGCAGTGAGACTGAGGGGTTTGTAAACTCCAGCAGCAATGCTGTGTCTTATCCACTCATACCACTCCAACATGCCACTACCATGTCACTGTCTCTAGAATGCTGCCCAAAGAATAATCTGATGGTCCTGACCAGTGTCAGGCTGAAATGAGGCTAACAGTATGCAGAGACACAGATGGACTACAGTCTGAAATGACAGAAGTGCTCCAATATGGTAAATAGTGTTCATAAAATGAACAATGGTTTTTAGAAACAAGAAAGTGGTGTTAATGTTACAGTGGCAACGGGAGTCAACTGGTTGTCTTTTCAGTGGTTTAAGCACTTTATTAAGCTATATGAAACAAGGTGATGAGTTCTACCACTGCAGGGCAGTGCCATAACTGGCATATTTTCCATCACTGCTCCACTGACAACCATGGAATATCCAGAAAGCTGCAATAGATCTGCACTGGTGATTGGTGGGGTGTGATGTCAATCATGATTAGACACTGATTTAAACATAGTAAATTTTTTATTGCTTCTTTTAGGTAGGAAAATAATTCTTCAGCTCCTGTGTTCACTTGAACATAATTTTCCCAGCTTCTACACAAACTCTAACATCTGCTTGCATGCATTATCCTCTGGATTCCTTGGTTATTCAATTCAAATCAGGCATGCTGTCATGAGAACCTTCAACCCTCAAGGCGTATTTATAAACCTGAGGTGGGCGGGCAATTAAAGCTTCTCCTGCCATACGAGAAAAATTGCCTGTTTTAAAACCTGTCACAATAAGAGGGACTTATTGATGCAAGGCATGAAATGCAGGGGCTATTCGTCCCAATTTCAAATTACAGACCCATGTGTTGGTATGTGCTCTGAAATTCTGCAACATTTTTGTAGGGTCAGCTTGCTCTTTTGAATGGCATTTGAGGGAATGGGGTTAAGGAAGGAGTGGAAAGCAGCCTTGGCTTTGATGGATTGATGTGGAGTTCTGCATCTCCTCCATGTATCTGGCCCATATATAGGTAAGGCAAGGTCAACTGAATCCAGCTCGGCAGTCAGTACAAACACGTTCTCCCAGAGATGAATGATTGATGTATAGAGTATATCTACCGCCTCTAAAGCGCTTCTGGTTAGCAGTACACGTGCTTCAGAGATGGATGTACAACAAAGCTTTGGCCTTGGACATGTGAATGCACATTATTATATTTTTCCTGTTTCCACTGAGTAGTAAATTCCTCCCTCCTCTCTGCTGCTATCTGGAAGCATGTGTGTTAATACTCATTAAAGATGGCGAATAGTGTGGTCATTACGGTCTAAAAATGTCTACTAGATATGCATCGAGAGAAAACTTCAACATAAATATCTCTTTCTACAGTCATCATCCGGGATTTAAATGCTCAGGTACAATATAAATATGCATGCCCTGCTTTGAATGGGAAAGAGGAACTGAATTGGGATGACTTTCCTTTGGAGTTAGTCCAAAATTAGCCTAAATTGCCTGTTCTTCTGAAATCTTGCCAGCTTCTTTCCAGTGGGACTGTGTCTTCATACTCCCTGAGGCAGGGATGGAATCCAGAGGGACCACCAACCTTGTTAAAATTTTACACATCGACCACTGCATACTGCAATTGAAATACACCCCTCAGGCGAGAGGATATTGCATATTTTACCAGCTGGCATCAGATGAAGTCCGATTCAAGTGTGTGCAATGATCATATATAAGCGTGCTGGCTTTAGTGAACACAGCTTATCCATTAAGCAAAGCATCAACCATGATACTTCATGCATTTATATCCTCGCTTCCATTCCGTTCAATTCATTTATCTTTTAACAAAATATTGTTCTTAGGACAGAGAGTTCCAGCAAAAAAATAAATAATGGGGAAAGAACCATTACCTTCTGTAGATTTTCTTGAATAATTAATGGCTATAGATCCTTCTCTTCATGGTAAGGTTCTTCAATCTTAAGCTCGTTCAGATGTAATGCTTTACCATCTAAAAAATAAAGGTTCCTAAATGGTTCTTGACTTGGGCATTCAAATCTTGGTATAGACCCTTCCTTGGTATAGATAGACAGCTAATAAGGACGTCTCTATACCCAGACAGTTATTTGATAACTAAGTCTTACATATGAAATAGACCGTTTGTAAATGTAGTCTTTGTTTTCTGTCTGTTCTAAGAACCATTTAAGAACCTGTTTTTTTTAGTGTATTATTTCATAGATCGGCATAACATATAGAAATGTTTATTTTTAACTGAGATGTTAGGTCTGATATGGTTAACTGCAATTTTCTAACAAAGATGGATATTTTGAATGAGGCGATGGATGAGTCACTGTTGTCGATCTCTCTCGCTCTTGTTGTCGGTAGCAGCTGTGCTGACTTCACAGCTGTGAACTGTACCATCACCAACAGACCCCAGCTGTTTTTGCCTCTCTCTCTCTCATCTCTCCAGTGCAGGAACACTGCCTGTGGTTGTGGTGTTATTTTTTTGAAGCTAATGGGCCCAATCATGCAAAAACACGTCCTAAAACTGAGAGATACAGCAACTTGCAAAGCTGACAATGTGTCAAAATCGTTTAATTGTTTGAAGAAATATTACTAAAGAAGTTCCTGTGTATTCTATTTGGCAATTTCTTGCAGCTTGCAGTTCGTGGAAAACAAACTAATATAAAATATAAAGTCAACAGGATAAAGATGAAACCTTCTTTTAATTACTTTAAACAAGTTTCCAGTATAGAGTAGTCCGTAAAAATTACTACATTGTTATGGTAAAAATTATATTTCCTGACCTCCACATGTAAAACTCATAATGTTTAACTGCAGAAGATTTAGCAGACTCTGTAGAAGTGGTGCACTATTCTACTTTTAAAAGCTTTAAAGGAAGCTTGATGGATGGAAGAACTTCATCTCAAGTTATGACATAGTTAAGTAGCCTGTATCTCCTGACATGGCATCTGTATCCACGTTATATATAAATAAATATACAGTAATTGAGCAAAATATGAAAGAATTCCTTAAAATCAGCCAAGGTTTCTATAGGTTAGCTTACAAATTGTATATACTGAAATATATCATTAGAAAATGTAGGTAACAAAAAAGGTAAATGTGTACTGGTATTGGTAGTGTTACTGGTCATTGTAGCATGGTATGTAAGAACCTTCCTCGTCAATGATTAGAGCTAAATACCCTCGGTGGGCAAGAACATCACATTACACCAATAAGTGTCATTGGTCCAGCTCAGTGGAATAACTCTACATTCTCCAACCTTTATAACATGATTCTCATGCAAATGATTATACAGTGAATTTATCTGATTGCAAGTTTCCACACTTCCAAGATCACCTTGCTGTTGCAGGGGTCCTGAGCCAATGTGAATAATGGAAACATCCTTCTTTGTCTATTCTGGTTTAGTCAAGATCTGATGTAGATAAGCTTTGGCATGAGGGTGAGTTACAGTGTGCTCTGTCCCGTGGAGAAGGTTGAGACAGGGTTGTCTAGGCTGCCCTTGAGCAGGGGGTCTACAGACGGCCCCTTGCTAGGCTGTTGTCTGGCCCACATACGGCTGGACTGATGGTTCCATTAAGCCGTTAGGAGACAGGAAAGAAGACAGAGAACACCCTGAGAGGCGTCAATCACAGCCATGCCTGGCGCACTGGCCACGGCTGGGTTGAGCAGAGGGCAATGTGTTTGTGGCCCAGCAACTGCTGATGGAGGGCAGGTGAAACCTGGGCTGTCATGGAGGTGAAACAGGACAGAAGATTGGACCAATATATCCAAGCCCTGCTTCACTGCTTCAATGATGAGTGGATTACCTTGTTGGACACTCAAGCAGACACCCAAAGCTAATTTGAGTTCTGGCAGGTGCTTTTTTAAAAAGCAATTGCTAATTTCAACAATTAACATCATGTGCTTACACCAGAAGAGCTTACCAATGTAGTCTCATTTTACAAAGCCTTCAGGATGTTTAGCCTGGAAAGTTCAAGTCTGTACATCAAGTCCAGCAATAAACAGAACTTGAATCTAGTACAACATGGATCTTACAATGTAAAACTCCATGTATACATAGCTTTCTTTAGTGTAAATCCACTTTGCAGATTAGGATACATTTAGGTGCATGGCCTGAAAAGAGGTTCTCCTAAGGTTTGGCTCAAGAAACCTTTTTTGCAAAAATATTCATTTAATTGTACAATATGTATTTAATACATTTAATAGATCGTCATATTAGCTACTAGTGCTGGATGATATGAATCCATATAGTGTATGTAGTTGCATGTATGGAATGTGTACTGTACCTGATGACGGCTAACACTGAAATGCAAAAGATTTGCTGACCATACTTCATTGAACTCTGTTTAAGTTTGGTCCATGTTAATCTTGAACTTGCTTCTTTGGTTTAGAGATCTGTTATATGACTTGTAAGCATAAAAGCATTTCCTTTAGCTGCAGAACAGCTCTTCTGTTCTGAAACCATTTATTGTGGCTGAGACCGAGTCTGCTCTAGCCGAGTTTAGCAGGCTTGTTGGTAAAAGTCAATAAGGGATGCTTTGTTCGCCCTCTGCTACACCGCATCATAACTCGAACAAACAGAGAAAAATGACAAATATATCCTGCCAATAATCCACCCCAAGCCAATATTCCACTAGTCGCTCTTTTCAGCAGCACTGTCCACAAAAGACCCTTTATTTTGTGTTTAACAGCCACAAATGGTCTTCCATTCAAATACATGTCGACCCACAATTTTGCTCCCCGGAATGTAACACTTTTAGCCGCCGCGTGACAGTGGGACATGCCTTGGGAGCACTTCCAGAAAAATCTCTTTGGCAGCGACTGTGTGAAGCGTGAGATGCTGATGTGTTATAGTGGAGCTTTCAGCACAAAGTGTCCACACACTAAGTCCTCTGAGGCCTTTTTTGGTGAAGTCTGACACACTCTGTGCAAGACAAAATCCCAAATGCCCAGCAAGTCTGGACGTGATGGTTTAGTGACCAGAATGGAGCATTTTCTGCTTAAATATGAGGTCATCTGAGCTGCTGGGAAATTTGACAGGTCAGAATCTCAGAGAACTATGTATAAAATATATAGTTATATATTATATATATGTATTACAATAAATGAGTTTTAAAAAATAATATAACAGTGAAGAACATGACACAAAGGTTTCATGTCACAATAGTAACTTTAGACAGTATATATTAGCAAATACGTTCCCTGTCCAAGTTGGAATTCTGGAAAGTTATGCCAACTAGCAGAAGAAAAAAGAAAGTAAAATACATAAATACACATTGAGAAATAAAGAAGAGTAGTGATCTATAAGCACAAAGTCTAGTTGAGGTTAGTTACAGTGTATACCTTTACTCATCGACTAACATTAACCATAAAATAAATATTAATCTACATAAAAATAACTGTTATCAGCTATAAACTGACAAATACTGTTAAACAAGCTACAGACACGTGTAACCCTCCAGTAACCCAGTGGAACTCTAGGTAATATATAACCAAACACTGGGCTAAATAAAAATCCAACTCAGGACCAGGTTCAGCTGGTTTCAGTCTACTCTAAGCTACTGTTTGATGGTTAAAGTGGTTAAAAACTGGTCAGCCAGGTGAAAACATGTGCTCAGGACCTCACGCTCAGCTCACCATTGGCATGTGGTATGTATTCATTTGAGTTTGAAAGTTATACTGGTCATCAAGCAGGTGATACTAGTTGACTGGTTTGGTTGAGCCGGTCATAGCTGTGGATTAGCATGGTGATCAACCAGTTTAGTTCTTCATGCTAGTTCTTCATCCTAGTTGATCAGCTTATGGTCTGGTCAAGACTAGTCATAATGAATGACTAGCTTGGTCTGGGTATGTGTACCCAGGGATGGACTGGCACACTGTTAAGGGGAATTCATTCCATTTGACCAATAAGCTGCCTCTACCTATTTGCTATGTTCACAGCTGAGGCGGGAGTTACTCTGGGAAATGCCAGAAACTACAGTACAGATGTGTCAATAAGACAACATCTGGATATTTCCAGCAGTGCTTGTCCTTTGTGTTATATACTGTAGAGAACTGCAACTATCAGGAGTCCTATTACCCAAACCACTACTGAAACTGCACAGTGGTACAAACAGAACAGTCCACCGTGGTGAGAGGATAAAGCTTAATTTAAAGATTGAACTTCATTTCATCAGTGTTCAATCAGGAAGCAGCAGAGAGTGGATTTAATAAATATTTATATAAATGATAGAGAATTCAAGTGTATTGCATTTGTTTTTTTTTTAAAACATCTACAGTCAGTGGACCCAGTGTTCCACTAAAACAGTTCTAAAACAGTCTAAGGCTTGGACTCTGCAAGAACTCTGATGGTGACCTGTGGTATCTGGCATCAAGACATTAGCAGCAGTCCTGTAAGTTTGCATTTGAGCCTTTTGGGTAGGTTCTGACCACTGCATACCAGGAACACACCCACAAGACTTGCCTGGTGTTTTGGAGATGGTCTGACCCAGTCATCTAGCCATCACAGATTGGTTCTTGTCAAAGTGGCAGATTCCTGACAATTTCTCCTGCCTCCAACACAGCAGCTTCAAGAACTGACTGTTCACTTCCAACCAGTGGAACCAAATAAATCATTTGTTGTTTTTATTTTTTTGGTCACACCAGTGTAAAAGCCCCAGCTGCACTACAGTATTACTCTAACTCTGTGTTGTTTTGAAGCTGAAGCAAAGTGTTTTTTCTCCCTGCCTTACACTGAGCAGCTTCCTGCTGAGCGGTGCACGGCCTTTCACTGGCGTTTACCTTGTTAAAGGAGACGGAGGTGTTGTGTGAGGGAGCTGCCTATTCAAATATCCATCAGCACCTTTAGCCCAGGCTTAGCTGCTGTGCCGGGAGCGCCCACGACGCTGCCATCAGCAAATTGTCCATGTCAGGAGGATATTAATATTTCCTTTGTGCTTATCGTCCATTACGGTAGTGGTGGGAGATGTGCTGGGTTGCATTTGGCCCTATGCCTATCGCACCAGTGGTCAAATAAAATGTTTTCCATGCTCAATCATGATACAATGACTTGGCTCCTTTAAAGGTGTCAGATCAGTGTGAGTGGGACAGCAATCTGTGGCGGTGCCGAAGAGAATCAGAATTTCTGTAGAACAGATCTACCCAGTAAGGTTTTAGTGATCTGTACTGATGCATGTACTGTGAAGTATGGAGCCCCGCAATAAGTAGTGGACATGACCTACTAAGACTTCGTAAGATCTTGTTCCCTTAGGGTAATTTTCTCAAATTAATAGTGCATGTCCTGATGTCCCGGGTTTGTAATGAAAACACAAGGAAAAAGCTGCTGTGCTGTGTTCCAGTGCTATTAGGATGTGAGATAAAGAAACTAACATTAACCATCTCATATGAAAGTCAGGAATATTACAACAGCCGAGCAGTCAGTTCTTGAAGTTAATGTGTCAGATGCAGGTAAAATGGTCAGTGTGAAGACTCAGCATTACCAAAACAACAGGCAGGTCTTGTGGGGTATTCCTGGTCAGCTACAGTGAGTACCTAACAAAAGTGCCCCAAAGAAGGACAATTGGTAAGGAAGGGTCATGGGAACTCAAGGCTCCTTGATTGAGGGCAATAAAAGCTATCCCACCTCACCTGAACAGATGGAAGAGCTATTGTGGCACAAAACTCAGAAATGTTTAATGATGGGTAACGAAACAATACTTCACAAAACACAGTACAGCGCCCCTTGTTGCAGACAGAATGCCCATGCTAACCCCTGTCCACCATCAAAAGTGCCTAAAATGGGCATGCAAACATCTGGAACAGTCCTTAGAACAATGAAAGAAGGCTGCCTGGTCTAAGCAGTCTTGTTTCTTTTATGTTGGTATACTGCACTGTTTCTTTACATGTTGGATGCGCTGGGTTTTATAGTTTGTCAAATTTGTTTTGCAAATTAAATTAAACTAGCTGACTCTAACAAAAAGATTAAATATTAATTTAGATCTCACTGCCCCATTAATAATGACGGGTTGTTTAATTCGGAAAGCCTAGTTTCACTTTCTAAACTAAAAACTACCCCAGGTCAGCTGAGTGTGCATAGAGCACTGTAAGAAAATAAAGCTGCTGGGCTAAGCTGTGTGGTAGTGCTGTGTTCCAGTGCCATTAGGATATGTGTAAAGGTGATATGACCTGATAGCAGGACCTTGGCAGAGGCCATTGGCGTGGCAACCTGCCGTGTCCTTCTGCCCCAAACACGTCCAGCATGCTCAGATGACAGACAGTGTGTCAAAAATGCCTGGTGGTCGCACCGTCTGCATACCAAGTGTGTAGACGTACACAGATGAGTGTTGGAAGCTTTAGAGTAGAACTTCAGTTTCTATGCCCTTTAGCCGTTCAGTGCTCTTAAATTCAATTCAAAATATACTATATGACCCAATTTCCACTAATAATGAGTGAAGGCACATTTCAAAGTACACCTACGGCATGTTCACAACTTTTGCTAATTGTGTAGTTAATTGTGCATTCACAACTTGTATAATCTCATTGCAAAAACACTGACCAATACAACAGGACACACTGGAGCACCAGTGAGCTCACAACCTAAGATTTGGGCCAGAGGGATATAAAGTCAATTGGACACTAGGATGTGGAGGTGTGGAGCTATGTTCTCTGCAATAATCGTATTCCAAACAATACTTTTAGAATCAGATACTGTAGTTTTGGGTGCCAACGCCTTCCTAAATGAGTACAGTCTAAGCCAGTAGTTCTCAATGCCGGTCATGAAGTACCACTCCCGTGTTTATTTGAGTGTGTTCCTGCTGTAACACACATTTTTTTCCTCATAGAGGGCTTGTCTGTTAGATCATTATCTGGATCAGGTGCAGTGGAATTAGGGGAAATGCTAAAACTCGCGAGACATCCAAATGTTCCTTCGAGTTTTCAAAGACTCTAGAAGACTCTTGGTAGTAGTAGGGATAACGGTAACCCCTTAGCAACACCATTAATCCACTTGGCAAACTAAAGATTTCAACTCACCACACCACAGCATCAACCTAACAACACTAAAGCAGTTACATGACAATGCCAACAGCATAGCAAACACCGGTAATACCATAGCAAGCACCTTCCAATACCACTGCAACCATCTGGCAAAGCCAAAGCAACAACACAGCAAACCCTGTGATACCCTAGCAACCATCTTCCAACACCACTGCAACCACGTGATAAATCCAAAGCAGAAGCAGAGCAACATACAGAAAAAGACAAAAAAAAGAGAAGAAAACGAGAATGTAAACATCTAAAAAATCAAGCATGTGTTCACTCACTGCACTCTTACCAGAAAATTATTACAACACTAAAAACCATCAAACATAGTCTCCAAGCGCAATCTCCACTCCAGTGCCACCAGGCCCTCACTCTGATATCAGGGCTGCCACACAACAAACTCTGCTTCTAATTTGGACCGTCCTCCCTCAAACCAAATATTTGTTGTCCATTTCCACCCTTAGGGCAGATGAGGAAATGAAATGTCATGCACCCACAATGCCCCGGAGCAAGAGGGAAATAATTTGCACTCAAAATAGAGTGACCATCCTGCACCCGTGGACGGAGCTGATTTTAGCACAGTGACCACCCTAATTATGATGTATGGGGTCACAGGGGACGAAAGGGTAGCCATATAGAGGAATGCTGACCTGTGTGTGGGACTTGCAGAGAACGTTAGACTGATTTATGGACAGTTCAGCAGGGTGACAGGAAAGAGAAACGCTATATCTCAGGGTCGTCACAGAGCGTGGTGGTGACTCTGGCCACCAAGAAGAGTAGTTGTCCACTATATCGAACAAGGTTTCTATGATTTACTGGACAGCAGGGGTGTAAATCTGCATGGAAATGTATGCAGTGGTAGATAATGAGTCAACTGCATTGGTACTGAAATCGTAGAAGTGACTCTAATCTGTCAGTTCAAATAGAAATCCATGAAATGTGCCTGAACAAGTGTTTTTCTGAGTTTTCTATAAATCTGTTCTAATATAATTTAAAAAATCCACAATTGTGTAAATAGTTCCTTTTCATCTTTCAAGTTTCAATTTTGCTCATTCATTCTCATTCTCATGGCACCATCAGGCTACAAATGAACATGTTCACCTCCCAGCACTGGGGTCTTGGATTCAAGACCCAAAACTCTAAATTGCGTGTGAGTAAGTATGTATTTGAGTCTGAATGCCCAGATATGGATTGGCACTCTGTCCTGGGAGAACCTACCTAGTGCTCGATGCAGTCCTCCAGGTTGACGGTCATTCGCAGTAGAGAGAATGCTGTGCACAAGTGGCTGCTGCTTCTCGTTGATGTGTGTTGGCAGAGTGTTATAATGTAGAGTGCTGATTGTAAAGTATCTAGAAAGGTGCTATTCATTCATTCAAGAATCTGAGAAACTCTAACAAGAACCAAAGTGTGATGGCTAGATGACTCAGAACATCTTCAAAGCAGGTTATGTTGTTAAATGCAGTGGTCAGTACCTACCAAAATTGTTCCAAGGAAGAACAACTAGTGAACTAGTGACAGGGTCATTGGTGCCCAAGGCTTATTAATGCTCACGTAGGCCTTCCTTCACAACGTACGTGACTTAATGGATCCTCTGCTAATGTAGCTTTGGCACCAGATACCACATGATATCTTCAGAAGTCTTGTGCCGTCCGTGCTTCTAAAAGTCAGTGCTCAAGTTAGTGTGGGGTCTACGCAATATTAGGCTGATGGTAATATTTCTTTGACATAGAATGTCCATGTTGGCACCCAAACAGAACCTGAGCATTGGATTATTGATATTCATTAGCTCATTCCAATTCCAACATTCCAATTTTGATTGGCTTTTTGAGAGAGCAGCATGTGTTCCACTGCTATGGTGACTTTCTGAATAGGATGTAATGAATTTGACGTATGAATCTGGCCCAGTGTGTCTTCTTTAGTTGTGAATGAGAAGCAAATGTCAATGTACCCAAGGGCTGAATAAAAGCCATTTCACACACGATCTCTAGTATATTATTGAAAGAAATCTAAGAGTAGCCCTCAACTAAAACCAATTACTGATTTCCTGGACACTCGATTTACTCACTCAGTTGCAGCTAACATGCATGAGCACAATCTGTAACTACCAGGCCCATGTTATGAGTAGCCCTTTGGCCTTCGCTACTCTTCTTGAGTGTGACATTTTCACAAGCAAAAACATTCACCTGCTTGTCAGTTACATTTTCCTGAGCTCAGGGGGAGGGAGGAGACAGAGAGAGAAAGAAAGAAAGAAAGAAAAAAGAAAGAGCGAGAGAGAGATGTCTATCCTGTGGAGAGGTGTAACAGACGTCTCAAAGAGCACCTGGCAATTGTGGCGAATGAGAAATCGATAGGGTTGTTCTATATTAATTACTGGCCAGCGGCAGGCTGGGGGAAGGATGAGCACAATCAGGCTGTTCACACTGCGAAGAAATCTGCACCCTAAACACCAATCTCATTATCACCGGTGAGACCCGATCAATGAACAGGGCTAACGGATGGCTGATCTGTGGGCCATTTTTGGGACTCTCTCTCTGTCTGTCTCTCTCTCTCTCTCTCTCTCTCTCTGAGTTATTGTTCTTCATGTGTCCCGCCATTGGTGGATGACTTATTTATTTATTCATGTACATGTAAACATCTGCTGAAGTGAGGACAATGGTAGATCCTCTGTTTTAAATAAAGGCTCTTAAAAAAATGTCTGTCTGTCTCTCTCTCTCTGTCTCTCTCTGTCTCTCTCTGTCTCTCTCTGTCTCTCTCTGTCTCTCTCTGTCTCTCTCTGTCTCTCTCTGTCTCTCACGATCTTGCATGTACACATTGCATGTACACATTGCATGTACACGCAGGTTGGCATTGTTCCTAAAATCAACATCCCAAAAACATTCTTTGAGAATTGTCGTTTTCTACTCCTCAGCTCCCCCTACAGTTGGGAAGTGTACTTTTCTTTCACTGCTGTAAATGCAAACTGCGCTTTAAGCACCTCCTTATAGACAGCAATACAAGTGCATTTGTTGACAAGCTAAGAGATAAAGAATCAACATCTGGAGTCAAAAAGGCATGTAGAGTGAGGTGGTAGAGTAATATTACAGGATTTTGCACTAAAATTACACAGTGTTGTGCAGAGTCATCAAGGTACCATACAGTAATAGCAGCAATGTGGGCTGAATTTTGTCAGGTTATGGTCAGGTTTGGGCTGAATTTTGTCAGGTTATGGACTAATATGGGTGATGGACAGAACATTGCTGACTAGAGTCAGGTTTGGACTATATTTTGTCTATTTAAGTCAGGTTTGAACACTAGCCAGGTTAGACTGTACCTTGCTAAGCAACAGTTTTGATTCTACAAACAGTCCAAACGTACCCATGTTTTGTATATTCCCCATTTGAACACACTGTCACACAGATGACTGTATGTGTCTGGGTCTTAAAACCAAATCAGAATGTATTAGGGGACAGAGGTACTCCAGGATCTTGTCTAGATCAGGTGAAAACAAAGGTAACATTAAGTTGTCTTATCACATCTTTACGCTTCACAGTTGGTAATCTCTTAAAAAGTCTCATCTTGCAGACCATGTGTTATCTAAATCTCATGATCTCCAGAACTACAAGCCTTTGAACTTAGTTGCTGAATGGAAATGAGTGAGTGATGAAATCATCTGAAGGAATTAGTGAAACTGATCCCTGTACAAATGTTACAGGCATAAAAGTTCACGTGGGTGTGTTTCAGTGCTGAAATTTAGAACTCTGTTCATTAGCTCTCAATAGATCTACAAATGTAACCTGTTATTAATACAAAGAACATAAATGAACTCGAAGAAAATGCAATGAATCAAATCTCACATCATTTTAAAACTGTTCTGAAAAGCAGATTAAAAGAGGAGAAGACTGGAATATTTTGTTCAAACTATTCATTCAGGAGCTTTAATTATACAACTTTCCAAAATCCATTTTGAGAAGTGTGTTTGCTTCCCATCCTCACAGAAATGTATTATAATGCAGCTGTTCGTGACTTTGTGGCAACAATAATATCCAATTTCTTTTGGATAAAAAATGTGAAAAGAGGTTCCAAACATTAACTTCCTCAAAGCTAAGAAAGCTAAGAATTGTTCTTTTGAGTCTTGGCTCCTCTCAATGGTTCTTCCTTGTGTTCTTAAGAAGTTGTCATTTTGAGGCTTTGCTTATCTCAGTGGTTCTTTCATATATTCCTAAACAGTTGTCCTTTGGACTCTTGGTTCTTCTCAGTGGTTCTTCATTGCAAGTATCTGCAGCTGCCATCTTCTCACTTCTGTGTACTGACATTGGGCAATGCCCTCAGTTAAGAACATGTTCTCTGACTTATCCTTGTTTCCGCTAAATCTGGCGTAAACATGGAAATGTTCACTAAAAAAATACAAAGGTTTTAAGCCCAAATGGAACCAATTCAATAACCATTGTTCTTTTGGTGGAAAAGGCCTATTAGTGAAAAAGGCCCATCTATGCAGAAACACTGATGCAGTAAGAAAACTACTGTTTATTTACTTAATTTCAGTAAGAAATGCAGAATTTATTTCCACAGAAGATGTGTTGGATTAGTTTAACTTATTTACAAAGTTTACCGGTTAAATAGAGATTCCCTGGCCTGGTGGTTAGGGAACCAGCCTTGTGACTGGAAGGTTGCTGGTTTGCTTCCTCGAACTTGCAGGACATGACTGAAGTGCCCTTGAACAAGGCACTTAACTTGCCAGCTGCTCCCCTGGTGCCATGGATTGGACTGCCTACCGCTCCATGCACATGTTCTCACTGTCCCCTAGTGTGCAAATTCACTAGTGTGTATGAACCGCGTGGATGGGTTAAATGCTGAGGACAAACTGCCCTGTGTGCAAACATGTTTACATTGCTTTTTCTGAGACTATAGAAATTATGTTACTGCTGCTTCTTATGGTAGGAATTACAGACCGTATTACAGTGCATACTAGTATAAGCAAACAAAGATTTGGGCCAAAAAGCCACTGTTGTGGACCTATAGTCACGCTGTGATGAAGTAGGTTACCTTAAAATGTGGAAGTTGTAGCCCACTTCATGGGTAGTGTAGGGCGAGGGGTCAGAGGCTCCGACCAATGAAGCAGGCATTCCCATTCACCGATTTATTAGCAAAATAAATATTTACATATATACAAATGTGCATTATGGGGAAAAAACTAAACAAAAATAATAACAAAGCAATAACTATCCATTAATTTCAGTAGCTCGGACCAATGACTGCAAAGTCATAAATAGGTTACTTCACTCTGTGCTTTCACCTTCTGACTAGTTCTCTCTTCTCTACTCCTCTCTCACTTAGAGCAGGCTAAATACTAGTAGCTCCTCCCCCTAGGCTCTACCAATATTAACAAAGGTAATGTCCACGATACAGCGTATAATTGTCGTCAACTTACAACAATGCCTGATAATCGACAATCACCATTACCATTCCCCACACAGATTCATCATTCATGACATCATCTTTAATTAGATAACAGCCTAACCTTTTTCTTATTTGGCTCTTCTCCAGGCTGGCCTCCCCTCTCCTTCAGCAAGAGATGGACTCACCCAGGTAAGTAAAACTCAGTGTCTTTCAGGCTGTTACTCTTTTGGCCCAGGGTGAGAGTGAACCATGCACAGGTAAGAACAGGTATGTATGTGACCTCACTGTTGGTAATGTGTGTATATATAAGTTTACGTCATTATACACTCTTTTTTTAAACAGAGCAAATTGACTGTTTATCTATGTAAAAAAATAATGCCTGTTCTGTTTGTGTAATGGCTTGCTCTGTTTGTGTGAATGACCAACATGTGTGCTCAGTACTGCCTCTTTTAAGTGTGATCAAAGAGAGGGTGTTTTCCCCCAAAGGGTATTTTTATCCTTCATGTTCAGATGCATACTTTATAGGTTCTCTCAAGTGACATCTTATTCCTAATGATGCATCACTTGCACACCGTTCATCTAACAAGACTCTGCTGAGTTTTGGTTTCCTTCTCCCCTGTGCAGGAATCACCACTGGCTATAACCATTAGACACCACAATTAGAAACATACAATAATATGTATTTAGTGCTCATACAGGACACATGAATAATAAAAAACAGAGACCATGGCAACAACACCATCTTTTAAAATTGAGAACTTTGTTCTCACTGAAGAACCTGCATTCATTTGAGGAGGAAAATCCTCTCTAAATCTGAGATTTAAGACGTACGGATGGTGCTTTGTTGTGAAGGCCTCATTTTGGTGGACCACTTGACCTGGAAAATGTAGCCCTAGTTTCTACCAGGGAAAAGGAGACATGCCCCTTCCAACGCTTTCAAAATCCAGATTGTGTCCATAACATGGATAATGTGAATTGAGAGGGAACTACAATTCTGATGGATCTGTGGACTACATTCATTTCCATGGATACACAACATCCATTTCCATGGTTACTCTCAGCTGAGCTCTGAGAAACATGCACCCTTTATTGGCGAATACTATTCCAGTAAACATGAGCAGGCAAACAAAATGTATTTGCAACAAGAAACCCCACAATACATACACTCCACTCCAAACGTATTGGACCAGTGAGGCCAGTGCCTTTATTTTTGATGTAGACTGAAATCGTTTGGGTTTGATGAACAGATAAATATGAGACAAAAAAATTAAAAATAAGACACTTTAGCTTTTATTTCCAGCTTTTATTTGATACACAGATTAAACCTGAAAACCAGAGAGCTCTCCATGGCTGAAAACAAAAAACTGTAAAGCTGAGAGAAGATAGAAAATCAATCAGAAACATTGAACAAATATAGGCAGTACAATTATTTGGAATGTCCTGAACAAGAAAGTCATCACTGGTGTACTAAGTAACAGATGTTGAACAGGTAGACCAAGGAGTAACATCAACTGATGTAGAAACCTTAAAAATGCTGTAAAGAAAGACCCTAAAACCACTGTTGGTGACATCAGCAACAACCTCCAGAGACAGGGTGAAGGTGTGAGAATCTACTGACTTCATGAACAAAAGAAGCTTCACTAGAAGATGCAAATCACTGATTAGCATGAAGAATATGATGCCTGGAATTTGCCAAGAGATACAGAGACAAGCCTCAGGATATCTGGGACAAGGTTTTATGGACTGATGACACAAAACTTAACCTTTAACAATGTGATGGAAAAGGTAAAGGAGTGTGGAGAAAGAAAGGATCATGATCCCAAACATACAAGCTTATCTGTGAAACACAGTGGAGGTAATGTCATGGCTTGGGCTTGCATGGGTTCTTCTAGGATGGACTGATTAATCTTCACTAATGCGGTCGTGCATGATGGCATTTTGTTTGTCAATTTAAAGAAAGAGGCAACCAAACTGATCTGGAGATTCTTCATCATGCAGCAAGATGACCCAAAACACACTGCCAAAACTACAGAGATGTTTGTCAGGGGTAAGAAGCTGAAGGTTTCTGACTGGCTTAGTCAGACTTAAACCCTATTGAGCTGCACTGTATCTGCAGCTGATAGAGGCTGTGGTGAAAGCATGGGGAATCAACAGAAAAAACAATGTTGAAGTTTAATGATGTCAGTGGGTCACAGACTTGATGCAGTTATTGCAAGCAAATCATTTGCAATTAAATATTAAGTTATTCATTTACTCTACTTCACATTTATCTCACAGAAAATGGATGGATTTAGACAAACGGTATCTTCTGAACTGTAAATACCTTGAAATAAATGCTGAAATGATTATCTTTTGTCTCACATTTAATGTCAAACCCAGTCTACATCAAGTTGCCCTCACTGTCTCAATACTTTTGGAAGGGAGTGGATATCAGTTGGCCAGCATTTGGAGTCCAGAAGCCAGCTCTAATGCAGAAATCCTTCTCTATGGGTACAGACAATGATGATCCTCCTGAGTAGAGAGTATTGAGTCAAGATTCTAGTGCACTTAGCAAAGCTCCACTTTCTACCAGTAGAAACGGAGGATGAAATGCTGTGTCAGAGTGTCAGAGAAGAACAGCAAAGTGCTCTCTAGAGCAGATGGCTGTTTTAAGTAGATAGTAACATTAAGTAAAACTCAGAAGCAGCCATTATGAGCAGTGCTAACAGCATGGCAGCACAACCAGATTAGTGTTTAGCACTGTTCTAAAGGCCTCCACCAGATGGGGGGTGATGGAGTGTACTTGGCCAACTAGTCTCAATTTCCCAGTACCTACTTTGATTGGGTAATAAGCACCACTGTTTGAGGTTTTTTGAACATGCAAAGGTGTTCCAAACACAACCATTGAAACCCATGTACTGGTCTAACTGGCTTCTATTTCCAGGCAACTGCATCACCTGGATAGCTATTATCCAGTATTATTGCTGGACAGCCAAAGCCATCCGATACGACAAAGAAACAGATGCCTGTCTGCCAGTGTGATTTGGGGAGGGAGCACTATCTACCCACCCAAATTTTACTCGCTCAGATTCGGGTTACTGATGACCAACAGGATGACCCAGGATTTGAACCTGCAATTAAAGCACATTAGACTGTTCAGCAACTCCAGGCCTTCAGCACACTGTTCATAGTAAAGATGTACTTTCCAGGCTTTGTAAGAGAAACAGGCCCAACATTTTCTTTTCCCACTATTTTGCCATTATTAAAATTGCATATAAAAAGATCAGAAAACATGAAGGTACTCTGGTCATTTCTTTTAGCATTTTGGTGGTTATATTTGCACTGTAGACACTGTGGCCCCATGTCGCACTATACTGTGATATATCTGTGGTTCTTAAGGGTTGGTATGGGTAAATAACCCCTCAGATCACATTAAACAGTATGGCACTGTATTGCGGATGCTGCAGCAGCTCCCCGTGCCATCTCTAGCACTAGAGGTGCTTCCTCATTTCTGGAGATGACAGATGTAGTGTATTCAGTGCAGAGGCAGCCTTCAGCCTTCAACCGGATCACACCCCTCCTATGCCTGCATATGGCCACCCAGCGCTGCCAGCTGCTCTACACACCTCACCTAAGACACTTCATACATAATAAATATGGCACAAATCAGCATCATAAACCCTCACCCCCAAATCACAGGCCCTGACAACAGGTTCCGACTTCAGTCTACCTGAAGACCAATAGCATTTACTGAACCAAAACCACCCCAGATCCTGGTGTGGTACATAGTGACAGAAGCTTAATTTGGCCTCTAATGGCATTTAATTTGGACACTATGAATGTGTAAATAAGTCATGCTTACTGCTTAGTTACTATTACAGCTGAGCACACAGTCGTATCTTCTACAGCAGTCAGTGTAGATGTCTGAGGCATAGGACTGTTTTTGCTAGAATCTAGCACAGCTAAGCTAAGCTCCCACAGAATCAAGAGTATGTTGATGCTGTGTGTTGTCACAAAAAACTAAACCATTTTCTTGTTAGAGACCCAGTTTAAACCATTAGATTATGTGGCAAATATTAGCATGTAGGCATGTAAACATTGAGTTGGCGTGATGAAAAGATTATAATTGTTTAAGGTGCAAATGTAAGGATGAGGAAGCAAAAACACTAAGTGTGTCTTCTATGTTATAAACTGTTTGGTCTTGGGAGCTGTAGGACCAATAACCCCAGATAGCAGTGATTCATTGAGTAGATGTTAGATCGATATTGTTTAAAACAAAAGTGTTAACATTAACTTAACTGTAATTCGACTCTCCTAGTTTCATTCCTTCTGGGTGCAACTATTTTTTTGACAATCAGTGTTTTTAATTTACATTCACAGCTGAAAACAATATCATTTGCTACCCTAGTTTATCTAAAATTCTCAGTCAAGATCAGACATTTAGCTACACTAAGGTAATTTATAAGTAAAATCTTATAATAATTATTACCATCAAAACTGCCATATTATAAATAGCTACTCAAAAAGTAAATATTTCTATATATTTGTTTTCTGTTTAGCTTAGAACAGGGTAAACAACCCATTTTCCTGCTCTAACAGACCTCTTTAACCTGGCAATTAACGGGTGAGTTGAATCAGAATCGCACACCCTCTGTCACATGATCTCTTTGTCAGCTACAAATCAATGTTTGTTCAATGTTATTGGTGCCAATGTTAGGAACTAGCATTGTTATTTCATCACTGATTCAACACTGATACTCTGTTAATACCAGTATATGGAATATGTAGCATGGACAGTTTGTCACAGAGAGAATTCCTGATTTGACAGCACTGATCTCTTGTAATCAGCAGGAAACTGTATTACAACATTTGGCAAAGGCCTTGAGCCTTTGAGCCTCTTCCTTCTTAAAAAAATCTGCTTTTGTTGGTTGCTAGTTTCAGATGTTCTAAGCTGGTCTTTGATGGTCAAGGTGGTTGAAAAGTTGGCTTAGGTTCTGCTGGTCTTGTTGGTCACCAGTTTGGTTGTGGTGTTCCATGTTTGTCAATCTGCTTTGTCATATTATTCATGCTGATCTGGGTCTTAGTGGTTGACCAGCTTTGTCTCGCTGGTTAACCAACATAGTTTCGCTTGGTCTTAGTGGTTGCTTAGCTTGGTCAGATTGATCATGATTGTAGACCAGCTAAACCAATAAACCTAAAAGGATCCATGCTTTATGGTGAAGAACTAAACTGGTCACACAGCAGGCTCAGTGTACTAGCCATCTCGGTCCTGCTGGTTGACCTGCTTAGTTCTGCTGGTCATAAAGGTCAGCCAGTTTGATGATGCTGTTAATGCTGGACATGCTGGTCGACCAGCTTGTTGAAGCTGGTTGTGTTAGTGAGCCAGCTTGGTCGTGCTGGTCCTGCTGGTCGACTTGCTCAGTCATGTTGCAATAATAAATTAGTCAGACACTGTCAACATTAAAACAAACAGATAAATAAATGTCATTTGATTATTGATTATTCTTATTTATCGAGGCACACTTTATATAATAACACGTCAGTTTTGTTATTGCCAGTTTAAGCTGAATTACGAGGCTTAAAAGCAATAGAGAAGAAAGTTTTAGGGTTAACAAGGAACCTGAAACAGAAACTTGGTCAATTCTTGTTCCCAAAAGGAATCTTTTGATTGTGAATTCAGGATATTTGCATGAAGCAGCTTGCCAGCTTGAACAGTTTTAACATTTCATGCCTTTGCTCATATTAAATTCAACTAAAATTTCCCTGGAAAGTTACAGCTGTCCATGAGGTCGAGTTTACTCGCTTCTGCTTTCTATTAGCAGCCCTCCGGCACAAATAACACAATAACTTATGTGTGGCTTTTGGAGACATTTGCAAGGACATGAGCTATTAAAAACACAAATCACAAATCTAAAGGACTTGCTTCTCAACAAGAGAGGATACCCAAAGGGGAAATGACTCAAACTCGTCCCTTATCTGCATGCCCCTGCTGACTCTCTTTGGCGTGGCCGTGGCCAGGCCTTAATGAACAGAAGTCCTTTTTCATTCCTCTTTGCACTTTATCATTCTCGCCACATGCCTGACTTTAACACAGGGGTCAGCGACTCCCCACAGAATCAGCCCTTTCTCCCTCTAAACTTCTTCAGATGGGAAATTAAAGGCGGCTTCAGAGCGACTCATGAAAAAAAAAAAACTGAACACGTTGCCCCGTTAATTTATTCATATATTCCACATGCGTTCATTATTTTTCCTCACTCCTCTCTTTGGCTTGCAAGGTCACTTAAGAAGAGAAGAGGTTAAAGAGAAGAGAAATCTAATTTGTGCTTTACCAAGGGTTGCAGACTGTCTGCTTCAGCGATGGAAGAAAGGCCTCAGGATATCTCACATTTGTCATCACTGTTGTTTTTAACCACTTATTAGAAATCTGGGGTTATTGCTTTTGTTTTGATACACAGATAAATGGAATTCTGTAACTATACCATAAATTATGCAATGAATTACATTTGCATTTGAAGTGAGAGCTTTGAGTCTACACTTCAGACTGTTTTGACTCTTTGTTTTGATGTTATTATATGATATAACATTGCATAAACTCTTTATTATGTTCAAATAATAATGTCTCCTCTTCTCCTTACTGGAGTGAAAGTTAAGAACCAAATTTTCTTGGAAAAATATTGCATGCTTTTTTTTTCACACCCTGGCATAAAACATCTGGCTTGGTACATGATGCTGGAGACATGGAAAAAATACAATGTTTGTATTGCCCGTTTTCATGATTTTGGAGGGGTGTGCAGATCCTGCTTCATTTGGAAGGGGATGCACAATGAGGTGTTACGTTTATTTTTGGAAATGACATTTCTTTTGAATGTGACTTTTTATATTTGGGTAACATTTCATTCACAATATAAGAACAGCAATGACAGAAAACTGGCTCTCATACTGTGGCTCTCTTGACTGTGAATGAATGGATGAAAATTATATATGGAATCTATAGAATGGAAAAGTTCTTTGCTTCTCTTAACATTCATTTTAAAACCATAAAGTTTGTATATCTGGACAATATTGATATAATATAATATAATATAATATAATATAATATAATATAATATAATATAACATAACTGGGTTTTGGCAGAAGAGGGTGTAAAGTGCCCCCCCCCAATGCACATAGAAAAGGGTCTCAGATGCTTTTTGCATAGTGTACCTCTTGGTGGGAGACTGTTAACTGCTGTGCATGCCTCTCCGACACACTTAAAAGACTTGAAAATAGGACTTTGAGAGAATGTGAGTCATTGGGCTGAGAGAAGCAGGATGGTCATTATGATGAATCACTTTTAATCTAGCCTTTGCTCCTCGCAGTTTTCTGCCCACACACAGCAAGGGTTTCAGAGTAATGACCCAATGACACCAGATTGCAACACTTCCTCGGCCTGCCTGATTTATTGCCAATCATTTAGGGGACTAGCTGGCACAACACTTTCAGCAAACTAAGAGTGTGCAGGATCTACAGGCTCATCTGCAAAATCCGTTGGCAAATATGCCACAAGATGCCATATATGACCCTTTCAATTGTGCGGTTCCCCCAATAAACATATCCTTTCCCTCAAATATTGTAATCACTAATGTATACCTTCATTAAATTCACATATACAGTACATTCACATTCAAGACTTTGTGCATTTTGTCAGTATACTATTGTGGAATCCAGGAGAAAATAAAAGGAAAATAATGTGATTCTGACACTTCACAACCACAGTCTTAATCACACTTACCAGTCAAATATAACGGCTTGTAGAAGGACCTTGTCCTGGTGGAATTAAAGCATGAGCAAAAAAAAAATGTAAACCTTTAAGGCTGATGCAAAACATAGCAATTTTTCTATTTAATTGTAATAGACAGGCTGAGGCAGACTACATGTGCAGTGTGGCTTCATTTGTGGATTTACAGTACTTAGTATTCATAAGACAGACAGGGGTCAACATGTGAGCAGGCAGAAGCATTGCAGACAAATCCATACTTAAAAACCAGGGACTACAGCAAGGGGGAGTAGACAGAAATAACATGAGAACGGTCAGTGTGAATTACAGCAGAGGCTTCTGGTATCTGACACCCAAAACATTACCTGGAGATTCTTTAATTATGTAAGTTGTGAGTTGGGAACTCCATGGGTCTCATTAATAAGCCTTGGGTATCAATCCTTCCTCACTTTTGATAGGTACTGACCACTGCGCCACATACCAGAAGCCCCTCACAAAACCTTGATGTTTTGGAGACGCTCTGACCCAGTTTTCTACCCATCATAAGTTGGTTCTTTTCAGAGTGTCTCAGATTTTTATGCTTGAACATTTTTTTTTTCCTGCTTTCAACACATTAACTTCAATAACTGATGTTCCAGTTGCTGCCCAAGCAGCATGCCAATTGCTGCTGTGACAGGTGCCATTGTTAAACCAGATAATGTTATTCACTTCACCTGTCAGTGCTTTTAATGTTAAAAATCTTCTATTAGGAACCTCATAATTGGTGCAATTCCCACAGCAGTCATGTTTTAACATTACTCCCATTAAACAAAACATTAACCTGTGCATAAATTCAGCCCTGGACCTCTGTCTAGACCATCCCACCACAATTTTACACAATTTTTCAGATTTTGTATTATTTTATATAAAAAAATGAAATAAAATAGCATAGTGTAGTATTGTATAGTGTATATTATAGTTTAGTATAGTATAGCATGGAATGGCATAGTGTAGTGTAGTGCAGTATAGTATAGCATAGTGTAGTATAATATAATAATACATAGCATAGTAAAGTATAGTATTGTGTTTTTTAGTTTAAGTGTTCTATAAGCAAATCCTGTTGGATTCTCAAAGAGAGACCTTAGTAATGCTGCAAGAGAAGAAAGAATGTTTTTTGTTAGAAACATATGAAAGGGGCTTTCTCAAAGACTTTTGAAGTTGTTTAGCTTGTCTCCTCCAGAATAGACCCTTTCAGTGTGTAAATGAAGACACAAACTCTGCTTTCAACACAATAAATAACCGACGTTCAAGTTACAGCCTAAGCAGCATGCCAACTGCTGCCGTGACAGGTGCCAGTGGAAACCCGATAATGTTATTCACTTCACCTGTCAGTGCTTTCAATGCTAGAACCCTCTATTAGGAACCTCGTAACTGACATAATTTCACATACTTTAAATCACCAAAAAATAGAAAAGTATTTAGAGGAGACAGTTACACATGCCAGAGATTGCACTGCTTTTTTCCCAGATGATCATATGCAACTCAAATTTGTCTTCATTTGAGCTGTAAATAATCACAGAATTTAGATGTGTATATGTGTTTATCATCCAGGGGGTTTTGGTCTGAAAATACAGCACTTTTAATGATTAGATTATTTTATAAAAACACATTCTTCAAAATACTTGACAGTGCTCCAAACAAACAAACAAACAAACAAACAAACAAACAAACAACAATGTGAATGCCCTTTATTATTATTGTTTATATATGTATACGTATTATTCCTTCTCAGGAATTTTATTTAGAAATTTGAATACTGAGTGAGCAAACAAAAGAAAGTAAAGGGTCCCTCCTTTCTTGTTTTCCTTTATTATCTAATATCTAGGTCAGTGACATCATTATTCCTGCCCCCTCTCACTGATCAGTCTTGAGCATGTTCATGTGGACAGAGCAGTAAACATGGCATTTAAACTGGGATTTAATTCAGTTGGAAACAAGTGAAAATGTTGTTGTAAATGATTGATTATTAGTTGTTTTTCAGAGCTGGATTACTCACTGATTATTCATCAAATAATGGTGAGATCATGATGCGATAAGGTAAGCATTGTTATGATATGTGTATCATGTCTGTAGGTTCCTCTGATCCTGAGATATAAAGCGGATAATTGCCCGCAAAGTGTGGATGCCGGGTTCTAAGAGTTGAATAAACCATCTGTCGATTTCATAGGAAAATGACTATTGCTTGGCATCCTGTGACCACGGTGGGTGTTCAAGTCAGCTGGAAAACAGTGACAGGGCTACACACTCCCATGGCTGTGGTCACAACACAGGGTTTCACCCTGATTGATGTAAGCATTATCTTCAACAACTCTGAGGTGTGAGTGGTAACAGCCGCTCATCACTATCAACACTAGATGTGGTGAAAACGACGACCCATGAGCTCGAGGAGCTGCTCGGGGGAAAAAAACAAAGGAAAACAAAGCATTTTCACTTTCTACAGAGTCGGACAGGGTGTTAATAGGAACAACGGTAGACTGTGCATACTTATGTCAGTCGTTCTAATTTATCAGGTGCTGGTGAAGTGCTGTTAAAACTCATTTGTTTCAGTCTGTTGACTTTTCTCTATTAATAATGTGACGCCTCACTGATGTTGTTGCATTTACTATCAGTGGGACACAAAACTTTCTTAGTCTAAGGCTGCCTCTGTATTAGAGGTCATTGCAGCTTCCAGTTTTTAATTCCACCTATTGGACAAACACTGTCCATATATAGCTGTCCATTTTGATATCTTTCTGTGCTGCTATCACTGACCTGTACATCATGCTGTTCTATGATAGTATAGATAATTTATGGAATAAGGTCAAGTCAAGGTCAAGGTCAAGGTCAAGGCTTTTATTTGTCATTACATCTGAGTACAGGTACACAGTGCAACGAAATTGCGTTCCTCCGGAACCAAGGTGCAACATGGAGCAGCAATATAAACATAAAGTGCAAACACTACAATAAATACAGTAAACAAGAGACAGTTTAAGAGACAGGACAGGACAGTGCAGTACCAAGCGGTACAATGAAGTGAAATGAAATGTTTTATGGTGGGAATAAGGTGCAAAAATGATATGTAACATACTGTAACATATAGGTCTACATGGTAACAGCACTTACTGAGGTAGAGAGTTTATAGTTCTGGGTGAGCAGCAAATATTATTGATAAGGATGGGGATGATCCAGTCTTTGTGTGTTGAGAGAGTGTGTGTGGTGTGCTGGGTGGGTACAGACCAGTCTTTGTGTTTGTTACAGACTGGTGTGGGTGTGAGGAGTGGTGTGGGGTTCAGCTCTGTCTCCATGTGTTGAGGAGTCTGACTGCCTGGTGGACGAAGCTGTTGCAGAGTCTGGTGGTGGAGGCTCTGATGCTCCGGTATCTTCTGCCAGACACCATCAGAGTGCAGAGACTGTGTGAGGGGTGGGTTGGCATTGAATTAGGATTAGTTGGATTAATATGTTAATTATCCTTAATAACTACTTTACTAGCAGCACTTTATTGTACTAGTACTAGGCATGCCCTTCACTTGCTAGAAGCAGTATTTTGTTAGAAGTAGTATTCAGTAGTGTTCATTTGAGATGTAAAAAATAAATTGTAAATATTAAAATATTCATATCAATATTTACATGAATTTGACTTTGCTTTGCTTGTGCCTATATTTTTGTGGACTAAACACTTAAAAGTCCTGCAATTAATCATTAAGAGTATTTTTGAGCAACTTTAATTATTTGTAATGATTATATTGTCAAGGATATTTTTAATACATTCTTTAAAATACTTGACAGTGGTCCAAATAAAATAAAAAATGTCCATTATTATTTTGTTATTTATGTATGTATCAGTATTTATCCCTTCTCATGACTTTTATTCTGAAATTGGAACACAGTGTGAGCAAAGAAAGAGAGCAAACAGCCCCTCTCTTCTAGTTTTCCTATGTAACCCAATGTCTGGATCAGTGATTTCATTAGCTCAGGCCCCTCTTGCTGGTCAGTCAGAGTCTGCATGCAGGTTTAGGATGTGGACAGAGCAGCAAACATGCACTGTAAAGCTGCTTTGGCATTAAAACTGAGATTTAATTCAGAAACAATTTAATTTGGAAAAACAAGTGAAATTTAGCTTTTGTCTGAGCTCGACTATTCATTAAACAAGACAGCTATCATTAGGGTAAGTTTATGAGATGTGTA
The DNA here is from genome assembly GCA_034509495.1 of Acestrorhynchus altus. NCBI lineage: Eukaryota > Metazoa > Chordata > Actinopteri > Characiformes > Acestrorhynchidae > Acestrorhynchus > Acestrorhynchus altus. The sequence goes on from CM067514.1 coordinate 10,919,722, forward strand.
TCATGTCTGTAGCTTACTCTGATCCTGAGTTAAGAAGCCTTGAATACACCATGTAACTGCCCCGTTGCCCTCGGCTTCTACAGTCCCAGTTCTTCACAGCATGGAGTCCATAAGATGTTGGAAACTTTCTTTTGAGATTCTGACTGGGTTACAAACATCTGCAGACTAGGAAGAACCAGCACTGAAGAAAGTTGAATTCATTGTCTTGTTCATGAAATCAGGTGAAGAGATTTTGTGATTATCATGCTGGAAGTAACTGTTAGAAGATGGTAAATTGTGTTCATGAAGGGATGCACATAGCATCAATACTCAAACAGGCTGAGGCTTCAAGGGATAAGTGATAGGCTAATAAGCTGAGGAGGAGAGGAACCCAACATGGTCTGCTGCTGTTGTAGCCCATCAGCCCCAAGCTTGGATGTATTGCTTGTTCTGAGATGCTTTTCTGCTCACCACAACTGTTCAAAGTGCTTATCTCAGTTAGCCTTTCTGTCAGTCCAGTACTTAATAGTTTTATGAGCTGCTGTTTTTGATCTTTTACTCAAGATAGATGAAAGTACTGAACATATAAAGCCCAACATGCATCTAAAATAAGTAAAGCCATTAGTCATGCTGTTGCCAGCTGTTGTACGTGAATGTGCTGGTCTGCCTGTCTTAATCATGTGAAATAATTTGGATAGCAATTCTGTGTGTGTGTGTGTGTGTGTGTGTGTGTGTGTGTGTGTGTGTGTGTGTGTGTGTATCCTAATATGTGTTAATGAGGAGTGAAGTAAGCAGCAAGTGAGAGTTTTTGGAGTGCTGGAATTTGCCCTCCAAGGGAAAGCAGCGATGAAGAAGTAGAAGCTCATTCACAGTGCCTGGCCTCCGTGGCTTATTAACATACAAGACAGGAGATGTAAAGTGACTATGTCCCCCACGGTGTAAATATTTTAATTCTAAATGAGTACAATGGCAGATGGCAGTGGTGGGGAGCTGGTACCGGGACACTGTGGCCGTCTTTGATTATTTAAGTGGTTGGCATGAAGTACCAGTGCCTGCTCTTAATTCTTATTACCTTCACGCTGTTGACTCACCTACAGCGTTTCTATACAGAGTTCATAAACAAAACCCTGGCAATGCATTTACAGTGGTGTAGCACAGCAACATACCAGAAGAGAACCCATCCATTTACTATGGGAAGCAGAGTTCCCATCATAGGCAGCCAGTTGTGCATGATCAGACTGGTCCTATAGATTTTTCAGCAGACCAGAAGTTTATGAAAATTAATATGCATAATCAGAAAGAGTGCTTGCAAGATTTGGCTATGACCCAAAACCAACCATTCCCTCTCTTGTATAATAATTCTAGTCTAGAAATTAATACAAATAATTTGTGAAGAATTTTCTAGTATTAGTATTACTAGAGTTGTGGAGTGTAATTCATTATTACACCTGTGTAGCAATTTCAGAGCACCCCCCATGGGCAGTTGTACACGTGCATGTTTTGACAAACTGATAAATACAGAAGTGGCATTTGAAGTGTAAAGCTTGTGGGCTTTAGGCAGCAAAGAGAGGCGTGAGGTCTCATGCAGGACAGCAAACTTCCATAGTGCAGTAGCAGCATACCAACCTGGAGTGGCAATAAAAGAGCCACTATACTCCCTATTGCAATCATGCCAAGGGGCTTTATGTCCCTCTAGCCCATACCCTGCTTTATGCATAGTGCCAACAGGTTCATGTTTTTCTGTTCTATTCTAGTGGAAATACAAGAACTAGAAAAGCTCTGTGTGTGTATGCGTTTGTACATTGCTGTGTCAGCAATGGGTGCTACTTAAAGTAGCTGAATGCATTCATTAGTAGGGGGTCCGCAAACATAATATAGCAGAGAGGGCAAAGAGGCAGTTGTACTCACCGAGTAATATATATTACACACAACAAAACAATACAATACATGCCAAAAAACAACATGCTGACATTGATAAAAAACTGACAAGGATAGACTGAGACAAATGATCTTAAATACACAGACTGGAAACACCTGGGGCTGATTACACAAGGGCAGGGCTACAAACAAGACAGAAGTGGAACACAATAAATACAGGGCAGATTAAGGGCAGAGACAAGACCAATAACAAAACAGAAACACACTAAAAGCATGTGCGGAACCAAAACAAAACAGAAACAAGGATAGGAAAGGAAAGACAGGGAAGCGTGATGGGACAGACACGTAGGCCACCACCCAGAGCTGGCGAAGGAGAAGGACCCAGCAGGAATCAAGACCAGGAAGACAAGTTGAGAAACAAACCAAACTAGACACAAACAGGAGACTGAAAACAAGACGGGACCAGATGCCAAGCAGGAGACGAGACATGAGACTGAACTTAGGAAACATGATACAGGATAGGAGACAAAATCAGGGGAACAGAACACATGACAGGAGACTGGGCCTGGGGAACATGAGACATGACAGCAGACCGGGTCTGGGCATCATGGGACGTGACAGGTGAATGGACTTGGGAAACAATAGACATGACAGGGGCCTGTAACTGGAACATATTGGAAACAAGATGGGACAGGAGGCTGAACAAACGATTAATGGGGCAGACCAACATACGATGAAATCCTGGACAGACATTGAGACTGGACAGATTGGACAGGGAGCTGGACACAATGGTGGGTGCTGCTGATGCTGAAGGAGGTGTGGTAGACGCAACTGATGCTGAAGCCAGTGTGACGGGCGCTGCTGACACTGGAGCAGGTGCAGCGACTGGCACCACAGATGCCACAGGAGCAGATGCTTCAACTAGCACCACAGACACTGCAGGAGCTGTAGCTGGCACCACAGATGACACAGGGGCTGGAGCTGCGACTAGCACCAAATCAAATCAAATTTTGTTTATATAGCGCTTTATACAACAAGAATTTGTCACAAAGCAGCTTTACAAAGATCCGGGTCCAAGCCTCAAATGAGCAGCCAGTTGGCAAACAGTGGCAAGGAAAAACTCCCTCAGTCAGAAACCTTCAGAGGAACCAAGCACCACTGCTGACACTGCCATAGACACTGGAGCATGGGCAGTTGGCCCTGCTATAGACATTAGAGCACAGGCATTTGGCACTGAAGTAGATGTTGGTGCATGGATGGCCTCCATGGACATGTACATGTGGAAGTCCCACAAATCTTTAGGACAAGAACCCTCATGTACCGTGTCTCAGCTAGCCTTGCCTCTCCTGCTAAGAGGACAGAGGTGCACAGGAGATAAGGCAAGGAGGCGGACGTATTTGCAGGGTAATATTAATTAAAGAGAACATAAACCAAAATATACAATAACAAGACAAACACGGCATGCTGACATTGATACAAAAACTGACAGGGCAGACTGAGACAAGGGACTATATATACACATTGATGACAAAAAGAAACCCCTTGGACACACATGGTAAGCACTAAAGACAAGGTGGAGCAAGACACATGCTTAAAGGCACATCGGAAACTGAAACAGACAAAGAACGTGGACAGGAAAGGAAACACAGGGAAGCATGACAGGACAGAAGCATGGTGATTTATATGAATGAAAAATGAATAACTTTAAGTATTTATATAGAACTCTTGTTCCTTTTCAAATTAAAATGATTCTCTGAATCATGAGGTCTTGCAAAAGCCAAAACTAGATTTCTTTCATGAGAGTTAACACAGTGCACTGAACTGTCCTCATAAACCTGCCAACCCTTAAAAAAACCTACGCAGCAAGCTTTGTCAAATGAGGTTAGCTGAGTGTCTCTGGCAGTTTCAGTAGCTGGTGTTGTTACATAACAGTGTTGAAGTTTAACAGTCGACTTGTTTTTGAAAGATGAGACACAGGAGTTTTAACCTACTTGTAGAATGGGTTTGGAATCATACATATGTGGACAGAACCTCTCAGCTTTGGAGCATTTTGGTATTAAAAGGCTGTAAAAGCAATAATTGACCATTTCTGCTTAAATCTGGAGTTCCTAACACGATGACCGAGTGTCTCATTACTTCAGAGGTTTAAGACCCAACCAAAAAGTCACATCCTGGTATTCGAACCAGATTCTGAACTTAAGAGTCAGTCCTGGGATTTCAACCGGAGTCCTACCAGAAAAGTCAGCCCTATGATTTCAAATAGAATTTCCTGGCAGAAATGTCAGTCCTGGGTTTCCAGGCAGCTCCTACCAGAAGTCTCAGTCCTGGGATTAGAACCTTCTAGTAAATATTTGTCTTCCACATTTACACACACATACACACTAGTAAATTCACACTTTAGGGGGCAGTGAGCACATGTGCCCGGAGTGGCGGTCAGCCATATCCATAGCACCCAGGGAGTTTAGCATCTTGCTCAAGGGCATATCAGTAATCACCTGCCAATTCAGGGAACCTTCCAGTCAGGCTGGTACCACCAGGCCATGGCTGCCAACTGCCTATATTTAATATTTAAAAAATATTACTTAGAAACACAACTAGATATTTACTGTTTAACAATTTAGTTTGCTAGCATATTGTTCCATTTCGAGCATATCAAATGTTTTTTTGTCATATCATCCCTGTTTGTTACCACTAATCTATCAGTAATTCAGGTACACTTAACACATTTTTGTTGGCCTACCAATTCTGAAACATGGTCACACTAACAAAAGCCGCTGACATTTTCACACACTGATCAAATATATATAAAATATGCAAGCTTTTGATATGACAGCTGTGATATTCTAGGATGGAAGCCTGAGAGTTGGCTTTTACAGCATGCTATGAATGTTGAACCAAGGAAAAGGGATGCAGTTTCATCCTTGACACATCACTGTGATGGATTGATTCAGTGGAAGAAAATGTCTGACCTGTATTCAAAACGCACTGCCCTTTCACCAAATTCTATCATACCATTACTACCTGTCATAACTACTCCACTTACATTTACCTTCACTTTTGCATCTACTCTTCTGGCAGATGCTTTTATGGAAAGTGACTTACAAGCCAGCCAAGTACAATCCAGCTGTACAGCTATGACAAGAACAACTTTAATGCATGTACTTCATGATTGTGCTTCCATTTTAGACACAGAACAAGAAATGGGGCAAACTCCTGGAAGTACAGTAAAAAAGTACTGTTAGTGCAGATAGATGTGGTGCAATTCAGTCTTCAGACAAATTCTTCTTAGATGTGACTTTTCTCAACTTCAAAAAAGGTAAGATCAATTATTATTATTCAGCCATCTTTTACATTTTTTCTTAACTTTGTCTTCAGAAAAAAATGTGTTCTTAAAGATGTTAGTCGACATATTCTTAACCTCACACTCATCTCAGACTGTAAGAGTTTAAAAAGAAAGTAGGAGACTGTGATTGAGTAATCCAGCTTGGAAACCAACTGAAATTCACTTGTTTCCCACTGAATTAAATGCCAGTTTAATAGCCATGTTTACTGCTCTGTCCAAGTGTACATGCTCAACCGGACTGACTGATCAGTGAGAGGAGCAAAGCTAATGATGTCACTGACCCAGATGAGGAACATGTGAAGGGGAGCTGTTTGCTCTCTGTTTTGCTAACACATTGTTGAAATTTCTGAATGTAAGTCCTGAGAAGGCATAAAACTGATGTGTATACAAATAACAATATAATATGCTTCTCAAGTGAATAATTATAAAAAAAAACTCATCACAATTCTTCTGTTGTCATCTAACAACACAATGGATGATCAATTTTTAACAGGCCTGAGAAATAAAATGTTTTAGTCCTTATAAGCAAAAAAAACCCCACACAGAACATTGTAGGAATTTTGTATATTCATACACATATTTAAATTCTCTTAATTTTTACATCTGAAATGATGACATTTCAGGAGCCTAGGATTACTTTTACCTTTTCGGTGAATAAATGTATGCCAAAGAAAGATGATGTCCTGCAAAACTGGCCTAAGCTTCTAAACATTAATTTTGATGAGTTTTTCCTCCATAAACGAAAATGAATGATGTCATGTAATTTATGATAAGCTCTAAAATGCAGCAAAAATGTGAATGTTACAAACATCTACTTAAAAATAACACAAAGAGAAATCTTATTAAATAATTACAATGAATACATAATTACTTATAACTATGTATATGAGAAGGTTTTTAAGGAAATTTGCATTCTATTCACTCTGTTGCAGTAAATGCTGCAAGATGATTGGAGGTAAGGTTTATTCAACCATGAAACCAAAAACACACATGGAAAGTGTTTGGAGTTGCATTTCAAGCAGTGATGGCAACCAGCTTACTTTCACATATCACAGTGGACAGAATGAAGCCTACACTCAGCAGAGCAAGTGCAGGTAGGTATTACTAACCAGAATCAAGTAAAAAATACCAGTTTCCCCTTTTCTCTTGTAAACAAGACTGTTGTGTATATTCTGCTTTCACTCTTCTATTTGATGAACCTGCTTTAGCCATTAATAGTCTCTTGTACCTTCTTAGAATTGCATACCTGCTACTTGAAGCTGAAATTTAGCTTTGCTTGGGAGATTTACATGAACCACATAAAGGGAGAATCGTGGTCAGTGCCAAGATGACCTGTCATCGATTGAAAATGTGTGGGATGCTTTTGCATGTGCTATCAACACTGCAAAATCTGCATTGAGAATATTCAAGCTGCATGGGATCTCATGTCTTATGTCCATTCTTCAAGTCCATTCTTGTGTTATATACGGTGGCATTCAAAAGTTTGGGCAACCCTGGTCAAAGTGACTGTTTTCTACAATTTGTGAGTGAAAAAAGAAAGAGACTACTCTAACATTGTCCCATCAAACAGCAATCATGGGTTCTTCTAAGCAGCTGCCTAGCACTCTGAACGTGAATGTGGTTGAGGCCTACAAAACAGGAGAAGGGAAAAAGAAGACAGCAAAGCCTTTTCAGGTACATAGATAGTGTAGTCAGTACAATCCAGGTAAATAGTATGAAGAACCAGAACAAAAGGTTATACAAATAAACAGAGTTGATACACAAGCAAGATCCAAAACCAGAAAGACATTAGATAGGGCTATGCAGAAACTGTAAACAGAGAAAACAAGAAAACAGGTCATGCACAGAATAAGCAATAAACACAGACAGGAATGTTTTGTGATGCTGTAAAGCCAAACTCGGCAGTGAACTGAACCTATGAACAAAGGTGAATCAAACCAGTATTTAAGTGATTGGGAATGAGCATTAGTCACGTGATCTGTCAGGTGATGGAGTGGAGCAGTCATGGGAGTTGGAATTTCAAGGGATATGTGACAATTAGGTCTGGAATACCAAGAACATTTTCAGAAACAGCTGTTTGTAGGATTGCTAGAATTGCAAATCAGAACCCCAACTTGACAACAAAAGACCTTCACATTTCAGCTTGTAAGAAGACCTGGTACATAGGAAAGGCCCAGAACATCACTTGGCTCACTGGACTTACTGTGTTTGCCAACTTGATTATTTTTGGTGTGTGTACAACATCCAAACATTCTGTTTTAAAGTGCTCCAAATGTGCAGGTTAAAATGTGGATCGGGTGGGAGGTTTGTAGCATAATTTAGGCAATAATTATGTTTACAAGTGGTTCCTCCATCATATAAGTTGAAGGAGCTCTATTTGGCACCTTTATTTTTGAGAGGTTGGCCAAGTCCGACTGTCAGACTAAAGCCGGAGGAGTGACATTGACACACACTGTGTATGAGTCACGGTTTCAAAGTAAGATGTATGGCACCAAACCTACCAACTGTAGACACACTTCCCCTCGTCTTCTCCTCCGGCTATACGAACTGGATTCCATGACTGGGTTTGTACACGGATGGATGCAGATGCAAATTGTGACACCGTGTCGACAAGCACACAAGCAGCCACCAGTCATTATAGGACCATGGAATGGCTCCAGATCCCCTCCACTGCAGACTGGAGCTGACAAATGCTGCCATGATCTGCTTGTGACAACCCTTATGCTGCGAATGATGCGAGGAAGAGAAAGTGTGTTCTGACTGCCTGGAGGGCGAGGACTGCACATTCCAGTCTATCCAGGCTGATGGGGAAACATGCATGCCCCTGCAGTTCTCATGAGGATCAAAACCCTTCCACCAGGGTCAGACTGCAAGTCTGATACAGATCACATTCAATGGCATAGGCCCCATTTGAGAACCATGGGATGTACAAATGTGCAAGGCATGTTCAAGACAAGAAAGGGCTGCGTGGGATTGTGGAGGTAACAGAACTCATTCATTTTAATTAGATGCTTAAAACAAGAGTTCAAACAGCAAAAGATCAATCAGTCAAGGCATGCTTGATATTTGATGAATTTACTTCTTTAGATTTGTATTGGAGCTGCAATGTTTATATTCTGTATTGTACATACTGCACTGTTCTTACTGCACATCTTATCTTATCTTATCTTACAAGGCTAATGTATCTGACAAGTAATGGAAGCATTGGCAATGCTATTACTGCTTATAGCAATTTATTTTTGGATGCTTACTATACAAATACTATTGAACTTATCCTAAAGCTGTATTCAAGCTCGCTATTACACACCGAGGCAAACATATCGGGGTTGGAATAAAAACAGTAAGAGGACAAACAGGTACAATAATAAGACTAAAACTTAAGAACAACAACAGTGGGTTGTATTGCACAACACACTAAAAAAAGCATATGTAAATGTCTTGACTGGATGATGAATTAAAGAATCGCTTCATACAAGTCAGAGTTTTGCATCTCTAGGGTATGAGTGTGAGCCATGTGCATCTAAAAAAAACAAGAATATCTTTTGATCACTGTGGTTTATAGCTCATGAAAATCAGAAATCCAGTTTCTCAAATTATTCAAATAAAATACAATATACAAGACATTTGCCACTGTGGGCAGATGCTGAATCCTGCTGGAAAAACAAATCAACATCTCCAAAAAGCTTGTAAGCAGAGGGAAGCATGAGACGCTCTAAGATCTTCATTCTGGGCTTGAGAAAACCCCCCCCCAAAAAACAGTGAACCAACACCAGCAGATGACATGATGCTTCAGGAGAGGCTTGATATTAGGAATGCTGTAATTGTAGCCCCTTTTCTACAAACATCTGTATGTGGTGGCTCTTGATGCACTGACACCAGCCTCAGTTTGCTGTTTCAAGTCCTCTCAAGGCTGTGGTCATCCCCATTGCTCATGCACCTTTTCCCACCATGTTGCCTTTTCAGACAACGTTTCATAGATATGCTTTGATACAGCACTCTGATACAACTTGCAATGACCTTCTGTGGTGACACCCTTCACAAAGAGGGTAGAGGATCATCTTCAGGTCAGCAGTTTTCCAGTTGATTGTGGTTGGACTTCTGATTTTCATGGGCTATAAGCCATACAAAAATAGACTTGAAATATTTCACTCTACTTTAATGAATATAACAAATATTACCATTTTGAATTAAATTATGAAGGAAAATGCACTTTATCATTATATTCTTATTTTTTCAGACACACTAGAATATGTGTGCATTTCCATTGTCAAAAGTTGATTATGATGTGACATGATGATTGTGACAAAATTATATAATTTAAAAGTGAAGAATGTTTAATCATTCTCCTGTAAAGTTGCTGTTTTTAGAAATATGACTTGTGTGACAGCAGTATAATGTGTACATATCAATGTCACACAACAACTTCATTATTGTGGTTAATGGAAATAGATAAAAACATTTATTTAGTCTGGAAATGTAGATCTTGAAATCTTTGTTTTCTGTAATAAAAGGCTCAGCTACAGCTTTATGTAACTGACAGGAAAAGTCATAACAAATGACTAGAAACAAGATGCTTTATTCATCTAACATATTAAGTATGGATTTAATTTTGTCCATTATTTCCTTTTGGCTGAAAATGAATGAGTCTCAGTCAAATGTCATTTAAATACAAGTCCAAGTTGAAATGCATGTAATGAAGATATGATTTAAGGTTAAATTCCAGTGCATGTTTACTGATCTGTCCTGCATTCAGACTCAGTGAAACTCAGATGTTGGATTATAGAGGAAAACAGGGAGGGGCTTTTTGCCATCTTTCTTTGTCCAAAGCATTCAAATTTCAGAATAAAAGTCAGCTGAAGAGATAATACTGATAGGCACATAAATAAAAAAATATAAAGAACATTTAGTTTTATTATTATAAATATCCTTGTCAATCTAATCATTACAAATAAGTAATAAAAATTATTGGATTCTCAGTGCAAAAAAATAAATTTTAAATTTAAATTTAAATTAAAATTTTTTAAAACATTTAAAAATGAACAGAATTTATATATATATATATATATATATAATATATATATATATATATATATATATATATATATATATATATATATATATATATATATATATATATATACATATAATTTCTGTTCTTTTTTAGATCTCAGATGAAGACAAAATTGAGCAGCCTAGGATCTCCTGAAAATAACAATATTTGGCATGTGTGGCTGTTTCCTATAAACACTTGTCTAATTTCTTGGTGAATAAAAGTATGTCAAACTATGAAACCATCCCGCAAAATTAGAGCCTAGAGTTCTAAAGGATAAGCAGAACGTGCAGATCCTCAGGCTACTACAAGAGGTTTACTCCTCAGCAGCTCTGTGAGTAAGAGTCTGTGATCACGGAAGAGAGTATCTTTGATTAAGTTATTGTTGCTTACAGGTTGCAGCACGCAATAAACACCCTGGCTTACCCATAACTCTCTCCTAGAACATATCACTGGATCCATTGGTCGGTACAGATGAAAAGGTATAATAGGGACTCATTGGTCAAGGTCAGCAGGGAAGGAGAGGCTTTTTAATCTGCTGACCAATTAGGATAGAAGCATTCACTCACATTCTTTATCACCACGCCATCAAACTTGCAGGAGAACTTTAATGCCCTTGCTTTTCACTGGACTTCAATGACTTATTTTAGTAGCGAGTAAGCCCCTGGCTCAAATGGCCAAATTATCTGAGAGAAAATGGTGAAGAAAGGAGGTAAGGAGGTGCTCTCTAATCCAGCTCTTAATCATCTCCACACAACACAATCTACAGCGCCATCCTGCTCATGTACATTTGAATTATCTTTCCCCACAGGACTATTTTGTCTTGGATTGCTGGCAGTGTAATTTCATCTAATTAAAGATAAGGCAGCGTACGAGCTATTCCTTTCTGCTAAGTGATAAGCGAGACTGCGATAACTTGAGGAATAGTGTTCCTCCTCATACTGCTTTGTGTGAAAATAAAAAAGGGATCTTAGGTTGAGTTGAAAGAATTTTCTTTTCTCCTTTAATTAACATGCTGCAGAGATGGGATATCTTTACAGAAAGGGAAATCATGCAGGTAATGGTTTAAATTTCCATTTGCTCATCAGTGAGTTATAATATACTGTATGTATTACATGATGCTCTCTGCCCTGCTATATCTCATAGTGCATGAAAAAATGTACAGACTGTGCTGCTGTATGTTTAAACCTTACAGAGCATCCAGAACGTATTCACAGCACTTCACTTTTGTTATAGCCTCATTCCAAAATGGATTCAATTCATTTTTCCCCATCAAAGTTCTACACACAATACCCCACATGTGTGTTTTTGCAAATATATTTGTTAATAAAACACAAAAATACAACGCACATAAGAATTCACAGACTTTGCCATGACACTCAAAATTCAGCTGAGATGCATCATTCTTCAGCTGTTCCTACAGCGTGATCGGAGAACACCTTGTGGCAAATTCAGTTGATTGGACATGATTTGGAAAGACACACACCTGTTTATATAATGTCCTATATTATACACTGCATGTCAGAGCACAAACCAAGCCATGAAGTCTAAAGAATTGTCTGTAGACTTCAGAGACAGGATTGTATCAAGGGTACAGACAAACATTCTGCTGGATTGAAAGTCCCAATGAGCACAATGGCCTCCATCATCCATAAATGGTCGAAGTTTGGAACCACCAGTTTTAGCAGAAGAAGTATGCAGAAAATGGTTTATTAAAACTTTGTACAATTGGCGGTAAATGAGTTACAGTCTCATTATACGTAACATAAATTGTGGAATTTTGAGGGAACAAATGAATTGAATCCATTTTTGAACAAAGCTGTAGCATAACACAATGTGCAAAACGTGAAGCACTCTGCATTCTTTCCAGATGCACTGTATTCTTGATTTCCATATTTAACATTTACCAAATGATTGTTAAATGATTACTATGGTTTTGCTAAGTGTTTGCTAGGTGTTTGCTGCAGTGTTGGTAGACGATTGCGAAGTGGTTACTATGGTGTTCATCAGTGGTTGCTTGGTGGTTACTATGGTGTTCCTCAGTGGTTGCTAGGTGGTTGCTGCAGTGTTGCTAGGCATGTTGCTTGGTGGTTACTATTATGGTGCAAAGTGGTTGTTAGGTGCTGTGGTGTTGCTAGATGGTTGCTGTGGTGTTGCTAGAGAGGGCTATAGTGTTGTTTTGTGGTTGCAAGATAGTTGCCGTGGTTTCCCTCCTGGTTTTTAGGTGGTCACAATGTTGTTACTATGGCTTTGCTAGGTTGCAGCAGTAATGGTTTGGTCATGATGGTGTCTCAGGTGGTTGGGTGATACTACTGTATTTGTATTTTGTATCCCAAACGTTTGCATCTCATTTATTCTATGGGAAAATCAGAGGCTTGACTGACCAGGATGCACGACTTATATCTATAGGCCATAGGAATGGAGCCTAGAAGCAAGATGATTCTACTCTGACTGTGCACAGTCTGTGTATATTATGTGACCATATTTTATCATCATGTAATTGTTTGACAGGCTTGTCATCTCAGCAGACGTTCATTAGGGAGGGGCTGAGGCGTGAGAATGGACTGCTTGCTATTAAACCACATTACGACTTTCATGGTTCATGAAGCCACCTAATTATAAATAAAAATCCATGTCATTCTGGAATAATTGATGCCCCTCGGTTAACTTATAGTCCTGCTAATGAGCAGGCGCCTCCTGAGCTGGAGTGTTGTGTTAGAACTTCCAGGTGCCCCTGACTGAAGCACCACAGCGTCTGTTATGCAATGCCATGGCAGCCACCCTCAAGTTTGAGATCACATCTTTTTTATTGGTGAGATTACATAACTATGGTCTATGGAGATATAAAAAGATGAAGTGAGTTGAAACAGTCAAACACAACATGATTGGGGTCTTGGTAGAGCAAGCTGCCATAAACGTCTACTGTGTGCGCCGACTGGAAACAGATGACTGCTCAGGCTTTGATGCTTGTTTCGTTTTTGTGTACAATTGTCATAATTCAACAAGACGTGCAGGTGGATTATGGAGGTCAGAAGGTATGAAATGTGACAGCTGTGTGTAGTTCACACAAATACACTTGACGCAAGCTGATTTTCCACTCATCACCTTTGTGTCAGAGTACGACAGGAAGTTAGGCACTTGCAGTGTATCCTGATGCTCTGTGATGTGCATTAGGAGATGTACAAAAAAAAACCCCAAACAAAAACAAAAAACGGTAAAATAATGGAAGAAGTTATTCCAAGTCAATCACAAACTTTTTACACAATGTGAAGAATAACTGCCACACTCACATGCAAAATGTAGAGGATTTGTGTGGGATGATATATACACTATATCAGCAAAAGTGTTGGGACACCTGCTCGTTTATTGTTCCTTCAGAAATATAGGGTATTACAAAGAGCTCATCCTGTTTTTGTCTTTACTGTCCACAGAAGGCTTTCTACTATATTTTGGAGGTTTTATGACTTTTATTGCATTCAGTGACATTTGTGAGGTCAGGATGTTGGATGATCACCACCCCAACTCATCTCCAACTCATCTCAAAAGTACTGGATGGGGCACCATAATTCCAGACAACACAGTTCCACTGCTTCACAGCTTAATACTGGGGGGCTTTTTAGCCCTCTGACACACACCTGGCATAAGACATGGTGCCAACACAGTATGTTCATATTTATTTGCTTCAGAGTGTCCTATTTTATTAGCAATACGTCTGTACAGGGGATAGACAAGCCATGGGTGGGCATTTGCACATCAGCAATGGGTGCAAATCATTAAAGTAGCTGATTGCAATCATTAGAAGGGGTGTCCACCAACATTTGGACACAATGTATGTTTTATTTATTTAAGTACATTATTAGAAACTAGTAATTTGCACAATTAGATATTTTTTACTGTAGAAACTATAGATCACTTTGGAACAGATTCAAATAAACAGTAAAAAGAATTTTGAAGAAAGTAGTTGAGATCTTGTGAGCTAGTTTAAAGAACCAAGCTTTATTGCCTCCAGCCAACATGTGCAAGTGTTCAGTTTCATCACCTGCTCCATCAGTAGCTGTGATATACCAGGTGTTTACAACCATAAATAACCGTATAGTCCAATGAGGAGATCATTGGAGCAGGTTTAATGTAGAATGGAGAATTGAGGGGTAAAACCACTACTTTTAGAATTAGTTTTATATTAGTGTTTTACTGAGAATATTTTTAGGGGCTTAACTCTTTCTCGCAGTACTGTATACACTCTTTCTGACATAACTTATAAAAGCAATTCAGTGGCCTCATAAATATGCAAGTGAACTGTATCCATCAAGGACCTCATTTGCCAGTTTTCATAATGATGTGATGACTGAATTAACCTCTAGGACTTGCTAATTAGCTCTCCTACAGTTGTTGGGCACAAATGAACCGTGGAATGATTCTTAACTTGTCTGCTCGTCCGCAGACAGATGAATGTTAACAACAGGCTTTGGCTGAGTGTGTTTAATGCTCTGTCATATCGAAAACTCTTTCTCATGGCTGACTGAAGTGCTTGTGTCTGCAGAGACAGTGCCACTGCAACTTCCCTGGATGCCTCACAGAACAGGGCTGACGTCATTGCTTAGCAACTGGACTGCTAAAGAGCCTGGAAGGTTTGGTGTATGTGCATGCTGGTGTGTGTGTGTGTGTGTGTGCGTGTATGTTTTTTTTTTTTTTTTTTTTTTTTTGGGGGGGGGGGGGGGGGGGATAAATTAGGAGCATTCCTTTAGAGCATGAATAAAACATGATCCAAAGATGCCTGTGAATTATTGAGGAGGCAGTAACAAGCCAGGGTGGTTGAGGGGTTTTCAAAGGCAAAAAAGGGTTATAGCACACGCACTGGCAGAAGGCCTGGAATTAGGAAACATTAGGTTCACTTCGCCAACATTGGCTTCCGGTAAATTCGGCAAAAACCACATTAATTAAAAGAAATGAAAACCCTTGAAATACCAAATACAGCGAAGAGAGGGAGAAAAACAAAAAGACAGTTGCTCATGGGATTTTGTTCAGGCAATGGCAGTTGGTACATATTCGCTTCAGGGAATTATGTAGTTGCACAGGATTTAAGAAAAAAGAATGAATACACGTTTTAGTACCTCCACTGACCATACAGAAACACTTTGTAGTTCTATAATTACAGATTGTAGTTCATCTCTTTCTCTGCATATTTTGTTAATGAAAGTTATTGGCAATTCTGTTGGTCCATTCATGTTGATTTTAAAATGTTTATGTTCTTTTATTGTTTACTATAGTTAATAGTATTAGTAATAGTAATAGTAATAGTATTTACCTACAATCAAAAATATATGTATAATCCATATATAATACTCATGAGTCGAGTATATGACAGACTATATATATATATATATATATATTCATATTCATATATATATTCATATATATATTCATATATATATTCATATATATATTCATATGTCAGTCCTTTAAGATGTATCAGTTTTCAGAATGGGAAAAATAGGCCCCTGAGGCCACCCCAATCCTAGGCCAGAGTGCTAAGCCACATGATTGTGTCATGTGATTATTTCAGATGCTTAATTAACAGTGACCTCAAATAATAGCAGCAGTGATTTACATGCTCACTGGTGGTGAAATTAAAGCCTCCACCAGGGACCTGCAGTACTTGGAGCTCCGAGGTGCCAGAGACAGATGTCTGGGAGGAGTTTGGAGCTTTTATATGAAGGACAAAAAGTAAACTGAGGCCACAGACAATTTGAGACTTTCATGAAAAAGTGTCAGAAGGAACACAAGTGCCAGGGTTTGGAGTTGATAATTAAATGGAGCATCAACATGAGCATGATGTTTTCAGTTTTAATAAATCTAGGAAAATATGCATAACCCCAACTGAGTATCAGCCACTGCCTGATCAGTCTATATTAGTGGTTTAAAATCCCAGTCAGCTCATAACAATTAGAATCTGGGTTAAAGCACATGTGGTAGCAACCTGGGGATAGAGAGTATACATTATGCTAATAAAAACAGTAGGAGAATTTTTTTATGTTTATACTTGTTTGAGAATTGCTATTGCCTGTATGTAGGCAGTATATTAGAGGTTGTTTGTGCTGTCACATATACATAAATAGAAATGGCATTTAACACTTATGTGTTGGACTGTCTGCACTGCCATTGTGCAGTGCAAATATTATGAAATATAAATTTCAATTCTGTAATTGGATAATAATTGGTCACTTTTTTGGTTACTTCTAATACTTTATCAGTGGTCAAGCTGTGTATTACACACATGTTTTTGGAGGAGGTGGCAGTACATAAATCGAGTTGCACCTCCATTAAATATAGTATAAATGACCTCAAATGGGAAAACATAAATTCCACATATATCTTACTTTAAAACGACATTACTCCACATCCCTTTTCCAAATACAGCTTTATTCTGTAGACACATAAGTAATATTTCTTGAAACATGCAAAACTGGATCTACTGTGGCTTTAATCAATGTGTTTGTTAATAAATTAAAATTGAGTTGAATTGATTTGGAACAATTGCAAAATTAAGCATTTTAGATTTTATTTTAGACAGTGCACTGTATCAGTACAGTCCACTGAGCATCCTTCAAATGTTTCTACAGCTTGATTGGACACCTGTGGTAAATTCAGTTGATTGAACATGATTTAGAAAGACACACACCTGGTCCCATAGTAGACAGTGCATGTAAGAGCACAAACCAAGCCATGAAGCCTAAGGAATTGTCTGTAGATAGGATTGTATTGAGAAACAGATCTGACGAAGGGTACAGAAACATTTCTGCTGCATTGAATTTCCCAGTGAACACAGTGGCCCCATCATCCATAAATGGAAGAAGTTTTGAACCACCTGGACTCTTCGTAGAGCTGGCCACCTGGCCAAACTGAGGGATCATTTTAGAAGGTCCTTAGTTAGGCAGCTGACCAAGAACCCAATGGTCACTCTGACAAGTTCCAATGTTGCTCTGTGGAGAGAGGAGTACCTTCCAGAAGGAAAACCATTTCTACAGCACTCCTCTAATCAGACCTGTATGGTAGAGTGGCCAGACGGAAGCCACTCCCCAGTAAAAGGCACATGACCACCCATGTGGATTTTGCCAAAAGGTACCTAAAGAACTCTCAGACCATGAGAAACAAAAAGATTTAGCTTTTTGGACTGAATGCCATGCATCATATCTGGAGGACATCTGTGGGGATGTGTTTCTGCAGCAGGAACTGGATGAATAGTCAGGGTCAAGGGAAATATGACTGCAGTGATGTACAGAGACATCCTTCATGAAAACCTGCTCCAGAGTGCTCTGGACCTCAGACTGGGACAACAACCCTAAGCACATAACCAAGAGAACAACTTAGTGGCTTTGAGACAACTCTGTTGAGTGGCCCAGCCAGAGCCCAGACTTGAACCCAACTGAATATCTCTGGAGATATCCAAAAATGGCTGTGCACCGATGCTCCTCATCCAATTGATGGAGTTTGACAGGTTCTGCCAATAAGAATGGGAGAAATTCCCCAAAACAGGTGTGCCAACGTATAGCATCACACTCAAAAAGACTTGAGGCTGTAATCGCTGGCACGGGTGCTTCAAAAATATCATTGAACAAAAAAAATATGTATTTTTGTATTTTTGTTTTTTTGATACATTTGCAAAACTTTCAAACAAACTTCTCATTTTCTCATTGTGTGGAATTGTGTGTAGAATTTTGGGTGAAAAATGAATTGAATCCATCTGGAAATAAAGCTGTAACATTACAAAATATGCAAAAAGTGAAGCACTGTGAATAATTTAAGGATTTTTGACTTAACCCTAAACGACACCACCTGATCCAAATAATTCCTGCCTTTACAAGTTCTTGATAGGATGAATAGCTCTCTAGGAGCAGCTGGTTACCAAAACCAGTATAACAAAATACACGCTACCACTATGTTTCAGCATTACATTACAAAAAATATAAATGATATTACATGAGAGTTGGTTGATTGATGTGGTGTAGTGCATAACAGCACCACCTATCCCATGACAGTCCCCTTCTATAGGTGAACACAATGCAAAGATCCCTTGAGCAAAGCTCGTAACACTACAACAGTCCTTCCTGGGTACTGTAATTCAGATGTAAGCGTTCTGGACAAGAGAGTCATTCAGGAGCTGCACATGTAAAACATTTACCCTAGCTATTTACTCTACAAGGTTAATGCAATTTATCCACTCCTCTCCAGAACAATCATCTAATACGGTTTGAGTTTGGCTCTGATTTATAGTGTGCTACCTGTCTACACAGCTAGTGACCCTCCAGTGAGATCTGGGAGATGATGAAGCATTGCAAGTTACAAACAGATGCCGAACAGTCCCAGTAGTTTGCTCCCTTCTCCCCACACAACATGTTCAACTGCGGTTCCCCCAAATCCAGAAGTCACTGCCCAAAAGCTTAGCTTAGTTAAGCATTTCACCCACAGTTACAGTTCAGAAAAGTTCCCCTTCTGGCTCTGCGGTTTTACGACCTCTGCTCAGCACCAGAACATCCTGCTCTTTGGGGCAGTGTGCAAGAGCTGCTTTTTAGGAGATTACGATACAGATGGGGAGAGGAGTGAATATGAACATGAACGTATGCCCAGATTCACACAAACCACGTCAACACAATAAATTCTTCAATGTTAATTTTTTATCTAGTATGATCCCGTTTTCCACAGATTTGAGCTTTTACTCGGAGTAAATCAGTTAAAAACTGAATATCTGGGAAATTGTGAGGGAGATGAGTGTTCATTAAATAAGTCTGTAAATCCATGAGCCTCGCCGGTGCCTGGAGCAGTTTAACACAACTGCTGCCCTCAATGCATGCTTTCAAATGAATGTTTTACAGTGTCTGAATCAGATAACGTTAACCAGAGAAAGAAAAAAAGAGAAACTTTTAAGAGAATAAAAGAATGTCCTTGTCCTTCTTGTGGATTTCTGCATCATTGAATTCTCTTGGCTTGAGCTTTTGAGGACACGCCATTTCTCGTAAATACACAGTCGCCACTGCAGTGTGATGGGCTGGTTTTGTTCAGGCCTGACAAAGAACAATTACGTCAGTGAGCCTACATCTCTCAGAGTCCTGGTACACTACAGTGCACTACAGTACCTCTGCTCTCGCTGATGCTCTCTGAAAACTGATGTGCCAGTGTCTTATCAGTGTCTTATCCTGTAGCCAGTATGAATATGTTGTCATGGTCATTTTAAAAACTAGTTTTGGTCCCACTTTAAATTATACATGTTTATAATAACTATGTAATAATACATTCGCAAGCCTTGTAATAGCAATGTCATGTAGTCACTGTTATAGTCTTTTGTAACATCTTTAGTTGTGATTTAAGCAATTACACAATATTTCAGATTGTTTTCTCTTTTATGTTATTACACATGTATTGGGGTAAGCATATGTCATTTATTATATCACATGTAGCGCTGTCAACGTTAACATGTTAACCCACATGATTTATCTACCAAATTTGGTCCCAACTTTCATAATCTTTTTTTAGAGCCTGATGCATAATCATGCATGGAGAATTCAAAAGGTTAGTGACATTTATTTATGCTGAAATATGGATTAATCTCACTGTCCATTCTGTGATTAATCGTGATTAATCACAAAATATTTTTTCCTGATAATGCAATTTAATTTTAATCTATTAAAATAAATTAAAACATTGTGTAATTACATAAGCTGCACTATTGTAATCCATATCTATCAGCAATTTGAACACCAGTAGTTACATAATTATTACAATGTTTGTTAATGTGTAGTTACACAGTTATTACAGACGCCTTTTTTTCTGTAGTTAGAGAACTGAATTGGTTCTTTACTAATGGCAGTGGTTGTACAATCTAAGCAATAAGCAATCTATACAGTACTATAGAAGATTATTTGACTCGTAATGACAGTGGAACCCCTGGTTGTGCTTTATAGCTAGAGAACCATCTACAAATCTTTCCACAAATGTGAAAAACAAAATCATATTACCTTTTTTTTAACAAGTTCTCTTTTATACTTGTTTGAGTATCCAGATGCTATAATTGTTCATAACACTCAATCGTGTAAATGGGGTCAGTTTTAGGATTAGGTTCGGCAGAAGTTAAGCTCAGGGTTAAGGAATTACTTATAATGTTATTTTATTTAATGAAATATTCCATACAAGTGCAGCTCATGGAATTGGAATATTGTAGAAGGCAAATCATCATAATTTCATTAAACAAGGTAACATGTATCTTGTATTCATTACATGTAAGGTTACATTTCAAGCCTTGTCTTGTTTTACCTTTAATGTTTTACATTTACATTTACATTTATGGCATTTAGCGGACGACCCTTATCCTGAACGACTTAGAGAAGTGCTTTGCTGTTCACTCAGAATATCCTTAGTGTAACGTACGTGGACTCAACGAACAGGTAAGAAGCGGAAGTACATGTTAGGTTGAAGATTTTTTGAACAGGGTACATAAACAATAACCATGACAACCAGACTAGACATGTAGACAAGAAGACCGACAAAGACAGACTGTGAACAAGGCGCTTATAAACACAGGAGAACATTAGACAAGACTGGAACATGATAATGATGGGGCAGGGTTACAAATCCGACACAGCTGGGAATGGGCGGAGACAGGACATGTGAGGGGAGATGAAAACAAAGACGAGAACAGAGGGACAAGACAGATACGTGACACTTAGATCCTGTTGAACACAAATGTCTTTATGGAATTAAATACTCCTGAAATAGTTTTACATTAAAGAACTCTCCATTTTTGTAATTCATATATTTATGACTTTTGGAAACATCTGAAAATGCTACACTGGCCTCATTTGAGATCCAAAGATAAAAGATAAACAAGAAAGAAAGCAGGCAAGAAAAAGTCAAGAACAAGTATTTCCACTGGTTTCCACTGTAACTAAACGAGTCATTAATAATGGCAGGTGTTCCTCAGGTATGTCACCTTATTCTTTGCAGTTCCAGCCAAAATGAGAGATGTTTATGTGCAGTGCAATCATGTCTGCTGCCATGTTGTGCACTGTGTTGCTGTTATTTATCGATATGTTATTATTTCAATGTTGTGTAGTGTTAATATTTTATTAATACTGACTCTCTGTGGAGGCGAGACTCAGGTCTCAGCTGTGTTTTCCCTCCTGCTTTATAAGAGCTGTTAAATAAAACAAATGATCTGATTATGAACACTGGAGATTTGAGACACCTTTAGAAGGGGAGCTTCAGAATCAGAGAGTGTTTCTAATGTACTCAATCAAGTATTAATGAAGACTTTTTTTAACCCCCTAAAATCCCAGTCTACATCCTAATGTTATCATATAAGGGTGCTTTTCCCAAAATATTTGTAATGCTGAGTTCAATGTAAACTCATACTTAACAACAACATTAAAATTGAGTTTTCCTCAAACCCTTCATACATGACTTACCACTTGAACTCATTCATGAATGCATGAGTGCTCTGACACATTTGTAACTAAGTACTTCTTAACTTGAATGTACATGTACAGTTTCATCTCAGAAACGACAGATGCCACTAATGTTTCTTTAAGCATCTGATATGTAAAGGCTTTGACATTGCTCTGTGACATATTATATCAGAGCATATTTCAGCTTGACATTGTTATGAAATTAATTTTACACAGTGTACATGTGTACCTCAAATGGCCATAGCGGTTATTTGAACCTATAGATAGTGCCTCATCTCTCCAAGACAGCTGTTTCATGCCCATTGGTCTTCACCCTTACAACACGCTACAAGTTCTAGTTTACCTAATTAAAAAAATTCAAATAGATTTCACATTTCTAAATTACAATAAACATCAATATACTAAATAGACATCAACAGTATAAGGTAACATAATCATAGTAGACAAAAGGGGATTAAAAAAAGAATCACTGCCACTGATGTACTGACACTTCAAAGCCTGATGAGTTTCACTCTGATTTTAATTAAGGACCTCACATTCAGATAGCAATGCCTATTGGGTTTGTGACAGCTCTTTTTCTGACAACTCGGACATTGGAGAATGATTTGGACAAAACTCTGTAAAAAGTTTGAATAATAATAATAATAATAATAATAATAATAATATATGAATTATTTCAATGCATTTGAGTCCTTGTGACGTGCAAGAAAAGAAAAGGAGATTTTCATCACATTACTACATGACTTTCCATGATAACCTAATGAATTATATTTTGCTGATTTTAATGAGTACTTTTAATGAGCACTCTAACTAACTTTAATCTAGCTCCTGCTGTGACCAGTTACACTGTTCTAGTCATTTAGATTATAGGCTACAATTTAACCATTTATGCATTTACATGGGTGTAAAGAAGCTTATAATTTGAAGTGACAGTCATGCTTTTGATTATTCTTATTCTTTAAGCCACACTTAAAACACTGACATTTAAAGATATGTTTTAACATATTTCATTTTTTATTTTTCATAACATTACTAATAAGCATGCAATTTTCTAACTGTCAAATGGTTATTCTAATAGTCATGGAATCCTGAGCTTTCTAGTGTTAAATTATATTATTTAAATTAAACGCTTTTTACAGGCTTGATATGTGATGGGTAGGAATTGTAAGTGTAATGTTTTTAAATAAGCTATTTACTTTATTTACTTAAAACCTGGAGACTTAAGAAGGGTTTTTGGAAACAGACCCAGTGTTTGTAAAGTTACATCATTCTTGTTCATAGAAGTTCATGTTCAAGTTGTTCATAAAGTTCAGTTGTTATTGGGAAAAATGCACTCAAGTATAGAAATTATAATGACTGACATACAAACGAGCTGATGTGTTCTTGGGTTAAGTACCAAAACCCAAATATGCTCAATTTGCCAAAACATGATTAGTGTCTGAAGTCTTCTTCATGAGTTGTGGTCTGGAACTGTGAAACTAGTGTAGTTAAAATGAGGGAAGCTCATATGTTTTCAATTAGCATTATGTTAAGTGAACGAACTGATGTGAAATAATATTGGAAAACCTGCCATCTATGAGCTTTTTGGAGCTTATAAAAAATGAAAGGCCCAAAATAGATTATTCATTTCACTTTTCACTCATATTACTTAATGAAATTCACTCATATTACTTTTACTGTAACGACACGGGATGAAATTTGAATGTGTATTTAAGACTATTATATAGACAAACATATGCACTCTTTTGAAGTGTTTTTATTTTCATAGTAGGTGTGTATTCTACTAGATGAATTATTATAAATTGTATATTACTTTATATTCATTTAAGGGCAATTCTGTTGGGGGTGACACTTTGTTTTGAGTGGTTGTTTTATGTGAAATAAAAATTCATCAGACTTAGTA
This sequence comes from Acestrorhynchus altus, assembly GCA_034509495.1. Lineage (NCBI taxonomy): Eukaryota > Metazoa > Chordata > Actinopteri > Characiformes > Acestrorhynchidae > Acestrorhynchus > Acestrorhynchus altus. Next base: position 10,943,331 of record CM067514.1, read on the forward strand.
ACATCTGAACAACACACCACTGATGTAATGGCAGTAAAGCATAAATAGATTATCTCAAGACTTTTAATTAACACTTTATAATTAACAGTTTATAATTGCTGAATTCAGTTGTTTTTCACTTTCTTTGCAGAGTCTATGTTCATATGTGTAGAAGTTTTAGGTTCCAGATGATGGTTACAATAAGGATGTGTTTTAAGGTTAGGATTAGTTTTTGGGTTAAGGTTAAGGTTAGGTTTAGGGCCAGTATGAGAGTTAGGATTTGAGCCAGCATGCGGGTTAAAATCATGTTTTGGCTTAAGGTTAATGTTAAGATTAGGTGTAGGGCCAGGAAGATGGTTATAATTAGGATTTGGGTTGAGGATAGGTTTAGGGTTAGGTTTTAGGCCATGGTTTGGATTAGGTTTTGGGTTAAGGTTAAGATTAGGTTCCAGATTGTGGTTAGGAGCATACATCTATAATTAGTTTCAATACCTTTCTTTTAAAATGTTTATTATCCAAAAATAGAATATGCAACAACTTCACTTGTGTGAATGACCCTTCCACTGCTGTCCCTTCCACCGTTTTTGTTAATGAGTTTCTATGATTCATATAAAATGAGAATTTTGTCGAGGAGGAGTTCATTAATTGTAATCAGGAAAAATGTAAACATATCTGCAAACTGACCTTGGCTGATTTTATACATTTTATACATTTCACACATCAACAAAAGGGTGCTGACACATAAAAGGCATTAATACACCAACTGCATTCACACTGAAATAAGACTGTATCCTGTTTACTTTGGAGAATTAACCAAGACAACTAAGAAAGTCAACAACCATAGGTTCTGTGTTCATACATAGCTGTGACAGTTGGGAATCCTGTATGTTTTTTTTAGAGGCTGTGAACGTCACCTTGCACATGTGGCACCCTCACCCTAAGCGGTGTTGAATGATTTGCATCTGAATACTGTGGGAAAAAGAGAAATCAATAAAACTGTTAATTAAAATCTCTGTCACTTGGGTTTAATTAGCCTGTATAGTCTAATCAGACCCTGACAGGCATCGTAGACAACGCTTATTTTTCCCCAGTAACACATTTTCCCTCAAAATACATCTGCTAACAGGGGCTGAACATCATTAAGATGTCCTATTAGCAATTTATGAACATAGGCATAGTTTTTGATAGACTACAATAATTACTACCATTACAGACATTCTTCATTTTCAAGCTGGAAAATGTGTTATTGATTGTATGACACCTTAGATATTCATGGATATGCAGGTGCTGACAGTGATGAGCCACAACATTAAAACCACCTGTCTAGTACTACGTAGGCCCCTCTTGTGATGAAGAAACAGCTCTGACCTTAAGGCATAGAGACCTTCAAAGGTATCTTGTGGTATCTGGCAAAAAGATGTTAGCAGCAAATGTTCGTCACCCATGACCTTCTATTGTCCTTCTTCAGGGGACTTTTGATAGGTCCTGACCACTGCACACAAAGAATATTTCACCTGCCTGGAGGTGTTTTGGATGTGCTGTCACCCAGTTATCTAGACATCACAATTTGGTTCAAGTCAAAGTGTCTCGGATTCATATATTTGACCGTTTTTCTAATTTTGAAAAGGCTAATTTTGCAGGATATTTTGAAATACTTGACAGTAGGCCAAATAAAATAAAAAAACAACCTGAATGTATTTGATCATTTTTGTTATTTATCTATGTATTAGTATTATTCCTTTGCAGGACTTTTATTCTGAAATTTGAACACTGTGTGAGCAAAGAAAGAAAACAAACAGCCTGCCCTTACTCACCATCCACTATAACCCAATATCTGGGTCACTGATTTCATTAGCCCCACCACCCCTCGCTGATCAGTCAGGGTCTACATGCAGGTCGAGCATATACACATGGGCAGCACAGTAAACATATACTAGTACGTAGCGAGAAGGCAGCCTGCTGTGGTGCACGCAGGAATGCAGGTTTGCTCAGTTAAGCGTGTGGCAAGTAAGGGCCTCAATTTGGCCATAAATTGAGGACCATAATACCCCAGGGCCTGACATGTGTACGAAAGAAAAAGAGTATTGTGATACCAGTTGTTTTAAGGGCATAAACAGAATGAAGACCTTGGATTGGATGTATTCCAGTTGAAGGCCTTGTTCCACAGAGGTAAAATGGTTAATGAAGACTGTTAGAGTAGGTACGCCAGGGAAAAACAACATCAGTATGTGTAGAATAAATATCAGGCCTTATCCCAAGCGAGAGAACAGATCGCTCTGCTCCTGAGGGATATCTTAATCAGTTATTTTAATCAAGACTTTGCATAATTCTAAAGTTTTTTACCTTGTGTGTCATTTTCCTTCATTTTGCACTAAGAAAACAGTTTTTGTGTCAATATTTTTGACAGAAATCTGTGAAAAAGCACTTGAACTTTTTTAAGATCTAACAGCATGAAGGTACAATTACAAACATCTCTTGTATCACAAATGGTTGTTTTGGTTATTTTCACTGCACAATCAGAGGAAATACCAAAGGGTCAAAGTCATTTTTATATGCATTCATTTTAGAGTCATCAAAGTGAATCAATAACATGATTTTAACAGCACTTTAAATGTTTTTTAAAATGTTGCTGATGCTCTTGGTATTTGAATCATCTGAAGCAGTCCAAGCGATTTGTTCAGCGGACTATGCTAGACAAGCAGCAAATTAACAAAAGCAGGAACTCCAGTTCCCCTTCAGATCCTCCACTGTAACAAGAACCCATAAGGTCAATAAATGAGAGTGATAGCGAGATGCTACAAGCAAGAATGGAGCAGCTGAACCCTGGAATGTACAGTCATTGTAAACGAAGGTCATTGGGACACAGGATTGTCAGGTTCAACTGAAATCACAATTAAATTAATGTCCATAAACTACCAACAATGTGTAATTTGTGTAACATTTTTAGCAATATAGCAAAAACAAATCTACATCATTTAACATGCCACAATATATTAATAATGAATGTACTTTATATAATGACAAAAAATAAATCAACAATATATCTACATAATGTATCATGTTGTCCCACTTCAGTCATCTTTGGCTTCCCTGTCTATCCCTTCTAATCTCTGTTCTGCTCTGTTTTGATTCCTCCACGTGCTCCTTTGCATGTGTCTATTGTGTTTTGTTCTTGTCTCTGCCCTTGCTCCACCCCGTTCCCATCTGTGTCTCATTTGTTACCCTGCCAATCTGTCAATCAGCCCCAGGTGTTTGTAATATATTGTAATGTGTACTTAATGTAATGCATCAACAATATATTAATATATCCACTTAAATTAACACTATATCAACAATATATCTACTTAATGTGTCGTGCCACAATGTCATCTTCAGTGACGAATCCGCTTTTGTCTTGGCGGAGACATCAACGTATCCATGGAGGAACCATGGTCAATGTCATTATCAAAAGTTAACTGTCAAACATCCAGAAGGCCTGGTGTGGTGGTGTGGATGCATCTTTGTATGATGCCCAATTTTAGGTTACCTTCTCTGAACATAATCCGGTGTGCTATTCCAACAGGACAATGATCAGCTGCATACTGCTGACGTCTCAAGAGCTTGCCTTGAGAACACAGATATTATGCCATGGCCAGTCGCATCGCCAGTCGCATCGCCAGACCTGTTCTAGATTGAAAATGAGTGGGAAAGCTATTGGACATGCAATCAACACTCCACCCCTACCACAAAATCTGTGTGAGAAGAAAGCTGGGATGGATTATCACAGGACACTATTAAGGACCTCTTCAAGTCCATGCTGAGACATCTGGTATGCTGCATTATTCCTGATGTCATACTGAGACACACTACTTTTGTATGTGTAGATCAACCAATTTGATCAGTCTATGAGCTCATACTTTGTAATACTAATCCATACTATATTTACAAATATCACTGCAATCAAACACTTCCTTCTGGGTGCAACTATTTGTGAAACCATTTTTTGAAAAGTGTATATTAACAATATATCTAATTAATGTAGACTTGACATCTACTTATATCAACAGTATATCAAATTAATAAGAATATGTTAATTATATGTTCAAAAGATATTTACTTGAATGTATTCGGACGCTTCACTGCTGCTAATCCATTAGTTTGTTGTTAATTAATATAGTTTGTTAATTAAAATTAGTTTGTTGTAAATATACGTCGCATATTCTTTTGAGAGCCCGTTAACATCTACAAAAGAATCTACACTCAGAATAAAGTGCTACCCAATTGATAAGTGAAAGATCTACCAAATCTTGCTGTGAAATGCTCCTCCTTCCTATTTAGCTTTTTTCTTCTTCAATAAAGAAGAGACAGAAGCTGTTCTTACACAAGCAGCTCAGTTGGGCTCAGCTCAAGCATCTCCAGCTCACAACAGCCTGCAGAAGCTCCAAACTTGGCTTGCATGCATGTGCCTTGGAGGAGAGCCACCACGTTCTAGATCGCCTTGCTCTTTCTCTCACTCTGCGCACACGCACACACACACACACACACACACACACACAAATACAAATACACACACACACCCATTCTCTTTACAGCTCCATAAGGAGCCATTAGCCCAGCCTTCCTCCTCTAACTTGTTCTTTGAAAATATGAAATGAACGGTGGTTAAAGGAGGTGTTTTCTCCCAGAACACAGTCTCCCCAGCAAAGCAGTCCAAACTTCAAGTGTGACATGAGGCCATCCAGCTAATTAATCATTTAATTTAATTAATCATTGGAGATCCTTCGTTCTCTCTGCGGTAGAAAGCCGTTGGTGAAAACCATCAAAATAGAGCAATGCACTGAGCATGAGAAGCCAGCTTTGTTAATAAAAAAAAAAGATTGTTAGCTAGTTTGCTAATTAGTTCTGACTTCTGTGGAAGCTCCACTGATTAGGAGAAACAGTCGTCCTCCTACGCAATGACTTGTTGCTGCTGTTGACATGAATTGCAGTTAATTTGCAGTAGTGCTTGCTATTTTTTTCTACCTGTGCTATTCTCGTGTACTAAACTCCCAACATGTTCTTCTGTTCTCACCTGTTTCAAGGTCGAATCGCTGAGCACATGCAGCACTCGAAAAAAAACAAAATCATCACGGCAAATGTTAACTCATATGGATTACTTAGCAAAGGTAGCAAAAGGGCAGTGAGGAGATTTCTGGGTTTTGTTGACGTTTTAAGAAGGTTTCTGTAAGATAAATAATGCATTGTTTATGTTTAGTTAATATATTCAATTCAAGCATCTGTTATTTTCAATTGTTCATTTAAGCGCTCTCATCAGTTTAAGAGCCTTCAAGCGCTGGACTGAGGGCATTTACTTCCACTCAACCACCCAACCATATTTTCAGTGTGTGAGACCAATTTCAAGACAGAAAATTCCAGATACGTCATTGAAAATAAATATGTTTGTAACGTTGTTTATAAGCCATTTTTCCATTGTAGCTAGTCACAAAAGCTGACTAGTTGCAGAGAGATGTGCATCCTTATAGCTCAGTCCCAATACCGAAGTTTCAAACTGGTAATGAAGGTTTGCCAGGTTTGCTTTTGACCAGCCTTCAACAAGCTGCTTGTCCAAACTGGTTGGCCAGTACGACCAAAATGAATTACCAGTAAAGATAGCATGACAAAGCTGTTCGTTCAGCATAACAAAAAAATGTAGAATAACAGAACCAGCATAACTAAGGTAGTAGACCAAGATGAACAAGGGGTTGACAAGCATAATTAGAATGATCAACCTGGTTGACCAGCATGAACAGTAAGACCAATGTAATTGTCCAGTGAGACAAGCATGAAGATGGTCAACCAGCTTGGTCATTTTGGTTGACCATCTTCATGCTGGTCTCACTGGACAATTATGTTTGACCAAGATAATCAGCATGGCTAAGGTGGTAGACCAGCATAATCAAGGTGGTTATGGAGCAATAAGTCCAGCATGACCTTGGTTAAGCTCTCTCATCAGTTTAATCTCATCAGTAAGAAACTGACAGTTGAAACAACCACTTTTTCAATGAGACCAACTTCAAGACAGAAAATGTAACTCACGGCCTGACAATTTTAGATATGCAGGGTGTTATAAAATATAGGTAGTAACAACATAAAATCATTTATCTTCATTGTCACTAAAAAACTGTATCTCCATTTTGGCTGTTAGTTTATGGACAATACAAATTCTCCAAAATGACTTAAAATAAAATCTACTTAGTTACATACATTAAAAATGATTAAGGTTTTTTATAATTGTTTTGTAGATACAAGGTTTTGTCTGATAATACAGTAAATGGACAAAGGTATTGGTGCACCTGCTCATTCACTGTTTCTCCAAAAATCAAGGATTCTAAAGCTGCTTTTGATTGAATAAATGTTTCTAATGTCCAGGGGAGTTTTTCTATTAAATTGTGAAACATTGCAGTGAAAATTTGATTGAATTTAATGACGAGAGCACTAATGGGATCAGGATGTTGGATGATCACCACCCTACCTCATCCCTAATTCCCCAACTCATCCCAAAAATATATATAAATATAATATATATATATAATAATATATATAATATTATTATAATATAACAATATAAATATATATATATATAGGGTTTAAAGCCCTCCATACAATACCTGTCTGTTCATTCTTTAAATTAAAGTTTGAAATTATTACGTTTGTTTTTTTCTGTCTTTTTTTGGCTGAGCTTTGATATTTATGATCTGAACTGAAGGCCTAGCTTCTCCACTGCAAAAGTGAAGATGTACTCTACTTTCACAACATCTTGCTAACAGGGAGGATCCATCATCTTGGTCTCTGAGGTTTAGCTTATGAAACCGCTGCCTGGGTGAGCTTTGAAACCTTCTTTTGGAGCTCCTTGAGCTGACACCCTTCATGTGAGGCATGATGGAAGAGGACAATATTGCCAAAGGTCCCCCCACACAACACACCACTCTGTGCAATAGTCAGGCCTAAAGAAATCCCAGCTGACTGTCTGCCTCTGTTTTTATGTTTTATTGTACGTTATGTCATAGTAATTCTCCACACAGCCTACATCCACAAAATCCAATTAGAGGCAAGAAGAAAACAGTAATGCTCCACAGTGAAGAATCAGAGCTCTAACCTGCACATTTTGCTTTCTGATTCTCTGTAACAGCAAGCGATAGGTTTCCTTTATGATAGTCAGTCACAGGCAGTGCAATAATAAATGAACGAGAACCTGTCGTTTCTTGTTGTCTTTATCGACTCTATGTGTACCTAAAGCCATATTATGTACAAAATGTTCTGAAAAGGAATATTACTCTGTGGACAAATATACTCAGGGGTGCATCCTTATAACTGCATCCCAAAGCCTAGGTTTCCAACTGGTCATGATAGTTTACCAGGTTACCAGCACATGTCTACTGTACAACTTAAAAAAAGGAAAGAAACTAGAAAGTACTTACAAAACTGGAATGATTATCATTGTGTGAAAATGTTTGGAATGTTCATTTCTGCAATTGTTTGGTCTATGAAGAAGTGAGAGGATTTTATATTATATAAGCTATGGTATAAATGAGATTGTAAACATTTTATTGGTTTTATTGACATTTTGATATATTCATTCATTTAATATTTGTTATCCTTATTGTTTTTATTCTATATATGTACTTTTGGAAAACTGAAATAAACAGAAACTAACTAAAAAAAAGCATGAAAAGGTCGACCAGCATGATTACGCAAGTAGAGAGGCATGACCAAGATGGTTGACTAATAAGATCACCATGACCAAGATGGTCGACCAGCATGATCAGCATGATTGAACATGTTGAATAGCATAACCAACATGATGGAGATGGCTGACTAACATTACCAAGATGGTTGACCAGTGTGACCAACATACCAACATTTATAAAAATGACCATGCTTGTCGACCAGCGTGGCAAGAGCGGTCAACAAGTATGACTAAATTGCTTGAGCAGCATGACCTAGTTAGTTGCTCAACATGACCAGAATGATCAAAGTGGTAGACCAGCATGTACAATGTGGTTTACCAGAATGGCCAAGATGGTTGACCAGCATGACCAACCTGATTGACCAGCATGACCAGCATGATTAAACATGTTGATCAAGTAAGATGACCAAAGTGGTTGGCTAGTATGAATAGCATGACTAAGCTGGTCAACAAGCATGACAAAAGTGATTGAAAAGTATGACTAAGTTGGCCAACACAACTAATCTGGTAGATCAGCATGATCAAAGTATTTGACCAGCATGATTAAACTGGTACACCAGCATGAACAATGCTGGTCTAAAGTGAACTAGCATGATTGATGTGGTTGACTGGCTTCATTGACTAGTAAGGTCAGCATTATTAAGCTGTTCCTGTAATAATGAATACTGAGTTTTTACAGAACAGTATGACTAAGCTAGTTGACCAGCATAACCAGCATGATCAAACATGTTGACCAGCATGACCAAGTTAGATGACCAACATGATCAAGGTAGTAGACCAGAATGACAGCACTGTCCGAGGTGGACCAGCTGGATATACTGCTAGACCAGTTTAGCCATCAAACTCAAATGAAAAAACGCGTAACCAGCTGGATACCAGTTTGTCAAACGCTGGTGTTGAACTGGATGTTTCAGCAGGGAGATACACTGAATTTCAAGGCTTTCTGTAGCATAGTGATCTCTAGTAACTACTGCGTAGATTCCTGCAATGAAGCTGAAATTAATTAGACAAGAGCACACGAAAAAGAAAAAGAAAGAAGATAAATAATTTCAGCAACAATCTGGATCTCCATACACTTGAGCACGACCATCAGATGCATTCAAACCATCCTGTGGTAAGAAGATGATTGTAGCGTTTCTTTGATAAAAGAAAGCACTAATGAGATTAGCCTTGGTTATTTTTCACCATATATGTTGCTAATTGGTTGTTTCTCAGCAACTCAGCAAGAAAAGATTTTGAAACCCATCATTTTTTCAATAATGAATACGTTCAGAAGGACTAAGGAAGCAATTCTATTCTGAGCAAACGCTGAGAAAGATCTTATTGAGAGCAAACTGTGGTTTTCTGTTTTTGACATCACTTGATATTCTCACCAACAACGTATGAAGAATCTAATATAGAAGATTTGTTTATTTCTGTGTTCATTACGAGCTTCATGTTAAGCTCTCAAGTACAAATGTATTTTCCTATTCCAGGTCCTGCGATGATCAACAGGAAAAGGCTAAAGGACATCGCAAAGCATTCAAGACAAATACAATCTCCTGAATGATTTATACAACATAGCACTCAGTGTTCTCAGTCAGTCGCCCTCTCTCTCTCTCTCTCTCTCTCTCTCTCTCTCTCTCTCTCTCTCTCTCTCTCTTTCATCTGTCTCTTTATCATTGAAGAGCCACTGAACATTTGAAAACCTGATGGAATTGCTGAATGCGGTCATTTCTTCATGCTGAGGAGTTTCATCAGTGTAAGTTAGAAAGTAATAAACACATTATGTTATTATATGGTTAGATGCTGTGCAGCAGGAAATTCAGAAACAGATTTTTCTCTATAGCATCCTGCACACTGATTCTTTCAGTTACTGGTGTTCACCTACATGAGCTGTACCCTCACACAACCCCCTTATTTCTTCCTTTCGTACTTTGTATTTATATTCAGACAATAAAACCTACGAACATTACAGATTCATACTAGTATAAAATTCACTATATCAGTTACTGTAAGGTTGTAAGAATTACACAAACTGCATATTCATACTGGATTAACATCACCACACAGTTGCCACTGTACAAACTGCACACTGCAGATTCATACTGGATGAAACCCCCACAAATGTTACTCCCAGAATGTAGGAACTTCAGACACAACAGATTCACACTTTTAAAAAGTGCAGTATGTCAGTTTCCAATATACTGTAATACTAGTCACAGTGCAGATCAATGCTACAATAAAATCACCGCAAAATGACCACAAACAATACACATACTGTAGATTCATATGGACTCACTTCACAATTATTACTGTCAGATTGTAGAAACTTTACTCACTACTAATTCATATTGAATTTAAATCTCTCCATCATTTTTAAATTCCACCCATCCATCCATCCATCCATCCATCCATCCATCCATCCATCCATCCATTTCCTATACCGTGTGTGTGTGAGCCCTACGATGGACTACTGCCCTGTCTAGGGTTGTTTCCTTGAGTTGGCACCGACTCCCCTGTGATTTTTAAAGTCTGTCTGTAGAATACTTATTTAAAATCACTGCAGTTGTTATTGTCAGATTTTTAGAAAAAAAGCACACTGCAGATTATACAGGTTTAAAATCAGCTCACAATTATTAATGTCAAACTGTATAAACTACATACATTTTGGTTACTGTCGAACTGTAGAAACTATATTCACTGTAGATTCATACTGGATAAAAATGACTGAATTTCACCCTGGTTTATCACTCCATGGCTGTTATTTTCCAAAGTGTACTCACACTGAATTAAAATTGTTCCATATTTTTTATTGCCAGATGGAAAAATCAATCAGTGGATTCATTGTTGTTGTTTTGTTAGACAGTTAAACAGTGTTGAAAATGACATTCCAGAAATCCTCAAGTACAACTAATCCAGCTCAAATATCTCAGAAATTCATGAGATTATGAGGATCATTGAAATGCATCCTTACTGCCCAGTCTGCTTCTAGACTTCATGAAGTCTGGCTTGGTATATAATATAATATGTATTCCCAAATCTTGGTTCCTGTGTCTATGCAGCTTTTGATATTTGCCTGCTTTTCAGTTTAAGCTTGTGGATTTGCTTGTGCTAATGTTTTTTCCATGCATGTTGATTCCCGAGGCCTATACTGACTAGGCTTTCTGGACATCCCCCAATAAACACACTCCACATGGATCCCACCACATCTGAGTTCCAGTCGTTATATCAGAGTTCAGAGGTTCTATGCTACTGGGCAGGCTATGCTTAAAGCCTCATATAAGAACCATTATCATATACCACTGCTAAAAAAGCACAGTAACTCCATGATGGATGTGATATGATTGAGTTACAGATTTTAAATAAAGGGGGGTTTACAACTTTACCTGTTGATCAACAGTTTTATTGAAAAACAATTTTTAATGCAGATCAATGGGAATTTATCTCCATCTCAAAAGAATGGTACCAAACTTTCTCATAGGTGATGACGAGCTGAGAAACTCATCCATCCATCCATCCATCCATCCATCCATCCATCCATCCATCTTCTTCCGCTTTATCCGGGGCCGGGTCGCGGGGGCAGCAGTCTAAGCAGGGAAGCCCAGACTTCCCTCTCCCCCGACACCTCAGCCAGCTCCCCAGGAGGGACCCCGAGGCGTTCCCAGGCCAGCCGAGAGACATAGTCCCTCCAGCGTGTCCTGGGTCTACCCCGCGGTCTCCTCCCCGTAGGACGTGCCTGGAACACCCCCCCAGGGAGACGCCCAGGGGGCATCCGAAACAGATGCCCGAGCCACCTCAACTGGTTCCTCTCGATGTAGAGGAGCAGTGGCTCTACTCCGAGTTCCTCCCGGGTAGCCAAGGATCTCACCCTATCTCTAAGGGAGCGCCCGGCCACCCTGCGGAGGAAACTCATTTCGGCCGCTTGTATCCGCGATCTTGTCCTTTCGGTCATTACCCACAGTTCATGGCCATAGGTGAGGGTGGGAACGTAGACTGACCAGTAAATGGAGAGCTTCGCCTTTCGGCTCAGCTCCTTCTTCACCACAACGGACCGGTACACCGACCGCATGACTGCGGCGGCAGCACCGATCCGTCTGTCAATCTCACGCTCCTTCTCACCCCCACTCGTGAACAAGACCCCGAGATACTTGAACTCCTCCACTTGGGGCAGGACAACTCCACCGATCTGGAGAGGGCAAGCCACCCTTTTCCGGTCGAGAACCATGGCCTCAGATTTGGAGGTGCTGATTCGCATCCCAGCCGCTTCACACTCAGCTACGAACCGCTCCAATGCCTGCTGAAGGTCCTGGCCTGAAGAAGCCATCAGGACAACATCATCTGCAAAAAGCAGAGATGATATCCTGTGGTTCCCAAACTGGACCCCCTCCGGCTCCTGGCTGCACCTAGAAATTCTGTCCATAAAGGTTATGAACAGAACCGGTGACAAAAGGCAGCCCTGCCGGAGTCCAACATGCACCGGGAACAGGCCCGATTTACTGCCGGCAATGCGCACCAGGCTCCTGCTCCGGTCGTACAAGGACCTGACAGCCCTTAACAGAGGGCCTCGGACCCCATATTCCCGGAGCACCCCCCACAGAGTACCCCGAGGGACACGGTCGAATGCCTTCTCCAAATCCACAAAACACATGTGGACTGGTTGGGCAAACTCCCATGAACCCTCGAGCACCCTCCGGAGGGTATAGAGCTGGTCCAGTGTTCCGCGGCCAGGACGAAAACCGCATTGTTCCTCCTGAATCCGAGGTTCGACTAACGGCCGAATTCGTCTCTCCAGTACCCTGGCGTAGACTTTCCCGGGGAGGCTGAGAAGAGTGATCCCCCTATAATTGGAACACACTCTCCGGTCCCCCTTTTTAAACAGGGGAACCACCACCCCGGTTTGCCACCTCAGTGACTTCCGCCCGGGTGATGGGCGAGTCCTCCTCAGAGTCCTCAGCCTCACCTTCTACATTAGAAGGTCCTCGAAGTATTCCTTCCACCGCCCAACGATATCCCCAGACGAGGTCAGCAGCTCCCCGCCCGCACTGTAAACAGTGTCGGCAGGGTACTGCTTCCCCCTCCTGAGGCGCCGGACGGTTTGCCAGAATCGCTTCGGGGCCGACCGATAGTCCTTCTCCAGGGCCTCCCCGAACTCCTCCCAGCTCCTGGTTTTTGCCTCCTTGACCGCCCTAGCAGCAGCACGCTTAGCCTCTCGGTACCTGTCGGCTGCGTCGGAAGACCCAGAGGCCAACATGGCCCGATAGGTCATCTTCTTCAGCTTGACGGCATCCCTTACTTCCGGTGTCCACCACCGGGTTCGGGGATTGCCGCCACGGCAGGCACCAGTGACCTTGCGCCCGCAGCTCCGGATGGCCGCGTCAACAATGGAGGTTGAGAACCTGGTCCACTCAGACTCAATGTCCCCCGCCTCCCCAGGTAGCTGTGAGAAGCTCTCCCGGAGGTGGGAGTTGAAAGTTTCCCTGACAGGGGGCTCAGCCAGACGTTCCCAGCAGACCCGCAGGATACGTTTCGGCCTGCCAGGTCTCTCCTGCCTGCCCCTCCGCCAGTGGATCCAACTCACCACCAGGTAGTGATCGGTTGACAACTCTGCCCCTCTCTTCACCCGAGTGTCCAAGACATAGGGCCGGAGCTCAGATGAGACAATAACAAAGTCTATCATTGATCTCCGGCCTAGGGCGTCCTGGTGCCATGTGCACTTATGGACGCCCCTATGCTCGAACATGGTGTTCGTTATGGACAATCTGTAACTGGTGCAGAAGTCCAACAACAGAACTCCGCTCGGGTTCTGATCGGGGAGGCCGTTCCTCCCAATCACCCCTCTCCAGGTGTCACTGTCATCGCCCACGTGGGCGTTGAAGTCCCCCAGCAGAACAATGGCGTCCCCAGTTGGGGCATTTTCCAGTACCCCCCCCAAGGACCCCAAGAAGGTCTGGTACTCTGCACTGCTGTTCGGCCCGTAGGCACAAACTACAGTCAGAGTCCTCACTCCTACCCGAAGGCGCAGAGAGGCGACCCTCTCATTCACTGGGGTAAACTCCAACACGAGACGGCTGAGATGGGGAGCTATAAGCAAGCCCACACCAGCCCGGCGTCTCTCCCCCTGGGCAACTCCAGAGTAGTGGAGGGTCCAACCCTTCTCGAGGAGTTGGGTTCCAGAGCCCAAGCTGTGCGTGGAAGTGAGCCCGACTATCTCTAGCCGGTACCTCTCGACCTCCCGCACAAGCTCATTCTCCTTCCCCCCCAGCGAGGTGACGTTCCACATCCCAACAGCTAGCCGCTGTGTCCAGGGATCGGACCGCCGAGGACCCCGCCCTCGACCGCCACCCAATCCACAAAGCACCCGACCCCAATGGTTTCCTCTGTGGGTGGTGGGCCCACAGGAGGAATGGCCCACGTTGCCTCTTCGGGCTGGGCCCGGCCGGGCCCCATGGGCAAAGACCCGGCCACCAGGCGCTCGCTCCCGAGCCCCGACCCCAGGCCTGGCTCCAGGGTGGGGCCCCGGTTGCGCCGTACCGGGCGACGTTGCGGGGCCTTTTTCTGGTGTTTCATTGGGATTTTTTGAACTGCTCTTGGTCGGGCCCGTCACCTTGGACCTGTTTGCCATGGGAGACCCTGACAGGGGGTGAAAATTTAACCCCCGGGCAACATAGCTCCTCGGATCATTCTGGCACTCAAACCCCTCCACCACGGTAAGGTGGCAGTTCAAGGAGGGGTGAGAAACTCACAAAAGCTTAATTTACAATGAAAGTCATGGTGCTCAATTGCTGTTTGTTTGCACATTTCATCAGCAACTTGAAGCCACTGCTGACTGATATCTTCAGAAAAGAACTAAAGTTTATTTTTGATTTACCGTATTTTCCGGACTATAAGCCGCACCCGCAAAGTTTTAAAAAACCCTGGAAAATAACATATATAAGAAGAAAAAGCTGCACTGGAAAATAGAATCAACTGAACTGAAAATAAATATATTAGAAATCAACTCACACTAGTTTATTTTAAGTAAGATCAACTTTTGGAGTTTGAGCTAAATTAATTGAACTGTGTTAGACTTACTTGAATGAACTAAGTTATATGGTGATGTGTAGGGTGGCCCTTATGTTTGGGCAGTGTTATCTTGATGAGTAAAATTGATGCTCCAGACTCACCATCATTGTGTGGCATCACCCCCCCCCCCAACCCAATGATGGTGATGTTCCTTACTCACCATCATTGTGTGGCATCACCCCCCAACCCAGATAACCGTACCTTACATAGTGTTTTCCCCCAGGTGGACCCATCCATAGGGGATATTTGGAATATCCACAACAAGCTTCAAATGTCTGTGTTTATTTAAAAACAGCCAAAATATTCACATGTACTCTTAGAATCCTACAAGAACTCATGGGTTGAGACGTGGGTTTGACGTGTGTAACATGGCAGTGGACATGGCTACAGGAAAAGTAAAGCACTGCTGCTTTTTATAGCACTCACTCACAGATAATTCAATAGAAAAGGATGCATGCACACAAACGTACACACATAGTCACTCCGTTATCCATCCACTGAAAGCTGTGTGTTGAAATCATGCGGCTTATTGGTGAATGAAAAGCTCTGGTGGAGTGTGCGGGCATAGTACCCTGGAACAAAGAGCTCTTTTCTAGCCTGGAGCTGAGACCTCAAGTCCACAGCACTGGATCAGAGTGGAAGAGCCCTTGGGTGAAAGTAGGGTGACCATATTTTGGTTTTTCAAAAAAGAGGACACTGGGGACACACAGGCATCTGTAGTGGTTAGGATTTTGTGTCTTTGGGGATTTGAGTAGACCTAAATTTTAGGACTATGTGTAAATTGGGGAGAGAGAGAGAGAGAGAGAGAGAGAGAGAGAGATAGAGAGAGTAAATTCAACATCAACCTCTGTTTGGGTGTTTTATAGGATATCATCATTAATTTGTCCATAAATACTGTGAAATATCAAACAAAATTAATTATTGGTCAACCAAGCTTTGGAGTATAACAACAGGATTAAAAACGTAATTTCAAAATAGAACATCTCTTATGCACGTGTGTCTTCTAGAATTTCCCAGGCATAAATGCAATTGTTTGAGTGCAATTTACAAGTACAAATGGGATTTCCCAATTTCCCACAGCACTCAGACACTACATCATCATTACACCAGTTACACCAGTTACACCACACATAAAGTTTATGTCAGCAACACATGGACATACATAAATTGCAGTTTTACGGTTTAGTACACCATATGGTTAAGGTGTACCAGCATGACCAACCTGACCAAAACCGACAAATTGTATCACCAAGCTGATCAACATGACCAAGGTGGTTGGCCAGCATTGCCAAACTGGCAAATTGGCAAAGAAGCTTCACCAAACAAGCTCACAATTTTGACAAACCTGATAACCAACTAGTCCACCAACCTCAAATGAAACAAGCTTTATTGGTGAAGAGCTAGTTAATCAGTGGGCATACAAGTATGATTTTTTTTGGAAGACCAGTCTTTTGACCATCAAATACCATCTCAAACTGGCTACCAACAAAAGCTGGTCTTCAGATGGGATCTCCAGCAGAGCATTTGTGCCTTGCCTCAGGCTTTAGTCAATATAAATAACTAAATACTCTTATCTCAGATCATTTGTGCCCTCATCTCACTGTTATTGGAGTTTATATGTAACTGGTACTGTCCCTGACAAAACCCCCACTAAAATTATTACAATATGATCATTAATTTCACACACAATGTTTAACACATAAGAGCTCTAGAAGCTGACCATTTTAACAGCCAGTGCGACACAGCTGTGAGGAGGAAGATGAAACTGCAGATGGAAATAGAGGGGAGACAAGGTCAACCCAGGTTTTCTCTGATTCACTCAATCATAAGAGACTTTGGACAGGAAATACATATTTAAAAAGCCAAAACAACCGTTCAGAAACTTGTTTAATAACTGTCCAAGTAGTTGTTAAAAAATAGTCTGACGTTTTAAGTCTGATCACGTCATTATTAGGTAGCATTTTAACGAGGGTGCAGATTTAAGTTTAACAAGCAGTTAAAAAAGTGCAAGAGGTGGAGGCGCAAGAGCCTGATTTAGAAAAGTTAAAAAAAAAAAGACTTCAAAGCCGTCTCGACAAGTGTGATAATGAGGGTGCAGGAACACGGAGCAGGGATTTATTTTTCAGACTCATATCTAGGAGGTGAAATGTCCATTCAACATGCGAGGACCTGTAGACTTAAGAAAAAGCCTTTTCAGCACAGACAGCCAAAACTGAGCCCTGAGAAACGTGATAAAATGTGAAGAAATATGCCATGCAGAATTACCAATTACTCCACAAAGAGCAGCCTCCATTCAGCCCAAACTAGAAATCACTCACTGAAGATCCAAATGGGAGAAAATGACTTAAGAATACACTTTTCTCTGGGTGTGTATGTAAGTGTTTTTAGGTGCTTGTGGGGACCAAATGTCTTTAATATGTATTAAAAAACATCTTTTTCATCGTTCATGGTTTTGCCACCAAACTGCAATTTTATGAGAAGACATTTACAATACAAAAGTGATCTCTTGGTGACTGAAGCAGAATTTAAAGTCTGTAAATTGTTCCTTGTTGAGAAACGTACCAGCTCAGATGTATGCTCAGAGGTTGTGAATGGAAATAGGGGTCTCCAGCAAAACATATCCACTTTATTTAGTATTCAAACCCACCAGTGAACCTGCACATATCTTCTGAGTTGTGTATGGAATGATGATGGTAAAACAGCAGCAAATCGGAACAGTAGGGTTTTGGGGGACTACTATGCCATAGATGACCCTGCATGTATCCCTCCACCAAAAAGAATTTAAAGATAAAGACCATCCTCTCTTCATATCTAGTTCCTTTTACCACCACAACTCAGACTCAGCATGTGACTCTAGAACAGAATGCTCTTGATCTAAATCAGGAAGAACTATTTTTTTGCTTAATTTTATAACAGTCTGCTGGCATGTGTGACAAACTGGCAAGAGGAAAGGTACAGTACTGTGTAAACTTTTAGGCACCTAATCCCATTCTTTAAACTCCTGTCTCTGATCAATAAAAGAGAGCTTAGAGTAGAAACTCCAGACCCTGTTAGAAAAGATGCAGGTAAACAGAAAAACAGTAAAGAGGAAGAAGAATTTGTCATTTTGAAGAAAGTAGTCGAGATCATGTGAACTACTGGTAGTTTGAAGAATAAAGCTTGGTTCCAGATTTCTCCTGGATGCCTCCAGCCAGTGCCTGGGTGTATTCAATTCTATCACCAGTGCACCCGATTTTAACACCACTAAGCACTGATTTACCAAACAAGGTGTTTGATGAGAACCACAAATAATACTAGACTCCCACGAGGAGAGCTCTGGAGACTGTTTAATGAACACGGTGATGGAAAACCACTACTTTTACTATGAATATTATTACTAATAAAATGATTGTTTTACTGAGTAAAAACACACAATGGTGCCTTAATTGTCTCACGGAAGTGCCGTTGCCATGAAATTGAAGTAAATGTTGTCATATTTAAAAATTACTTGCTGTAAATATAGCTCAGTCTGGGAATAGACTCAAAATTAAAAGACCAAAAAGTTCTAACTAAGTTCTAAAGTTTCATTCAGTCTGATACAGACATAGTCTGACCATTTACCTGTTTAACACCTGGATCGACTTTTCACTTAATTACCATGTTTAATTTGTGTGTTTGAGCAGAGAAATCATTAAACTGTGCTTTACACTGGACTCCAAACCTGGAGAAACTCAAGTCTATTTAGGGTGGATTTACTTGTTGAGTGTTCCAGTTAAATCCACATCAGATTCAATCTGGTAATTGAACTGATGAGGTTTTAAAGAAAATCTTGGATAACACTATTAGCCTCCCTTCTCTGCTTTCTCCCCATTCAACTCTCTGTTTTTCCACAGTATAGAACTAAAGTTGACGTATCTATTTATTGATCACTTTTGGAGTGGTGAGTGGTTTGTAGTGGCCGCTATGTCTGAGTATCGACTGGCCTCAATTTCGCTATCCCCAAAGCCCAAGAGTCCCCCACCCCCTCTCTCTCATTCCTCTCATCTGCATGGACAAGGCAGGGCCAGATAAGCAGCTATCTGCTGTCCGATCATTCCACTAAACGGCCCACCACACCAGCATCCGCCGCAGTGCTACTAAATCAATTCCTACCACTGCTTTTAATACACATGCTCTGTCACAGGGCACTTGTGGCCACCTGCTTCTTCTGACTGCAGGGCAAAGGATGCACATCTGTCTGGGATCATCAGCCTGCTAGTATGGGATCATATAAGAATGTTAGTAAAATCCCATACGAGGAGATGAGGTTTGGAGTGAAAAATTCTCTACTACCGTATTTTCCGGACTATAAGCCGCGCCGGACTATAATCCGCACCCTGGACAATAACATACATAAGAAGAAAAAACTGCACCTCATTGTAAAACGCATGGTTTAAAGCATGGACAAAAAGTAGCAGCTTATAGTCTGGAAAATACGGTAGTATGGATTTGTCTAAATCCTTTGTCTAGTAAATATTAATAATACTAGCTATATACACTATAGTGAGGTTTCCAAACCTCAGCCTGTATGCAGCCCAACACTTCAGTTCAGAGGATAAGTTAACCTCAATAAGGGGAATACATAGACTTTACAGACACTTACTAAAATAAAGAGTCGTGTTTTCAGTAGTATTGTAGATACTGACAAGAAACTCTCAAGCTAGCTGTCCAAGATGAGGAATAGCCGCTTTGACCTTAGCTACACTAGCTATCTAGCCACCTAATGGTCCCTAGGAGCTTTTGTTTACACCGATTCTACTAAATTACTGCAACTGACGAAAGGGGTTTCTGTTTACACCAATTCTACTGAATTACAGCGACTGATGAGAGGAGCTTCTGTTTACACCGATTCTACTAAATTACAGCGACTGACGAGGGAAGGTTTTGTTTACTTCGATTCTACTAAATTACAGCGACTGACGAGGGAAGGTTTTGTTTACTTCGATTCTACTGAATTACAGCGACTGACGAGAGGAGCTTCTATTTACACCGATTCTGCTCAATGAATATTGCTCATTTAGCAGTTAGACTTAATTCTTAAATTGTCTATTATTCCTTGTAACCTTTATTATCCTTTTGAATAGCACTGCAATAAGATGCAACTATTTATCAATGATCAGTGTTTATCATAAGGAACCTATTGACATTAGAACTATAGTATGGTCCCAGATCCTGTTTCTTCTGCTTGTTTCACACACACTGCCACACATCCTTGTCTGACCCAACTGTCTTGCTGTTGCTCCCCCGCTGAGTGTGTGCGGTCCTCTCTCTCTGACTGCCTCCCCTTCCTTCACCCCCACCTCCGCAGGAAGCTGCTACCTGTCTTCCTGTGTGCACACAATCCGAGCTGACAGGTTAAGTGGCTTACGTCTCCTCTGGGCCTGTTAATATGGCAGACAGGACTAGCCTGAATCTCAAATGCTCATGCTTTTCTGCGTGAGGGGAGCCAGATAAAGCCCCAGCACTAACAGTGGGGGAACACCAGCATGGGGACTCACTCAGAGGGTGTATACACACAGTGACTTTTACTGATTCACATAAATATTCCCTCCTGTGTACAACATCTGCAGAGGCTGCTGCTTTTCACAGGGCAATGTCACCAATATTGTTCTCTGATGTTTTGGTTTTAGATGCAAAGCACTAAAGCAGTGGCTTGTTGCTCACTAGTCTCACTATTCCTGATGAGAATCTAATGGGTTTTGTTGTTAATCATGAATAATAGCAGCCTGCTTTGCTAGAAACTGGCCATACAAATGGCAGACTGGATAGCCAATCAGAGTGTATCAAGATTCTGAGATCATTGGTCATTTTGCATATTGTTGCAGTCCAATGAAAAGATGTCTCTCCATTTTTATCCATTTCTCAAATGTTTTCTCTATAATGTGAATCTGTCAGTTGTTCTTTATGTTGTAACAGAATTCTGTGATGAATAGACCAACAGAAATACTCCTATTTTACAATTATTCCATTATTCCAATTATTCCATTATTCCAAGCTAAGAACATTTACTTTCTCCTGTAAAGTTGCCATTTTGGGGATTGGACATGTTTTTCATTGGACAGCGATGATATAAAGGCTAAGCTTGAAAACTCACTCGTTGATAAGGCTTAGAATCTTTATAAAAGGGAGCAATTATCTTCCAGAAGCTTTTTAGTGAATCTCTGAAAGGGAGTGAAACCCCACCAGCAGGATCTCAACATTGTGCATGTGAGAAATGTGTATCTGCCCATCAGAGCTGTATATGTGGATGGATTACACAAAAGATGTGCAGATCAGTTGGAGATTTTGTTGCTTGTTTTTCAGAATTTGTTTTATATGGTGTTGATTTCTCAGAAAACCAATGCTCAGGGAGCATTTCACATCTTATGTCCAAACTTTTATTTGCTCCATGCCAGCATGGAGAGTCCCAAGACATTTTCATTAGCATTCTTGGCAGTTTTCCTGCACAACATGATTTAGAATCTAGTATCTAGCTGGCTAGCATCTAGCTATATATATATATATATATATATATATATATATATATATATATATATATATATAGGGGTTATCAGGTTATCATCAAGGATGTCTCTGTACATTGCTGCATGTCATCTTTCATCTTTCCCTTGACCCTGACTAGTCTCAGAAAAACTTCCCCATATCCCCAGCCGCAACCACCATGCTTCACTGTGGGAATGGTATTGGGAGGGTAATGAGCAGCACCTGGTTTCCTCCAGACATGATGCTTGGCATTCAGTCCAAAAGGTTCAATCATTTTGTTTCTCATGGACTGAGATTCCTTTAGGTGCTTTTTGGCAAACTCCAGATGGGCTGTCATGCCTTTGACTGAGCAGTCTGGTCAATCTATCATAGAGGAGTGCTGCAGAAATGGTTGTTCTTCTAGAAGGTTCTCTCTCCACAGAGCAACACTGGTGCTCTGTCGGAGTGACCATTGGGTTCTTGGTCACCTCCGTGTCCAAGGCCCTCCTACCATGATTACTCAGTTCTATGAAGCTCTATGAAGAGTTCTGGTGGTTCCAAACGGTTCTTCCATTTACAGATGATGGAGGTAAATGCCACTGTGTTCATTGGGACCTTGAGTGCAGCAGATTCTTTTTCTGTACCCTTCCCCAGATCTGTGTCTCAATGCAATCCTGTCTTGAAGTTCTACAGACAATTTCTTAGACTTCATGGCTTGGTTTGTGTTCTGACATGAACTGTCTACTATGGGACCCTATATAAACAGGTGTGTGCTTTTCCAAAATGTTTCTTACTTTGTCATTGTGGGGTGTTGTGTGTAGAGTTTTCATGGAAAAAAAATAATTGAAACCATTTTGAAATAAGGCTGTAACATAAATCATTGATTGTTGGGACAAGCTTGAGTCAGAGTATTAATTTTTGCTAAGCATTGTGAAGAAGGGATGGTTCTTGAAATACGTTTATTAAGATATGTGACTCTGGTGGAAGTTATGTAAAAGTGCTTAAATGTTTTTTAGTGAATAATTTGGCTTAAAATGTAAATCTTTGACTCCATGCTGTACAAATCAGTTCATCTTCTGTTCATTTGTTTATTTTTCACAGTAACAGACATTTTGATGAGCAGAGTTCAATCCTTTGTGTTCCAATCTAATTGTTAATAATTATGTAACAAATCAAAGCTCAAAGTTATTGCAAAGCAACTCTGTTGCAACAATAATAGCTGAAGCTTAATTGTATGATGTTTTACTCACTTTATACAATATCTTTGTGTGATATTGCACCAAATGTGTCAGGTTTGGTATGAAGCCATCAAACTCTGTGGGCACAAATAGCTCACTCACCTCATTTCATAACTGCAGAGGAGATTACAGCAATTTCTGCTATTTCTGACATGCTTCTCAAAGGTGCAGTAATGCCTTATTAAAAAGGTGAAAATCAGTGTTATTTCCCTAAGAGCATCTAGCACTTGGAGTGAGCAAGGGTGTGGTAGAGTTGGAGTTGGAGAGAGAGAGAGAGAGAGAGAGAGAGAGAGAGAGAGAGAGAGAGCAAGTCAAATGCAAAGCAAACAGTCGGATGGTGACTGCGGGGGGCTGGGGGGGATTCCATCAGCCTGACAGCTCTCTTCTGCAGGAGAAGAGTTAATTGCTGAGGGACTGGTACAACATCGCCATCCATCAACACACAAACCCCCTCCAGTGCTGGGCTGGCCAAATACAGGGCACAATCCCCCCTTCTGCTGCTGCCAAATAACCTTCAGACGAAGAGGCTGGCACTCCTAGAGTCATGCAGGAATGAAGCACCATGACTGTCTGATCAGAGAAATGGCTAAATCACTGTGCTATCACCACCTAGCAACTCCGGGTTAAGGTGATGATGATGTGTTGCAGTTATTGTATCATTATAGTAGGAATTATTTGATTATACATTTTTCTGGGTACTACCTTGCAACTGATCCAGAATGCAATGGCATGGCTCATCATCAATGTTCCCAAGTTCAGTCATGTAACCCCTCCGCTGCGTTCTTTTCACTGGTTTCCTTTAGCTGTTCATTAATCCTGGCGTACAAATCCAAAAATGGAACAGCCCCTCAGTAACTGATGACAATGATCAAATTAAACATAATCAAATCAAATAAAAATGTATTTGATTAGTGCTTTTCAAAACTGATGTCACAGATCAGCTTTACAAAAATAAAGAAGGTTAAGAACACATAAACCCATAGTGAGCAAGCCAAAGGACAGCTCATCTTGATCCACCTTCCACCAAGATACATAGAAGACAAGCATCCAGACACTTTTCTGTCCTGGCAACAAAGTAATGGAACAAACTTCTCCTGGGGGTCCGAACTGTCACTTTCTGTCTTCAAGTGCTGACTGATGATGCACCTTTTTTCAAGAGAATTTAAGTCATTAAAGTCTTATAACGATATGTCTTGTGTGACAAAGGGTAATATGTTGCATATTGGGTATCGATTGGGTCTCCATTCTGATATCTGTATTTAACAGCATCTAAGATTGAAGTATCTCTGGATTCTAGCCTCTACAAACTAGTTAATAATATTTTCTGAGTGAACAGCAAAGAACTTTGAGCATCTGCCAAATGACGGAAATGTAAATGTAAACGTAAATGTAAAGTATAAAATGCATCACAAAGAGACTTAAAAGAGCTAATTAATACACTTTCACCTTTGCTAGATTATTTCTTGAATCATTTTTTTAAATGTTTAATTTTTGAAAGAGAAATGACATCATATACTATCAAAGGCCAAGATAAAAGAGTCTTCCAGTTTATAATGTAATATTTTGCCTGATAAACAAGCTGTTAGCTGAGCAGTATGAAATAGCACTACTATGCTAAATTATGTCACCATCTACTTACAATAATCTGTACAACTGCATATTTTTTTAAATAAATATACATTGTATTGTCAAATATTGGGACACATTCGCACTCATTGTTTCTTCAATGCTATTAAAATGAGTATAATCACCTTTTGTTTGAATACATGTCTCTACTCTCCAGGGAAAACCTACTAAATGTTGGAGTGACGAGAATGACACCTGGTTATTGTGGGAAAATAATGTTTTACTTCATTTGACAGTTGAATGTTCTTCCAGATTCTTTGCATGTGTGATAAGGAACTAACTTTAGACATGCAAGGTTTACAATGTAGTCAATCTTCGTCACTAATAGGAATTTAAGAGGCCTTGGTCTTGACCAGTTACAAGACATTTTGGAGCTTTCAGCATAACTGAATAATAATCTAAGTAGGTGAAGGAAACTTTTGACTGTATACTTTAGTTTGGCTACATCTAGAAGGTCTATTGCTGACCCAGGTCTTGAAATATCAGGGGATGAAGCCTTTGACTAAAGCTTATATGTCTTGGATTAATGATTCTGATCCCTATGATTCTATACATGTTAAATTGGAGCTTAACTCTTATAACCAGATATTGATATGCAAAAGCCCAGTCACAGCCAACTGATGTAAAATTTAATATATTCATTGTTTTGTTTTTTTTTGCTAGGCTGGGAATTAATCCTTCCATATCTATTTTTAATATCTACTCTTTAATTCCTTCTGGAGGCCTAAGAACTTTGTGAGCCAATATGTCTGTGTTAATAATCTATATAAATATAATTTCTTTTATTCCACTGCTGTGTTTATGATGTCTATATTGAAAGTACTTCAAAAAATTATGACTATCTTTTCAAAAGCACCGCTACTGTGCCTTTAGTGAGCGTAATTATTAATTTATGAAGTGTTGGCCTAGTCATAGCCGTAGTATGTAAATATACGTACATGCTAAATTAGAACACACACCACTTCAAGAGACAGTATGATGCAGTGTGTTTACATTCACACTGCGCTGATATTAATGAATATGTGCGGAGCATAATAATCAAGCACACACATCCTTACTTGCAAACACCTGCAAAAGCCTTTGGTAGCAGTTCATTAAGAGTGCTGAGCATGAGGGGTTATTGTAATTTATGAAGCACATTTTGGGTCAAAACAATAAATCAGGTGATATTTAATATGTCCTTTTAGTAGTCTTAATATTGAAATCTAGGCTGAAAATCTATTTGTTTAACAGAGCTCTTGGTTATTAGTTTCCCTGTTAGATAAGAGGTGCATATTTGGGTGTTTGTGGACAGATATTTGAGGTTAACCTTTAGAACCCTAGGCTATGTTTACAGAATATGTTCACAGTTTGATGTACATTATTTCACCAAAACATTATAAACAAATGATAGGAGACAATCACACATGCAGATGGTTAGATAGTAGAAAATGTGTTATGATGTGTATCGTGTCTATAGGTTACTCTGACCTGAGACATGACGCACAGAGAACAGCATGCAGTGCTGGAGTGTGGATCTCAGGTTTAAAGAGTTAACTGAGATGTTGGTTCTTTTGTCCCACTGATCTCGCAACTTTTCTCAGATTTGTTGACTGGAGGGACAATGGCAAGGATTTTAGACCCCATGGAAAAATATTATACCCAACTTCCTCTGGCCCTACCAACACCAGAAACTGCAGCGTTGTACATACAGTGGAAGGTATGTGAAGTCATAAAGATAGTTGATATCTGAACCAGTTGGCTGTTTTTAAAAACATCAGCCAGACACTTCACAATCAGGTACAGTTAACATGTAAATGTCCTGATGTAAAGATACCAGAAAAATGGACAGTCACTAATTTATAGTCTGGGTTTTTCCTTTCATGTCACCTTCCAAAATGGGCATGGCTAGAATTGGAGCAAGTGTCAAAATGAAGAAAGTATAATTACCATCTAATCTCCTGATCTGCACAAAAAGAGTTATATAATATCTTATATGTTGAAACCGCAACTATCAACACTCCCTCCATTTTGGTTCAGACAAAGCAGAGACAGTACAGAGCAGAGACAGAGAACATCATAGATCACACTCCCAGAATAGTAGCGCTATTGGTCAAGTACATGAATTTGCATGTCAAATTTCTTCTTCTCTCATATGTTTTTAAAGTACTAGGTATTAATATGAAATATACAGATGTTCCGTTCCTATTAACACATTGCACTGTGTACTGAATAAAAGATAAATAAAAATAAAGTGACTTAAAGGTAAGGGGGAGATAAGATATAGCTCCCATGGTTGACAGTAGAGTGATGGGTGCTGATCTCTGTGGAAATGCCCATGTCTGTGCTTCTGCCTGGCTCTGCAGTTTTTGCTAGGCTGTTATAGCAAACGCCTGTGCTCTATTTGACCAACATATTGTTGGTCTGTGTTTTTCTTTCTACTCTCCTGTCTGAGTTATTGCTGGTGTAAGTTTGATGGGTGTCTCTCCAGACTGACTCCACTATCATGGAGCATTTTGCATGTGCCATTCACCCTCTGACCAAGCTAGAGAACCCCATCAGCATGCTCCACTCATCCTCCTGATCAGACCGATCCCTGGACAGACTCTTACTAAAACCATTACTACTAACATCACTAATCACATTGAGTTCTTTATATAGTTCTTTATATATCACAGAAGTAGACTCACATCTGATTCTGTGTTAGTTTAACATTATTGTTTATCCATTAGTTAGACCCCTTCTGAATCTTGGTTCTTCTCAAGGTTGACCTTTCCACTGTTTTTTGACATTAAAATGGACTCTGAGTGGTTTAGTGTTCTAATGCACTAGCACTGTGATCTGAGGTTTCCAGGTTTGAATCCTGGGTCATGCTGCTTGCCATTGGCAGCTGGAGTCTGAGGGAGCAAAATTGGCCATGCTCTTTCTGGGTAGATGCTCTTTCTGGGTAGATGCCCTCTCTGGGTGGGTAGATGCACAGAGTGTGACAAAAGTTGACAGTTGGCACAGGTAACTGTTAGCTATCAGAGCTGTATCCTGAGAAGGGGATTCATCATTGCATTATTAACAGTGATGCAATGGCTACAGTTCAAAAAGGTGGAGCATTGTATATGATGGGGAGAGTCCTAACAGGGTTGGGTAATTGGAGGGGGGGTGTTGGGGTAGAGCTGGGACACAGGATTGATAAGACATGGATTGATAAGCCACAGCAATGTTTTTCAAGGACTCAGTAATGATGCTGGCTTCACCGTTTGGGAGAAGTCTGAAATGGAGATCCTGATTGGTTTGGCTGCTCCTCCCTTAAGGCGCCTATAGGTCAGTGTCAGAGTGGATTTCTTTTAATAAGTGACTGAACTTTTCAATTTATTTTGTGGGGCAGATTAGAACCTTTATCAGGCTGGTTCTGACTGGTGGGCTCTATGTTTGACACCCCTGCTTTAATGTAATTGTAGCACTCACCAGATTTTTAATTACTTACTTTTTCATTATAAATTTTATTCTATAAATCCTTATTTGTAAAATAAGGCTTGCATTCTGTTATGGCCCTAATCTGTGGAAGTAAATGACTGAACTATTTAAGCAGTGCTGCCTCATGTGCTCCTGCCAGGTTCTCGGCTGTGTATTTAACTCCTGGTCATTTTTTTCTCTCTGTTATATTTGACCTTTTGTTGTATTTTTTCTGACTCAGATTTTGGCCTTATCTCCAAACTCCTCTCCGCCCTTGCTTGACTCTCCCCTGCTTGCCTCTCACTCTTGCATTCTGTATTATCTCTGCTCTGGATTGTGCCAAAGTGTTATAAAACATTTGCTCGTGTGCTGAATGTATTGTGTATATTCATTTTTATTTTTAATCTTCAGAACTCTAGGCTAATTTTGTGGGATGCTTTCGTAGTTTCACATGGTTCACTGGGTTTAATGGCTGTGTTATTTGAATTAGATGTGTTGGAGTTACAGTCAGAGATTTGCTCCTGAAACAGGCAGAGGGTCCCCGAATCTATTGCTTTAGTGTGGCTACCCTAACAGAAATGGTCTATATGCATAATGCTGCCTTGATACTGCTACACTATGCACATACATATTTTTTTATAATGTTATTATAATGTAACTTAAAATTATATAATTACAGATACTGTATCCTATATGACTTAATTGGATGGATGGATCCATGCCCAGAATTGAAATATCAAACCCGTAATTGTGTTGTACATTATTATTATTATTATTATTATTATTATTATTATTATTATTATTATTATTATTATTATTATTATTATTATTATTATCAATACTACTACTACTACTACTACTACTACTACTACTACTAATAATAATAATAATAATAATAATAAAAATAATAATAATAATGAAATACATATTTACTCCGGTTTCCCCCACAGTCCAAAGACATGCATGGTAGGTGAATTGGTGACTCTAAAGTGGCCATAATTGGGATCGTCCCATAATTGGAAACTAAAAGACATGGTCTGTAATGAACATGTCTGACATTTTTGAGATTTGATTATTAAAACAGGACATTTTATATGAGCAACCCTGCTGCTGTTCCTTAGCCATCATGTTATGTTCCACCACAGACAGACAGGAGCTTCATAATTCACACAACCCATGAGAAGTGCAGTCAGCTGTGTTATAATATGCCTGACTGAGGCATGAGATTTTTAAAAAAGCAGTCTTCAAACAGTCTTCAAGCAGTCTTCACGTCCAGTGCTAAACAGAGTGAATTACAGAAATACAGTATTGGGGAAAACCACTACCAGTGGCTGGAATGAGTGCGAGAATGTGTGTACATATCTAACTGCTCTGTCTGACACCCAGATTTTCTTCACAACAGTCAGAGGTCCTCAGTCCAACACAACCAGCTAAAGTTAGTAGCCATCCCTTCAGCCGAGTTGTTTGTTCCTGCTCGCTGGTTCGCAATGTTCGCGACTTGTAATTTCAGAAAACCTACTTAATCACTGATCATATTCCACCCCCTTCATTATTTCCATTTGAGGAAGTTGGCAACCATATTTATTCTCCTCTAACTCAAAGTCCTGGTCAAAGCTGTTCTATGGAGATTATGCAAGCTGTGTGTGTGTGTGTGTGTGTGTGTGTGTGTGTGTGTGTGTGTGTGTGTGTGTGTGTGTGTTTTGTGTATAATTAAAGGAATTCACTTATTAGAAGAGTCTAGACACTTCATACCAGATCACAGTGTTAGGTTTGGGAACTGTGCCGTTTTGTCCCTCTGTGGGTTCATCAGAAGCTTCACAGCAGGAAAACAACTGCAAATTAAAATACATCATTTAATTTAGAGCTTCAACAGGCCTGAAGAATCTGGCATAGAAAGAAGACCTGGAGGAAATAATACGATTGAGTAGTCAGATAAGAGGAAAAAATGCTTAAAGAAAGTACATCAGAGGATAAACAATGAACAAGAGGAGCAGGAGGAGAATTAACATACAGAAAGACAGAGTGAGAGAGAGAGAGAGAGAGAGAGAGAGAGAGAGAGAGAGAGAGAGAGTCAGTCTGTTGCTCATTGAGAATCGAGCCCACGCAGCAGCCCTCAGCATGGTGCATGTGCCCGTCAGTGTCAGACTGAAGAACACACAATTACAGCGCGCGCACACACACACACACACACACACACACACACACACACACACACACACACACACACACACACATTACACTGGGTTGTTTCTCTCTTTCTCTCACACAACTTCATCAGTTGTTAACTTTCTTAATCTTTCACTTCTCTTTCCCCTCTCTCTCTCTCTCTTTCTTTCTTTCTTTCTTTCTTTCTTTCTTTCTTTCTTTCTTTCTTTCTTCTTCTTTCTTTTTTCTTTTCTTTTAATTTTCCTCCTCTCACTTCCCTTCCACCCCCCCATATACTACTGCATCTCAGGGAATTACAATATTCAAACTATATACACACTGAACTGGAGCTCCATCACAATTTTACAGCTGTTCACAGACATGATCCAAAAGCTTACCACCATCTCGCAGATACCCAAATTATATAGGCTCAGGCTAAACATCTGACTGTTTGGGAGCCCAAATTCAGCAGTGAACCTGATTTAGAGAGTGGCAACCTCACAGCCACGAGAGAACTGAAGAGCAAGTGAGTGAGAAACGCAGACAGGTTGTATTCTCCTGATGGAAGATCTTATTTCGCATTCTAAGGCCTACTGAATCAATCGTATTGTTCAACCAGGAAAACTTTCTGAGATTCCAATACAAGACAACAAGTAGAATGTCATTTATGTAAACATGGAATAACTCTTCCTCTTCACACTGTCTTCTTCACTTTCTTTCTCTATCTCTCCCCTACTCAAATTCACTTGTCCTCCTTGTCGCTAACAATCAAATGTTCTCTGTGCTTTTGCTTGGTTAGTGAGCTGCAGTCACGTTAACCCCTGAAACATTTCGCTGCCTCACAAATGCAGGGCAGGAATTTGTAACTTCAACCATCTGAGAGAGAGAGAGAGAGAGAGAGAGAGAGAGAGAGAGAGAGAGAGAGAGAGAGACCAAATGCTGATTGTGTCATTACTCCTGCCCGGCAGCATCAGTTAATTGAAAGGCCGCTACTATGTATTAAATGTGCTGTATGTGAGACCTGGTAATGTCTTTGCCTCCACCAGGGGCACTTTAGCTCTCCTGCAATGGCACGCGTCGGTTGCCATCATCTTCATTCATTTCCTCCCTTCTCTCTGCTTGGGCTAATTAAACTGTAGAGAGTCCAGAAACTGGCGATGGCCAGTGTGATTTATCTTTCCACATGACTTTTGGACAGATTCATCATCTCTGGTCGTCCGAGGCGTACAATTCTCCACTGAATATCAATGAGAAGCTAATGGTAGACCTTAGTGGCCATTTCAGAAAAGGAAAATGTCCAAGGCAGGGGCCAGGATATTTCAGACACGATCTGACCCCCAAGTGCCAACACATAAACCCAAACGTCTTTAATTAATGTGTAGACATGCCTTGAATTCATGCTGTGGTTAAAGGAGAGTGCTTCAAATGGAGGCAGATAAAAATGTGCTCTAACACTGCCATGTAGCATCAGATTGTATGTATTTACAGCAATCAAGGTAACACTGGCTCTTATTTGTTACTTCATCCACTTGTCCACTAAAATAAACAAGAAATGATTTGGTAGTTTCCAGATGGGATCCTAGAGTCCTGGAGGTTCTCAACATCATTTTCTTAGGCAGTCTCTCTCTTTTTTGATTCCTCTTGGTTCTTAGTTATACTTCGCTTTTACTTTGGGCCCAAAAGAATGTAGGTCCCCATATCCTATGGGCCCACCACCCATGGAAGGGACAATAATGGGGTCTGGTGCTGTGTGGATTGGGTAGTATTGGTTCCTCCACATGCAAGGAAGTAAGTTCCCTTTTTCAGTCTTGGTTCCATATCTGCTGGTATAACAGAGAACCCACTGTTTGTTAGTGAACAACCACACTATTTGGTAGAATGGGGTTTGATTTCCACCCTGGATGACTGAGCTATTTTACACCAATAAACACTAACCTATGCTAACCCTAACCAAATACTAAATCGGCCCACCTCTGCAACAGCCAGTAAGTAGCTGTGGATAAGAGTACCTACTACAGAAATGTAAATGCTTCCAGTCTGTGGTTCAGACTATTTCTCCCTTTGCAACCTTTATGAGGAGGCTTGTAGAAAGAGATGTACCAGACTGAACAGTTCAGTTCAGAATTAAAGACCTTTTATCACCAAGATCAGTAAAGAATTGCTTTGCAAAGCTTCTAATTGAGAGAAATCAATTCTACTCTCAGAAAAGAATACTGAAAATGTATTTTTGTTCTTGATTTTGTTTACATTAAACATCTACAAGATGTTTTCTTTGTATACAAAGAATGGTTTGACCAGACAAAGTCATCTGCCTTTACTGCACACCCTTGAAGAATCTTACTTTTTAAGGGTAATCTAAACATCGATTGGTGGTGCAAATACGGTAATTTGATTGAAACGAATTAAGAACTTGGTGAATGCTTTATCCTGTCCTGTTCTGTGACCACCGGAGTAACAGTACGAATAATTTTCAGATTGATTCAGGATTGCTTCCATCATCTTACCGCCCCTCCCACTTTGTTGTGGGACTCAGATAAGATTCCGGGCTGCTGTACCGGCTCTGTATCTCCAGCCATCTGTGCCGGGCTGATGGAAGTTACTGGGGTACCCTGTTACCTTCTAGCCGATGCAATCTGAGAAGATGGAGCTAATGTGATGAGGGAGATATGTGGCTGAAACTGCGTTCTACTGAGCCTATTCCATGGCTAAGTAGAAGCAAGAAAGAAAAAGAAGGATTTTTCTCTTTTCCGACAAAGCTGTCCCTCCCTGTCTTTATTTATCCACACGTACACAGACGGATGGCGGTGTTGGGAGACAGAGGTTAGGTACTGTCAAAGTGACGGGCGGTGGTAGGGAGATCAGATAGCCTGGCCTGACGGGAGGAAGCTTAGAAATGCTCTGAAAGCCACTATATCAAAGCAGTTTCAGACCAGCTACTAAGCACAGAGAGAGGGGGGGCAGGGAGAAAGAAGAAAAAGAGAGAGAAAGAGAGCGAGTGAGAGACAAGGCTTTTAACCCAGACCAGGCTTTCTGTCTCCAAGAGGAAAAGACTCAGGTACCAGCAGTTTGGGGCCTCTCAGCTTAATGCACTCCAACATGAAAGAAAACCCTCAGTCCCTTTCACATCCACAACTTATCAATATCTTACACAGTCCTCACTGTGTTGGTGCTGGATGGTGCGGGTTATTCTGTTGAACTGCTTATCTTAATATCTGAGATTAAGATATCAGCTTGAGCATAGTAAGGTTCGTGGGAAACGCTAGTATCTTTAGTCATTAATTAGCAAAACTAGTCACTAACATAACAGGAATATTTTATTTTATTGCTATTGAAAAACAGCAATACATTTGATGTAACATATCATTATATATATATATATATATATATATATATATATATATATATATATATATATATATATATATTATAATGATAATTTATAACACACACACAATAATAATAATACACACAATACAATAACACATCGCAGGTTTTGTTTTCATTATTTATTGTTTTCATTATCTTATATCATTAATATTAGCTCCTTATGTCATTAGCATTAACAATGTTTATAAATATCATATTAATAAATCAGTTTACAGGATACGAGCTTTGTGTCTACTAATTACAAAATAGCAGGATTTGTGCCCTGCTGAACAAACCAGCCTGGCAAGCTCAAGCTGGTCAAGTTGTTTAAACTGATTGTCCAGCTTAGATCTTGACCAGTCAGTGTATGTTTTTGTTTTTGATGGTTTAGGTGTATAAAAGTACACTTACTGAATATTCCTTTTCACATAATTTTCCCAAAATTGATTTTAAACAGTGCAAACATTTTAGGCAGCCATGGAAATTATTTACTGCAATTTATCTTGACAGTAAGACTGTTTTTTAGTAAGTTTAGTAATGCTCAGTAAGAGCGTAAGAGCGATCTGACAGTTACAAAGGATGATTAACTGTTTGTTTGTTTGGGTGCAGAAGTCAATATTAATACCTATGTTGTCTGGCATTAAATGCTAATCAAATTAGCATTAGCAAAAAATGATAACCCCAAGCCTTTTATGTAAAGTTGAATAATTAAAAAAAATATATAAAATTGGAGTTTAATATCATCAAGAACTAACCAACAGCGGCGCTTGTAATCTTGCTTTAATGTGCTTGTGTCTTTATATACAGTCACTGGTTCAGACTGAGTGACTGACCAGTTTACACTACTAGATTACTCAGGTTCTGATTCAGAGTCAGAGTTGGGTTGAAAAAAATCAAAGGTTTGTTAAGCTCTGAATGGGGTGACGGGCGATGAAGAGGTTAAAAGTCGGATTCTGCATCCCACTACCCTCTCTCCAACTCTGACTGGATCACAAAGTGTAACCTTGGCTTAAATTAGCAAATCCGCTACAAAACAGTCCACAATCCACTGAAATGTTTCTGGCTAATGGACCACTTAAACCTACTTCAGTGACTACAGATCAGGGTCGTTTCCCAAACGCATCTTAGTGTTAAGCTCTTCTTAACTGCTCGCTCGTCCACTGAAGCTGATCATATTTCATGAGATGCTGGGAAACTCAGCCCACATTGCTCATCTGAGTACGTCTGAACTTAGTCTGAGAAAGGAATTATGATGTTAAATGGTCTGTCAAAGTGCCGATTTGTTTTGTATTCCTAGTCATTAATATTAGCATAACACAGCAATCCGACTAACCAAATTAGTGAGTCCACTACAATAGAAATCCACAATAAATGCTTCCATTGCTTCACTTCTGCTAAGTGTTTTCCACTAATGGGGCATTTATATCTAGTTGAAAGGCAGACAGAGCAGGTCATCATGGTACCAACTGAACACAGATCTGGAAAGAGGGTGGGGAAAAAAGAGAAGTAAATGTTCTGTCGCTTTTTAGCCAGACAGACCTTTAATGCATCTTAATTGCTGGCTCTAGCTGATAATTGGATTTCATTATGTGTAATTTCTGAAGTTTGAAGGAGGGAATCTTTAATAAAGAGCTAATTTGCATGAAACTCTATAAAATGATCAGATGGCTACTCTGAACAACATGACGGCCAAGGCTTAAAATCTGATTACTCTGAAAACACAAGAGACCAAATATTTCTGTGTGTTTTCTATTCAGTGAATTGGACCACTAAATCCTGAATCATCACGGCAATTCTGACCCATTTTTACCCACTTCAGTGGGATTTACAACAAGACAAAAGAGAAAACTAAACAAATGCTATGATGGTGAGGAGGCTGGACCGTAATTAGTGGTTTGTTTACTGGTCCAACTGTAGGCCTACATTTTTTGGATGGATTATTGTGCCTGCCAGCACTCTGCTCAGTGAAATGAGGATGCTTGCTATAATTCAGACTGCAGAAATACACTGATCAGCCATACCATTAGCACCACTGACAGAGTGGTCAAAAGAAGGGCAATCAGTAAACCAGCAATCTTCAGCACCTAAGGATTTTTTTCACATATGACCTAAGATTTTGTACATTTGGTCAAGTGTGAAAGCTGTTTTCAAGCCTGGGAGTGGTCCAGATCTCTCTGGTCCTCCTGAAATCTGTGGTCTGCACTTCGCTTGGAAGCAGTTGAAGGATATATGTCAGACTGACTACTTTCATGCATTGCGATCACATAAATTGCAGCCTTTTTGCACACAACAAACAATTCCTGCAACTTTTTAGTGTGAGATATCATCAATGAACGACAGTGCATGCCCAGCTTCACACTGTTAGTGTTACTGCTATAGGTTGAAGAGTGGCCCACCAGTCAAAACTATCCCACCAAGAGGAGCTTTGTGGTCAGAAACTGACCCCTAATGTAGGGCTAGACAATGGCTTACACAAACTAGATCTCTAATTGTACACCAGCAGTTATAAGATAGAGGTTTCTGGCC
The DNA here is from genome assembly GCA_034509495.1 of Acestrorhynchus altus. Lineage (NCBI taxonomy): Eukaryota > Metazoa > Chordata > Actinopteri > Characiformes > Acestrorhynchidae > Acestrorhynchus > Acestrorhynchus altus. Next base: position 10,978,866 of record CM067514.1, read on the forward strand.
AGCATGATTTGATATTTCCTCTCCTTCCAAGTCTGCTTATCAATCCAAAGTACTGTACTTATCTGTACAGTAAATTAATGTGAAGGAAGGCTTCAGAGTTCTTTTTAGCACCTTTCATTTTTCTGTGGGGCCTATTTTACATGTGAGAATAACTGCACCTGGCAAAGAGTGATTTCATACCGGCCTTTTGTCTCCTTAATAGAATTATTTCAGCTTGAATAACAATGGAGCCCAATCCATCAAAAGAAGTTTAGTGACTGAGAGATGGGAATGAAAAACTGAAATTTTCTTCTGTAAAAAGGCTCATCACCTCAATCACTAGCAGCTGCATTTGAAAAAGTAATATGGAGCGAGATAACAAAACCACCGTGGATAAGGCCTAGTTTTGATTTACAATTTTATGATGAACATCGCTCTTTAAATCCCATCTATGCGTTTAAATATATGTTCAGATCATTAAATTGAGTCTCCTTGTCTGGACTCATATTTCACTGTGTCATTTAGCATTCACATGGGTGGAAGCTTCCAGGCTGTGGACAATTTGCTTTATACAGATTGCACTTGCAATCCATGAGAGGAAAGAGGCTAAAATCCATCTTTTTCCATTATTGTTCTCTCCACTCTGTATTGACTGGGAATAAATTCAGCTATTTATTTATTTATTTATTAATGGCCTGTCATGTATATGGATGTGCTTCTTATACATGTTCACTTTTCTGAGACCTGCAGTGCATCCTGCTGGATTAAGGGATTTTACAGCTGTTGGGATACTGTGTGCACTGGACAAATTATATCATGACATCTAAATAATCTACAATATAGCTAAAATCTATTTATTTATTTATTTATTTATCCTAACCTCAAAATGTATAATAACTTAGTAACATGATTCCAATAACAAGACACAGTACTAGGAAGTACTAATAATAAACAAATAGTTGACAATGACTGCACTTTGTTAAAAGTGTCACATTTAGAGAAAGCTGCATGAAAAAGTATTATATATTTTATAATAATAATAATAATAATAATATTAATAATAATAATACAATAATAATAATTATTATTATTATTATTATTATTATTATTATTATTGTTATTATAAAATATAATACTTTTTCCTAAATAAAGCTTATGAGGTAACTGAAAGTTAAGATGTAAACATTTACTAATGTTTTTGGGTTTCAAGTGTAATTATGAAAAGTACAACATTATGTGAAGGGTCAGTAGCGGGCTGTCAGTATGGTCTACCAGATCTCCATGAACACCGCACTATGTTTAGTATTTACTAAATCACTAAAAGTGTTGCCAGGTTGATGTTAGCTAAGTCTAAGTCAAATTTTAGCAAGCCCCAACTGCATGTGGCAGCATCGTAGGGCCAACCAGGCTGATAAACACTGCTAACCCAGCAAGACCCCAACACATATGGCAGAATTGAGGTCCAACCAGGCCTTTGGTCTCACTGCTAACCAGTCCAACCAACTAGGGCACCACCATGCTTCTCTGTGCTGCATCAGCTTATCAGTATACCTTCATTAAAAAACAAATACCAAGCATGCTAATTGTTATATAAGATGCACTCTTCTGCATCTCGGAAAAGTTGGGAAATGTAATTAATTTAGCATTGGATAAAAGCAACAAATTGCTTTTGAGCTCTTCACACATGCATTTCTGGACAAGTGAGAGATACAGAGCAGTCACTGAAAGTGAAAGAATCGTGTGGACTGAGGTGAAGAGTAATACAGAATTTACACAAACGTTGTGTTGCATTATATGTACAGGGCTGGCTCTAAACAAAGTTTCCTTTCTGATGCTGATAAAGATATTATACAGACAGGACAAGCTCTAGCTTGGGACATCTCCTTTCAGGAGACAGGTAGTGCAGAGTAAAAACTTTTGTTAGTTGATGAGGAGACTTCACACCAACACTCCACATGACAGCCAGTTTATAGATAAAGACTGTACTTCCTTAACATTGTGTTCAACAATTTGTGGTGGAAAGGCAGGACAAAGTTGTTAGGATGTAAAGCAGTGATAAAAAGCAAAGATGTAAAGGCAGGATGTAAAGCAGTGATGCTCGCTAATACCACAAGACACAATATTTAGTTAAAGCAATGGCTACCATTGTAGAAAATGAATTGTTGCAACACTGTTGATTCAATAAAGATTGTTTTTAATGTTTCAAAGAAGTATTCTGAAGAAAGCAACCAGAAGAACTGAGAGAGAGAGAGAGAGAGAGAGAGAGAGATACAGAAAGTGAGAAAAGAGAGCATACCACTGACGGGCTGAAAAGTTTGCTCTCCAAAGACCCGGGTATCTAAAAAGATTCCAAGAAGGAAGAGAGATACACACACAAACACACACACACACACACACACACACACACACACACACACACGCATGCACGCATCGCACACATACGCACAGCACACACACACACACACACGCACACACATACAAACACACTCTACACACACACACACACACACACACACACACACACACACACACACACACACACACACCAAGTGAAATGAGAAATGTCTGAACATGTCTGAGCAAGTTGATCAACTTCTTCAGAAATCCCTCAGTGCTTCATCCTTTCAGAAATAATCATAGCCTCTTTATTGCTCCAAGAGAGTGGAGAAAGAAAGAGAGTGTAAGGGTATAAGGAGGTAGTAATGATTCACAAAACTGAGCTTATGGGATTTGATATGATATATACTGGTATCTCAATGACAGCATTTATTATTGTATTAAAACAACATCAAGTTGATCAATCTATGTGAAAGTACAGAGGTGACCACTGCTGCAGAGAGACTTTTAGAGCACACACACTATCCTTATTAGCTCCATTCCTACACATCAGACATGCTCCCCAGAGCATTTAGCTCTCTCCAGCAATGAGCTGAGCTTCTTTCTTGAAATGATGTGTTCCATCCAGTACCCCAGACAACATGCCTATGTGGGGACATAAGCATACACATATGGACACCCACCAGGATGGGCAACATGTCCACCTGGGAAGGCATAACGCAATATGGGCCCAGAGATCTGACCCACACATGAGATTGGCAGCACAAAGACGAGGACCAAGTGGGAAGCACTAACAACATACAATAAACTTCAGAATCTGCAGAAACCCAGCTTGTCCAGACCTGCACCCAGATATTTGAGCCCTGCATGAGAGCATAGCCATTTTGAGAGAAATGCGGAGTTGGGATGGGATGTGATGTACCATCCAACATCCTGACATCACTAATGGTCAGATCTCGCCACCCTCAAAAACCATAGCAGAAAGCCATCCTTGGACAGTAGAGTCATGGTACTGATGTGCAAGAACACAAAAAATGAGACATTCTAGAGGAGGAAGGGTTTTATTGGATCAAGTTGAATCACATTCAATTATGTAACCACATGAGGTGGATGCAGCTAGCCTACACTCATAGAACAAATTCATGAAAGTCCTCAAGTAGGCTGAAACCCCACCAACCTTCAGTTGATGGTGGTACTCTACAGCAGGACACCACTTCAATATGTAGAATCAGAGTGTCCTCCAGTACCAAGGGTACCAAGGAAGGTACTAAATAACTGAACTTTGGACTAAGCTCTCCAAAATAAAACATCAGCATTGAGAAAGGGAAAGAGAGAGAGGGAGAGAGATGAAAAGAGAACAATTAGAAATTCAGAGAAATACAACACGTCGAATTTGCTCTCTGCCCAATTACAGTCCCAAATAAGTTTCAAACCCTAGTGGGAGTTTTAGTCCAATGTTTTTCATCTATTGTCCTGGAGGCACCCCTGCCCTGCACATTTTAGCTTTAACACCCACCCCAACTTCGCAGGGGTTGTTAATCAGCTGATTAGTTGAATCAAGTGCGTTGCCTCCAGGACTGGCTTGAGATCAGTTCTTCTACTCGTCTAGCAGGTTAAAACCATTTCTTCATATAAACGTAGTGGTAAACACTGGCTATTTACATAAGACAGAATGAAGAGATTCTAGAAAGAGAGAGAGAGAGAGAGAGAGAGAGAGAGTGAGACAGCGAGAGAGAGAGAGAGAGAGAGAGAGAGAGAGGAGAGAGAGAGAGTGAGATGAAAGTGAGGACAGCGAGAGAGAGAGAGAGAGAGAGAGAGAGAGAGAGAGAGAGAGAGAGAGAGAGAGAGAGAGAGAAGGGGGGTCTGGGTAAAGATCCATCTTGGGCAAACATGTCTTACTCAGCAAACTGAGAGAATGTAAAGAATCATGCCACAACATACTAGCGTTTACTCTGCACTACATGACTGATAATACAGACTGTGTGCTTACACTTGTGTTTCTCATATGTGCTTACTCAGACAAATACTCTCCAATATTAAACCCACTGTTTTTTGCATGTGAAGGAGGACTTCCATCATTCTCTTTTGTATGTTCTGTCACGATTTGTTTCTTCCCATGAAAGGCAATGTGTATTCTTTATGTTATTCTTTTTAAAGCCAAAGGCTCACATTAGGGTCTGTTGTCTGCTCTTCTTTTTTAGAACTGAATTTCACAGCCCTGCTGCATTATTTATTCTCAAGGTGACCTCAGAAAGTTGAATTCTTAATTAATTTGTGTCACAAACTTGCATGATGAGCGAGTAAACATATTGTTGCTGTCACATAAAAGCTTCCATTTTTTCCCTGCATTTTTACAATTATTCAGTTTGACGTAATTTAAAGGTGCTGTGTGCCCTTTACATTGTGTCAGAATGTCATGATGAATGGACCAGTGCAAAAGCAAAATGACTTGGAATCTTTTTACATGGACTTCTACTGAAAGTTAAGGTTTTTCCCTCTCCTGTACAGTTGTTTTGGAGATGTAAGGTTTATGTGTGATGGTGACATTGTATACAGTCATGTGAAAAAATAATATTACCCATTAAAATGTCTTGTAGATGTAGGTTGTAGGTGCCCCTCCTGGTTGATGTCGATGATTTAAAACTATTTTTATTCTAAAGCCCTCAGAGAGGTCTTTGATTCTCTCCGGGTGATCCCACTCACTTCAACATTCAAGAGCATGTCTAGACTGTAAGTTGATATCTGGATTTGTCCTATCCCAGATTGTATCCCGATCTGAGAGTACAAAAAAATATGGTTTGAAATAAAAGTTTAAGATTTTTACTTAGCTCCTGGATGCTCTTAAAATGGATTTCAAAGTGTCTTTTTCCACACTTGCAATGCAACAAACAATTGCCACATCAAAGTGCAGGGATCTAAGCAGAGTGTGGCACCAGCATGGCTGTGCAGTTAGACTTGCCAACATCACTACTGCATCAACCCATGCAGACCGAAAGGTTTTTGATCTCTGACTTCACAAATCTCTTCTAAATAACAGTGCAGACAGTCTAATCAACAGATCTGATGTCATTAGCCTGCTGAACAGAGTCTAAATCCTTTCAAACCATGTTCTAATCACCTGCAGCTGATGTGTTGCTGTAGATAAACTTGACTTATTTTTGTGTGGCCGCCTTACAGATATGTTGTGTACAAGAGTTAAACTAATGCGAGTGAATTATTACAGATATGTCATGTCCATATGTGCCCATTCCAGTCCTTTTTTGACATGGAACCAGAAATGGAAAAGTACAATGAAATGACAGAGTCATCATCAGTAGGCCACATACAAACAACCTAGAGAAAGCACGACTATGTGTTATGTGGTCACATCTCACTGCCCTACCAGCCTGCCTGCTAATTATCCCTGAGAGTAACTGGAGTTGTTAAGGGTGGCAGAAACCGGCAAAAGACACCTCGTGAAGATCTTTGACACTGGTCACATTACGACCTTCTAGCATGCTATGAAAAGAACAACTATCAAATTCAGAGTTCAGATGACTTATCCAGGCTTTAATGGTTCTGTAGAGTTGGATCTGTGAGTTGTTCTTATTGTTATAGGAGTAAAAACATCGCTAACATTTCTGGTAAGGCCTGTATTTACTTAATTTCTTCCACAAAATAATGAAAACATTCTTCTGAGCTTCTGGTCCATATTCACATTACTACATCACACAGTTTGTACACACTATTCAGAACGTCCATGCTTTGAATCTTTAACTCAGCCACATCCCAAAGATGTCCTGTTGGATTCTGATCTGATGGCTATTGACTTTGAAGACACTCTTGTTCTAAAATAATTATATATGAGTACATATGTATATATACACGGAAGGTACATAAATCTTTGTGTATGTTAGTGATTAAATTGTACTGATCAAAAAACCAAGTTTCTACCAAATGTTTGGTAAATGTTGAAACAAGCAACATTTGCTCGAAATTGACTCTAGTTTCCAAATCGTAAAGTGGAATTCAAACAGAGCAGACAATGTTTGTTCATGTAGCTAGATGTTGAGCCAGTGATAGCCACTGGATGCTGTGAAGTTCGGATGTTTTCCCACGTAATGTTAGTTCATTTAATGGGAGGATTTTTGTTTGTAAGCAACTTAATCAAGATATATTCCATGAAAAGCACAGAGCGTGTGTGTGTGTGTGTGTGTGTGTGTGTGTGTGTGTGTGTGTGTGTGTGTGTGTGTGTATATGTGTGTGTTGTGACTGATGCATTTTGCTGTTGAGGAAATGTCCGAATTCTACACTAATTTCAAATTTTTACCGAATTCCAAATTTCTACAGTACTTAGTGAAGTACTGTATCCATATCTAGCACTACATTAATGAGAGAATAAGACCAATTTCTGTCACAGCTTAACGATTTGCTTTTAGCAGAACCATATTTACTGCCATTTGAGATCTTTTTATGGTGGACAATCCATAGGGACAGTCATTTTCACTCACCAGCCACCCATGCTAACTGATACTAAAATCTTACTGCGTCATATGTCGTTGTTTGTTCAAACACCCCTTTTCCATTACTCTTTTGTGCATTTCAACTGATATTAAAACTTTGACTTAGCATAAATTGTTATGTGATATTGGATGTTTTTTTTTTTTTTTCATTGAGGTTTTTAAATGCATTTTCAAAAACTGCAACTTGGATGGAAAGTGGATAGAAAACCCATTATAGATACCATAGAAGAATCACTTTTGGTTCCCAAAAACATTTTTCAATGAAAGTCTCTTGGAGAGCCATTTTTTAATTTTATTTTAGGAAGAACACTTAAATGAACATGCAGTGTTCTTTAGAAATAAATAAATAAATAAATAATAATAATATAGCAATATCACTAACTACATTAGCCAAATAGTCATGTATGAATAATACCAGCCATCATTATGTGAATTACAAGTTCATTCATATTACAAGAAGCAAAATAAAAGTTCAGTTTGTGTAGTTATTAGTTTAATATGTCACCATAATTCATTTCTTCCTCGACCAATGCATTTAAAGAACATGCTGAGAGGCTTTCGCCTGGATAAACTACATACTGGACTGTTCTGATACTAATGAGTCTAAGTTAGGAGGAAGAATAAGAAGGCAGTCAGTATAAAGTGAATTCAGGCCAAAATTCATTAACAGTAGGATGTTGACACTGATAAACAACAAAATGAAATCTAAGCCTTAGCTCAGCCCATTTTACAAGCTTTAGGCACAGTACCCAGGACTTAAAACCTGAATTTACATCACGCTTAGTGTTAATGGCCTTGTCCTGAAATCATTTTAGCACCTGCTGTGAAAACACTGATGATATCCAACACAGGTTTCATTTAGAGCTGTCATTTCTCCCCCTATGATGACCATTTCCAAGATCAATGAAGAAATTCTGCCAAATGTCAGTATAACACAGGCTGGATCTAATTAAGCTGGAATGGTAATTGCTGGAAAAAGCACAGTGCACATTGCTTTTGCTAACAGAAGCATACTAATGTCTATGACTAGGTCTCTCATTAGCATCAGGCTTGACGTTTTCATTTAGCAGTGATTAAGGAAGGCATTTTAGAGGGAAATCTTCTGATTCACTTCACCTAAAGCTGGCACAGACAGTGTAATTAATTGTTTGTCAGGATATAGTGTAGCGCTCCAGTCATCATGTTGCTGCCTGCAAAATTAGAATAGGCTATCCTCACTGAACCCAGTCTCCACATATATATATATATATATATATATATATATATATATATATATATATATATATATATATATATATATATATATAGTGACTGGGTTAACTGACAGAGTGGTGGTGTGTTAGTGTATGTTGTGTGCTGGTATGAGTGGATCATTGCTGCTGGAATAGTATACCAACCAAAAACATCCAACCCACTGCATCCTGTGAGCACTGGTGAAGGACTAGAGGATGACCAGCACAAACAGATGAGCCTCTGTCTCCAAATTCACATCTACAAGGTGGAGCATCTAAATAACATACAATGGAGTGTTTAAACACACCAGCAGCACTGCTGTGTCTGATCCATTCAGTCCAGTGCAACACACACTAAGACACCATTACCAAGTCAGTGTCACCACAGTTATAAGAATGACCCACCACCCATATAATTCCTGCTCTCTGGTGGTTCTGTGGGGTACTGACCATTGAAGAACAGGGTGAAAGGAGGCTAACAAAGTATGCAGAGAAAGAGATGCGCAGACACACACACACACACACACACACACACACACACACACACACACACATAGTATAATGAGTATAAGCGGCTTCTCAGTGGTGCCAGCATTGGTCTCATTATCCAGATATCCCTGGTTCAGTCTGTGGAGATGCCATAGCCAATCGTTGACATAGCCTCTCTCTGTCTGTGTGGAAAGATTTGCCCTCTCTCTCTACCATCACTCAGCATGGGTGATGCTACCAATGTAGTGGAGCTTCATGTGGCTCTGAGGAGCACTTGCTGGCCATTACTCTTCCAGCACTGGTAGCATTGTGATGTGATGGGGGAGAACTAACTTGTGGATGGGGACTGGAAATGGGGTTATGAAAACAAATTCATTTTGGGAGGAGGATCATGCTTGAAACCCTACCTTCTGGTTTTCAAAGCCCATTACCACCTCCTTTCAATTCAAGCAAATTTCTCAGTTCTAGCTGTAGTTATGTGAGAGGAGTCTGGCTTTGTACAAAAACAAACAAACAAACAAACAAAATGAATGGAGCATTGCTGTGAGGATTTGATTGCATTAAATGAAAAGGGCTTTAATGAGGTCAAGATGTTGGATGATCACCATCCCGCCTCATACACAACTCCCCACCTCATCCCGAAAGTATTAGATGGAGCACCATCATTCCAGATAACACTGCTCAACATCTCAATGCTCAAGATCACTGTTTATCTACAATGAGTCATATTTTATTGTCAGTACTTCTGCACAGGATCAAGGCAAGCTCTTTTAGAGCTGTGTCAGCAATAGGTGCAACTTATCTGAGCGCATTCATTAAAAGGGGTGTCCAAATATTTTTGACATATAATGTATATAATAAAGTTATTATTTGAAGGGGTAGTGGTGTGTTCTTACACATTCTTCTCATAACCATTAAAACATTTCTGTCACTGTAACCCTTTTGTCAACAGCAGTAACTGAGATCTTTAAGGGTTAACTCCACCTCCAAGTTCTCCACATATCTACAGTAAAAATAAAACCAGGAAAGTGCTCAAAGCAAGTGAAGTGGGTGTGAGAAGGGCATTTTTCTCACACTCTAGTGCCTGCAGTGTGAAGGCCCTGCCAAAGGCCAGAGCTGTTGATTCTGTCCCGTACACAGTCTCCTCGTGGCTTCTAATTTATGACTTGATGTTGCACCAATTAGCACCCCGGACAGTGTTGCACTTGTACAGGTGGCCTTCGCCTCGTTTGCTGTGAAGTTTGAGATCCGTTAATGACTCTGAGCTTTGCTCCTCAAAGCCGAGGTGACACCCAGTGCTGCTGAGCCGTGGGTGTTCGGGTATAACTGACAAGAAGAAGTGTGCTGAGAAGAAGAGAAGAAAAGAGGAGATGGAGAAGAGCTCGTAGGATCTGTGCTGCAGATTGAGATTGATCCATCTCAGAGTACTGGTCACTCTGACAGGCAAGTTGTGTTAAAGATATGATGAGGGATGAGTCCAAGGTCAGAGTTATTTCTTTCCCTGTTATGTCATGCCATCCACTGTGTGTTATACGTCTTCCTAGTTCTTCTTAAAAGACCTAAACATTTCAGCGTGCTCAAAAACATCAAAACATCAAAATATTTTAGTGTATCGTTTTATATACATACACTTACTGTATATACACTGTCTAGGTTCTGTACTTAGTATTAAACAAGGTTTCATTGGAAATAAATACCAATAAAAAATTCCTGTCATGATATTTTCCATATTGGTATCTAAGTAGATACAGCCATGCATGCTCTCCCACTGGTTCGACCATCACGAGCTGGACTGAAGGTCTTCTGTTTTAAATTAACCAACAACATGATAACGCAACAAAGAAGCCGTTGAAAAGGTGAGACCGTTACTTTAGTGGGTTGATGATATATGAAGTTCTTTCCTAATTTCATTCTTTCATTCTTGCCTAGATTAATCCATCTATTTCATCCATGATGTCTTTATATCTTTATTTTAGGGCAGCTGTGAAGAAAATTGTACTTCCTCTGGAAACATTGCCAATTTCACCTGAATAGTTCCTGGGTTAGGAAAAGAAAAGTGCTGTATGATTGCAAATGTGTGTGTGTGTGTGTGTGTGTGTGTGTGTGTGTGTGTGTGTGTGTGTGTGTGTGTGTGTGTGTGTGTGTGTGTAAAGGCAGTGTTTTATTGTAAAGTGTTTTATTTTATTATTACATGCCTTACATTTTATTACTATTTATTGTTATGTTCTTCTTATTTAGTTTGATGGGTACTTTATTCTTCAGATGATCTTTTTGTAGATGTTTGTAAATGAGTTTAAAAACATTATTAAAAACTGTAGAGAGTAGGATTAGAACATTATAACTAACTAACTAACTAACTAACTAACTAACTAACTAAATAAATAAACACACACACACACACACACACACACACACACACACACACACACACACACACACACACACACACACACACATCCTTTTTTGCTTGTTTTCATTTTTAACATGATGTGATTTGTTTGGTATTTGTTTATCATGTTAAAACCTGATGATGAATGGACCAATAGAAATGCTCCAAAATAATTCCATTCAAAGTTAATGGTCAGGACGTGGAGGCTGTGTGAGACTGGTAGATGGTTATATCAAAACATCAAACTGGTCAATTTATGAAAAGAAGCACATAAGTTTGAGGGTAGAAAAAAATACACTGTAGAATTTCATCGAAATAACCAGAAGCAAAGAACTTGATCTTAACTGAACTTAAAAAAGAATAAAAGCAGAAAGTGGTTCTCAGTATGAATCATTGAGAGCTGACCTCTCAGCCCGTTCACTTAGAGGGGTCAAACCCACAGGAGGATGGGCAGGTCCAGGTGACACACACAGACAAATGGAAAAGGAAATAAACAATCGCACACACACACACACACACACACACACACACACACACACACACACACGCACGCACACACACACGAGAGCTTTGTTTTAAGGCTCTGCTGTGGTTGATGAAGCCCACAGTCACTCACCATCACACACAAACACACACATAGCTGTCCTCAGTTCACCTCAGAACAACAGACTCAACCTACTGCATTTTTAACAACCTGGAAATATTATCATCTGTCATTGTGCCGTCTCTGCTGCAGGCGCCACACTGAAGAAGTGTTTAATATTGAAAATGTAATATTAAAACTGGTACGTTTAGAATACATTTATTAGACCTGAGAGGGTAAGACAACTGGCACTTTCACTGCCATAATCTACTCTACAGGTGCGGATCTAGAAAGGAATCATTTTAGCAGGCAGCTTCTCAGCACTGATCTAATTTCACAATTTGAAACGTGACAATTTAACAGGACCTGAGGAATAAATTATATTATAAGTCACACATCAGTGTAAAAAGCAATATAATACACATCCCTCTGGATCATTAATACTGTAGTCCCAGCTTCAATTAATGACCTGCACTATTAACAATGAAGGTGGTTCAAGCAGTTTTTTGATTCCATAGAGACAACAACAAACAAACAAAAAAAAAAAAAAAAAAAAAAATACTTTTGGTTCCATAAACATGGACCTGTTCTTAAAGTGTGGGGAAAATCTGATCTACAAATAAATCTAGATAGATCTTCCTTGGTGGTGACAAATGATTTGTCCAGCAATAGTTATTTTAAGCATTTTTACACAGTTGCTGCTCTGCGTAGGGTTGCAGCACAATATCTGAAGCAGAAAAGCCTCTAATTGGCTGCTTTCTACCTTGCCCATGTTACTAAACCATGCCTCCTAATGTTGCTAACAAACACTGGACATAGACTCTCACCAATCACTTTTCATCTGCGCAAACAGATGATAAAATCTTAATTTATTTGATTTAAAAAAATCTATCCAAAGTATCCAAACAATGATATTGTTAAAAAAAAGATAAAAGACTTTTGCACTTTAATTGGAATACTTCATGTTGTATCTTAATGGGAAATAAATTCTTTGTGAATTTCGCTCCTGTACATGGTTACAATAAAATACATCAAATGAAAAATACACAAACCATAAACAGTAAATAATGAATGCCTTACATCACACTCACATTCCTGCATATTTCCCTGTGGCTTTATATGAAACAGGAACAAATAAAGGTGATGAATCTGTTTGTTCTGGGGACCCTGAAACACTCACTTGATCTATTAAAGCATTAGTATTTTACATGTTTCTTTCTTTTTCCAGCTCTTACAATGTCTTTGTGGTTTCGTGTCCCCAAAACAGCTGTAATGAATTGCTCCATGAGCATTTTCTTTTTCATCCCTTAGGTTTAAACATATTTGTTACTGTGCCGTTAAGACTCATTTATGCATAGTTGCTACTGTAATTGGACATAAAATTTGAACAAACCAATAAACTAATGAATATCTAACATACAACACTGAACAACACCATTGCTATCACTGAAGCACCTATTTAAAGCACTTGGCAACATCATAGCAACCACCCCATTTAAGCTTCACAAACATTCTGCATTCCCTTAAGAAAATACACTGTTTTTACACTAGTTATGCAAGTCCTGTCAAAGTATGGTTTTGTCTGATCTGATCTGATCTGTAATGATAGAAGTCTGACTTGTGAGGCTAAATCTAATGGTGCTTTAATGCTTTTTTTGTGAAGAAAAGCTGGTAAGTAGATGCTATTCTTATCCACAGTAGTAAACAATGTTGAGAACACAGACGTCTTGCTCTTCTGAAAGACTGATTCTTTCTTCTTGTTTAACTTTTTCACAGATAAGTTCTGGCTAGCTGTACAGGTCCTCCCAGAATGAGTTCCTTTAATTTCTGCAGAGCAGAAATTCTGGAATTATGCTGTATCTGTAGGTGAGATCAGATTATGGATCCTGTAGTTTATTTATTTAATATATATTCTAAGTTTTTGCTTTTATTAAGTAAACCCTTCATAACTCCTTGTATTCTGTGGAAATGATCAATATAAAGTGCTGTAGAACAGCATTTTAAAGACAGTGAAAAATGTATACATCATGAAACTAAAGTTTCACTTTAAAATGCATTATAATCACTGTAATTTATGCATGAAAAATTCAATAAAACGCTGTGTTTGTTAACAGTTTCAGAAATCACTGCTTTCTACATTTGATGGCACAAATACTATGATAATATGACCAGCAAATTTGGTTAACATAGGTTGCAGGTATCACAATATTTCTCCTTTGGAATTTGGATGACACCATTTACATTTGGATTTAGGTACTGATGCTTTTTTGCTTTCATTTGCTTTGTAAGCAGAACATCTTGAACATTCAAAGTTTATGAGTAATACTGTACTTTCCAGTGAGTCTTCATTGTTTTCCCACATCTTAACCTCCAACACACTTCAGTAACAACATCCATATGTGAATGAAATGATACATTCAAAATGGGCCATCTTTCTGCTCTTTACACCAAGATCTGGGACTTGAAAGTGTTTTCAGAAGATATAATATCATTTCCTTGTAGAAGAGCAAGAGAAATTTGTTTTTCTTTGATTAAGCTTCTTCAAAAGTATGAGCAACCCTTAGAAGAATATACAGTAATTCACATTTAGCCATGAAAGCTTTCAGCTACAGAGGATGCAAGAGCCCTGCCATATGTCACCCTGGTGTACATGTTACTGGACACACCAAATCGGCCACAGAGGACCAAACAGGTTGCACTGGTGGCTCTGGAGTCAGGCCTGATACTTTATCTCCTGCTGTCAGCAAGTCCCTGCTTTCTCCTCACGATTAATTCCAACCATTCGCTTGAGACACAATGTCACGGCAGTGGACTTGCCAGCCAGTCCTTGGGAAAAACAGCAAACCAAGACGCACTCACCATGGCCCGTCTGTACAGAGCATGGCAGCCTATCAGAAGAAGCAGATGTATGAAGTGCTCCCTAAAGTGCTTTGAGAGGGACACGCTCACTCAAATCCATAGAGCGCATTCCCGTGCAGAGCAGAGAAGAGAGGTTACATTTACGTGGTGGAAACACCAGGCTTCTGAAGATGTTTTCAAAAGAGTTACACTGGATCAGTGTGAGGACATGGCTGTTTACTGCTTATGGAGAAGAAGGACTCTCAGGACTGCGGTGTCTATGGGTAGAAGTCATCTTTGTCTTGGCTGTGTAATGCTGTGTTAAGTGGATTTTGGATTCAAAAAGAAAAAAAATCTTGCCAACTGAACAACAAAGTCAGAAACACAATGAGATCAGCATACCTATGTAAATATTACATAGCAAGACTGTGTAATAAAATGGCATAACAGATACACAAAAGGCCTTAAATATTCTTTGAACATTGGTACTCTCTGAGATGCCTCCAACCAGAACAGGACTACTGAGCTACCAATTAGCTCCTGCTTGTCCACTGACAGAGAAACCAAGACTCAGAAGCAACAATTCTCTAAGAGTATGAGGAAGAACCACTGGAAGGAATGAAAGAAACTCACTAAAAACTCCCTAAGAACCACTGAGAAGAACCAAGACCCAAAGGGGAACTCTAGAAGAACATGGGGAAAAACCAGTGAATTAAAAATAGACTCAAACAGAAAGGGCATGAGGAAGAACTAATGAGAAGAACAAATACTTACAGGGTGAACTATAGAAGAACGTGGGGATCTACCAATAAGTGGAACCATTATACAAAAAAACAAAAGAGAACCAAGACTCAAAAGAGTGAATTCTAGAAGAGTATGAGGAAGAACCATTTAATGGAACCAAAACTCATAGAATCTACCTAACAGCATCAGAAAGAACCACCATAATTAAGATTTAAGGGGGTATATTTAAAAGACCATGATATGAGTAGAACCAAACTCAAAAGCAACAACTCTCTAACAACAACAGCAACAACAACGCAACACTGAGAAGAACTGGCTCAAAAGAAACTCTAGACTTAAAACTGGACAGAGCTCTAAGAGCAAGATAAATAAACAGTGAGAAGAACCAAGGCTCAAATAAAGAAACTAGCATGAGAAGAAAATACTGAGCAGGAACAATAAAGAACTTTCTTAAAGCATGAAGATGAACTGCTCAGCAGACACAAAATTAGAAGCTGATTAAGACCCCAGAAAAGAAGTGAGACTCAAAGGGTGAATTCTAGAAGAGCATCAGAAAGAAGCACTGACCAAAAAATACTCTAAAAGTGAACTCATCATTTTTTTTGGCTGCACTGATACAATTTTTAAACCTCCAAATATCATTGCTTAAATTGATTCTGAAGGTCTGCAACTGGAGGAAGATATAGGTGTGAGGTTTTGTTTAGAAGAAAGAATCTGACATTTTGTTCTGTCGGTTGGTGTTCTATGACTGAAAAGAGAAAACACCACTCATATTTCTTCCTCAGCCATCTGGGGTGTTGGGTATGGGGGGGATGTAGAGAACAGCTGGCATGTAATTGCAGCTTGTGTAATTAAGCTGTGAAATAAATGAGCCTGTGATTCGTTAGGAGCCCAAGACCAAGAAAACCCACAATTCCCTACCTTACTGCGGGGTAGGAATTAGAGCGGGACTACAGTGAGCACTGACCATGCATAAGTTATAATCTGTGTGTGAGTAACATGAAGAGTGTATTTAGGTCACTGTATACAACCGTCTCAGGAGAGAAGGGTCCCATTACTGCAGGACTGAGACAGAGCAGAGCAGTAAACAAATATAATTATGTGTTCAAAGAGTGGCGCCAAAGAAGAGCAACAAAAACAGACCCGCTAATCACAGACAAGGTGACGAAGGGTGTAAGGTTCAGAGTGAAAGGAAAGTCCATCGATGAGACTGTCTGACTCGATGAGGCTAGTGTCTGGGTGTGGATGAAAGAGAGAGAGAGAGAGAGAGAGAGAGAGGGGGGATGGGTGAGTCTAGAACCACTTAGTGAAACCAAAACTCAAACACAGAAACTACTTAAGTGCATGACGAAAACCCACTGAAAGAGAAACCAAGACTTGGAAAGAACCTTGTAAGGAACGAAAGAAACTCACTAAATACTCCCTAAGAACCACTGAGAAGAACCAAGATTCATGGGGAAGAACCCATGTCTGTCTGTGGATGAAAGTGTGTGTGTGTGAGAGAGAGAGGGGGGGGGGGGTGACTCAATAAAGTGATGATTTAGTGAATATGTTTGTGAGTGAAAGAATGGGTGAGCAAATGAGTGAGTGAGATATTGGATGAGTTAAAGTGTGGGGGATCGAGATTATGCTTAAGGAAGTCAGTGAGTCAATGAGTAAGTTGGGGAATGAAATAGTGGATAAGTGAGATCAAGTTGAGTGAGATGCTGAATGAGCAAGATATTGAATAAGTGACTGAGTGAGTTGATGAGTGAGAGAGTCGATGAGTAAGATATTGAGAAGTGAAATATAGGAAGGGTCAGATATTGGATGAGTGAGATATTGGATGAACAAGGTATTGCATGAGTGAGGGAGTAGATGGGTGGGAGGGTGGATGAGTGAGAGATGAGATGGGGTGAAGGTAGATAGATTGGAGAAGTGAAATATTGGAAGGGTCAGATATTGGATGAGGAATTGGTTGAGTGAGATATTGGATGAGTGATGCATTTGATGAACAACAGAGTGTATGAATGAGACGTTGGACGAGTGAGTGGATGAGTGAGATATTAAATGAATGAGATATTGAAAACGTGAGAGAGGGGATGAGTAAGATACTATTTATGTGAGATATTGAATGAGTAAGATACTGGTGATGTGATATTGAATGAGTGAGTGGATGAGTGAGAGAGTGAATGAGTGAAAGCCTGGTAGAGTGAGATAGGAAATGTGTGGTATTGCATGAGTGATAGAGTGGATGAGTGAGAAATTGGATTTGTGAGAAATTGGTTGAGCAAGATATTAGTGGAGGGAAATATTGCAAGAGTGAGAGGAAATGAGTGAGCTATTAAATTAGCGAGAGTGTGGATGAGTGAGATATTGAATGAGTGAGATACAGGAAGAGTGAGATATTGGTTGTTTGAGATATTTGGTAAGTGAGAGAGAAGAGAATAGAACTCATATGAGTGAGAAAGTGGACGAGACAAAGGTGTTGGTTAAGAGAGAGGGTAGATGAGAGATATTGCATAGGCAAAATATTGGAAGACAGAGAGAAGATGGGTGAGACATTGGATGAATAAGAGAGTGTATAAGTGAGATGATGGATGAGTGAAATATTGTGAGACAGAGAGAGGTATTGGAAGAATGAGAGAGTGGGGGAGTGAGATACTGGATGAGTGAGGTGCTGGAAGAATGACATGTAACTGGGTGAGAGAGTAGATGAAAGAATAGATGAGTGAGTGAATAGGTGAGTAAGGGTGTGTGAGATTTTGGATGAGTGAGAGTGAGTGAGTGAGTAATACCTCCTCCTGTGGAGAAGGCTGTTGAAGCTCTAGGCCTCGTTCAGCTGCTGTTATACCACACGCTAATAGTAGCCTGATTAGATCTGAATTATTTACACACGGCCGTCCTTTAAGCTGGAAACGCTGTAATACCACCACATCTCATTCATAACAAGCCTTAGTGCTCACTGTCCCTTTAGGCTGCATGCTGTGTGTGTGTGTGTGTGTGTGTGTGTGTGTGTGTGTGTGTGTGTGTGTGTGTGTGTGTGTGTGTGTGTAAATCCCCATGTCCCTCTTCTCTCTCGCTTGTCAATTAAAATTTAAAGCAGTCTGTCTGAAAGTTTCGTCTCTGATCACAACAGCGCATCGTCAGCAAAAGCCAGACTGTCTGTCTTTTTCTAATTGTCCCTTTCCTTTGCAACCACAGAGAGGTGAATACACACACACACACACACACACACACACACACACACACACACACACACACACACACACACACACACACAGGATTAGAGAAGTGAAACAACTGTTTGGTTTATATATATATATATAAACCAACATTTTTCCATGACTCTGAGGTCAAACACTCATTTGTCTATTAGGGTTGGTTTTGATGATAAACAGAGGTCAGCATGAACACGCTACACAGCTCTGTTTATTTGTTGAGACAGGCTCCATCAACCCCATCCCAAACTTTTTCCAATTTTTACTCTTGTTGCTGTAAAGAAAACTGATCTATTTCAAATTGATCAGGAAATTGACCACACGGAGAAATACCGTTTTAGGACAATATGTACCGCCCCATCACATCACACTCAATGGGCATATAGCTTCAGTATCAGAATGAAAGAGTTAAGCTTTAGAACCCTAGTTTTTATTTGCCAAAGAATTTGAACAGTATTTGTATGTATTTACAGTCGCACATGCCAGATATTTTTATTTTCAAGAGATCCTTGACTACTTCTTCATTTGAGATATAAAAATGAAGAGAACTTAATTATCTGCATAAATATTCAATGTATTGCTCTAAACATGTAGTGTTTTACATTCTTTATGTTTATAAGGGAAAAAAAACACTTTATATCTCAGAAATTGTGTTGCAAAATCCATCCATCCTTAGTGTTTTTCAGTTGAAATTGTGATAATTTTGATCAATTATTTGTAATAATTAGATTGACGATTTATAATAATAAATTCTTCACAATACTTTACAGTACTACAAAAAAAACCAAACAAACAGCACCTCCCTTCTCATTTTCTTCAATGTCTGCATAAGTGATGTTATTAGCCTCATCCCCTCTTGCTGATCAGTCTGCATGCAGGTTGAGCAGGTACATGTGAGTTTGCAATTTAAATTGAAATTTAATTAAGATGAAACAGGTGAATTTTAACTGTATTCTGAGGTCGGTGACTCGCATCACACAAAGATGAGGTCATGGTTAGATTGGATAAGTCTTGTAGTTTGTAATGATATGTGTATATGATATGTTTGTGATATGAAGCCTAGAAAACAGCACTTAACTGCTTGTAAAGATCAGATCTCACACTGTAAATGTTGATAAGGATTTTCTGCCTGTGGTAGACTACATTTAATAATTATTGTATATTTATGCATTATACAATTATCATACAAGCAGTTACAACACCACACACAGAGGGGTTATTTGGTCAAAGGTTTGGATCTATACATTTCAAATGTAGAATTATACACTTTAAGACCAACACTCATAGCCTTACCCTCCTAACCGCCCTTAGAACAATTCATCCAAGCCCTCTCTCCACAACAGCTCACGGCTGAGTTCTGCTTCACTTGAGCTTTAAATTATTTAATGAGTTGCATAATTGGCCAAATTAAAGCTCCAATCAGCAAAAGGCTTTGCTGTCGGAGGTCCTCTAGGTATCCTTAAATCAAGCCTCGTTTGAGACACTGAAAGAAGACAAATCTGCTCAGCAGAGCAAGTAATGACTTCAATTGAATATTATAGAGGTTAAGTACAGCAAACAGAGGGCATTTAGCCGTGTGGGCTTTTCACGTTCCACCTTTAGTACTGTGGCCTGTTTAAGGAGGGAGAGAGAGAGAGAGAGAGAGAGAGAGAGAGTGTGAGAGAGAGAGAGAGAGAGGAGGAGAGAGAGAGAGAGAGAGAGAGAGAGAGAGAGAGAGAGAGAGAGAGGGCAACCAAGGGCCCTCTGCTTTCTCTTCTTAGACAAAGTTTAGTTCTGCTGCATGCTTCATAGGGTACCTAATGAGCATGCACAGGGTGTGAGCGGCCCTACAAAACACTAACATCCAAACAGACTAAACCAATTCAAATCTCTGTAGTTTTGTTTTGCTCTGTGTATTTTGTTTGTGTCCTTTTTGCATATTTACAGTATAAATGTATTTGTTCTGCAGACTAGCAGCAACAAAATAATCAAGACAACATTAAATTATTTGGCTCCAATTTCACCTTTCCAGGTTTGGGATGTCCAAATTAGGCAATCAGTTCTTGAAGTTGATGTGTTAGAAGCAGGAACAAATGGACATGTGTAAAACTCTGATCTCCTGTTATCAAGGGAGGCCTAGATGATTGGATCAGAACATTTCTAAAATATCTGGCAGGGCTTGTGGGGAGTCCTCAGTCCTTTGGAACCCAAGACCAATATTACAGGATGTTTTTGTAGTTTGACATACTTTTATTCACCAAAAATTATTATTAAAGTATTTATAGGTAGTATTTATAGCGAGATAATTTATTTTATGATGTTACTCAAAAACAGAATTCTCATTGGCTACTCAAAACAGAATTGATATATTACTAATAATTTGGCCATGTTTTGATCAACAATGTACTTGGGTCTGTGATCAAAACCATGGCTGTGATTTTGCTTATAAGGACTAAAGCATGTTATATCTTAGAAAACCTGTAGATTGATCTTGATCCAGAGCTGAAAATGAATTTTGATGAATCATTTATAATGAGTAGACTATAGGATATTTACAATATCAAGTTGTTTAAAATACCTAAATAAAAATAAATAAATAAACCTGAAAGTTCTTATTTTAGTTTTGTTGTATATATTCTCTCACTTCTTCAAGTGGATAGCAGCACAGAAATAGTATCATGTGTAGACCTAAACAATTAGAACTCAAGTCTATGCAATATTCTTGCAGGGTATTGCAGCTGCTTACACAAAAAGCACACAAAGCCAGGCTGTGCATAATTTTGCTACACTGCATAATTTTCCAACAGAAATGCAATACATTACCATCCCTAAACTGCATTTTCTCTTACTTAAATAGATATTGTGGGAAATGCTTTTAGGGAGAAAGCTGTTTTTCAGAGGCTTGGTAAAATTCTAATGAAAACACTACCCAACATCAATCTGATGTGAGGGATATGTGTTCCATTTAAACTGGAGCAATCAGACTTGGCAATGGGATGATAGCACAGAGTAACAGGTAGTAAATAGTAAAGCTATGGAAGTGGTATTATACTCAGGCACTATGATCACAAAGTATATTGGTCATTTATCAGCTGGTAGCTACCCTGACCACTGGGGCACACAGCCTTTCTGGACACTTTTATCATAACCAACAACCAAATATTTGATTTATAGACACATAGGCACACTGGAGTGTGTGCTACAAACCTTCATGGGTCTCGGCTCGTGGACTCACTCCAATCTCTTGCTCCATGTAGGTTTTCTTCCTGTTTCCTCTGACCTCATGGTAGGTCAACAGATTTTGCTAAATTCTGTTGGGAATGGGTGTGTGTTCCATCTTGCCAGTGGTCTGGTATCCTGTCCAGAGGGTATTCCTGCCTTGCACCCAATGATTGAGGGCAGGCTCTTGACTACCACTGAACAAAACAAGATCCTCTTAAATTTAGTCTAAATATCTAATATTTCAATAATATCACTTTGAGATCATTGTGGTAGCACATTAACCAAAAATTAAGAATAGATGCACAGGTTAAAATATTCCCACTTCATGTGAGGCTGTTGCTTTGTGGTTGCTATACTATTCCACCTGGTTTCTATGGTATTTGTAACTGGTTGCTATGGTGTTGCTAGGTGGTTGCTGTGGTATGCCAGGTGGGTGCTCTGATGGTATGTGTTTGCTAGGTTAATGCAACCATAATTAACTCTTAGAACCCGAGACCTACACTTTTCGGGTCAGAGTAACCTAAAGACATGATATCACACACACAGACACACACACACACACACACACACACACACACACACACACACACACACACAATTTAAATATACACTGTGTGTGTATATTATATATATATATATATATATATATTATCATAACAATCTACAAAACTTGTAACCTATCAAACCATTGTCTCTTCATTGTGAATTGTCAGCAAGTTAGCCAGCTCACAGTACAGTTAAAACTGACTCACTTCCAAATGAATTAAATCCCAGTTTAAATGCTTGAGGAGCCTTCCAGTGCATTTTTACTCAATAAATGAGAGTGATGGGGCTAATGACATCACTGACCCAGATATTGGGTTATATAGGAAAATGCAAAGGGAGGAGCTGTTCACTCTGATTATAAATATCAATTTTAGGATATTACTAATAAATACTACTTGTGGCTCAGATATGAGGGGTGTGGGTTCGATCTGAACCTCAGCTCTCCCTGCCATTGTGGGATGTCTCTCTCTGTAGACCTTAGCCTTTTCTTAGTATTTTCTAACTCCTAAATCTATGAAACTTGCTTCACAATTTCTTATGGTGGTTGATGTGGGTGCAACAGATGTCACCACCAGTCAGCCACCATTTTATGTGGGTGACTGGGGTTCAATTCCCAGTCTAGATAAATACACTGTACTACATCAATAAGAGTCCTAAATCAAGACTCTTAACACTACTCTGGCCCACCTTTGTAATGTGAGTAACCTTGGAAGTTGCTCTGGATAAGAATGTCAGCAAAATGTCATGAATATAGGGTTTCAAGAAATTTTCTTTATTTTTATATAACAATTACAAAAGCAATATCAAGCATGTGTGACTCTCCTATAATACTTTTCTGATGTTTTGCTGAAGGACACTATGTCAAAATTGGCCTAGTATTCAAATTGGTTAATTTAGTTTTACTTGTTTTTTAATTGACTTATTCTATTAGAAAGTAATTTTGCTTAATTTAAGAAAATACAGATAATTTAGCTTTTATGAGGAAATAGTGATTGAAACAAGCACAATCACCTGGTAGTAAAATAAAAGAATATAGTAGAAGAATCTACAGAAGATTAAAATGAGTTCAATGAGAAAAATAAGTTTGAGATGAGCTGAAAAATCGGCGAACATGACCAAGCAGATAAGAAGATGAACTAACTGTGTTGCTCAAGGGCACCTTAGCTGTGAATGTTGAGGGATGAGAATGCGATGTTCCTTCACATACCCCCAGTCCAGGGAATGGATACAGCAATCTTGTAGTGCTGAGCCCACTTCTCTTACTTTACGACATGGCTGTCCCAGTTTATATGCTTGTTACGTTACATGCCATTTTCAGGTTTGAAATTCTGGGATTAAAGTCACCTACAGTGGTCTCCTCATTGTGTGATGAATTATCAGTGAGTAATCCAGCTCAAAAACAGCTACAACTCACTAATTACCAACTAAATTAAATGCCAAAAACAAAACATCCAGTGCATGTTTACTGCTTTATCCACATGTTCAGCCCTGACTGATCAGCAAAAGGAGGAGAACACTCACAGAGAAGACACCCTCTATCACCAGCAATAATCCACTAACCACACACCCCAGATTTTGCCCATATGAATGCATCATACTCCCAGGCCACTTGGCCACAATGTCAGTAGTCAGCCCATGGTGGTTACATTTAACATTCAAATTCCCTACAGAGAACACTTTTTCACACATGTACATGAGAAAATTCACCCCAGACCTCTTCTACCTCCACCAACCTTAAAAGGCCACCACAGGATCACTGCTTACCTAACATGACTTACATTGGTGAGTATTCTCAGCACAGCAGGCTTTTGGACAGGATTACTGAAAAATCTTTTGTTGGTTCTTTATAGCACAAATGGCGTTCTATTCTCATTATGAGTCATAGAGCTCTTTTTCAGTAACACATAGAACCCTTTTTGCTTTTAGGCCGCGTAAAACAGTAAAGTCACTTCGTCATGAGTTCCTCATTAAAGTAAAAACATTTTTGTTTCCCATAATTTATTCATCATAGCACATCTTACTAGCATTACAAATGCTCTGCCACTGCTGCCATCATCCTGCCTTGCTGATCTGAGGCTTCCAGCAGTTTTCTCCCTTGCAAGCTCATCTGTGACCTTGGCACGTGCATACATGTACCGTCTGTGCATGAATACAAATGAAATGCAGTGAATTGTATGGAAATATGTTAAATCACAGTGGAATTAACTGCTTAAACCATGTATGTAGGTCTATACTTCAGTTCTTCAGCATGGTAGCTACATTATTCTCCTAATTAACATCAATTTCATGATTAGAACATGGTTAGAAAGGACTTTGGAGGAGGCCTACTCTTATTTAAACCTCAGACATTAGTTTGGTTTGCTCTTCATTGCTGAAGCGAGTGGTATCACCATGGCCAAATCCAAAGAGCTCTCAGAGGCCTTCAAAATGAAGGTTGTAGATGCTTTAAATGGATTTAAATGGATTTAAAAAGATCTCAGAACAGACAGAAATCAATTGTTTCACTGTGAGCAAAAAAAAAGAAAAAGGAAAAAAAAAAAAAAAAAAGGACATACCATCCTATCAGGTTCAGCCCAAGAGCAGACAAGTGAAGAGTGTCTCCAACAATCCTAAAACATCATTACAGGACCTACAGGTAGCTCTTCCTACAGTCAATGTCAAAGTACATCATCTACCTTTTATGAGAGGTGTGCAAGGAGGAATTCCTACAGCAGTCTATACAGTATCTGTTGGGACAGACTAATGATGTCGCTCATGGCAAGAAGGCCAGTGCTCTCAGTGGAAGCCAGACAAAATCAATGTCACTTTCAGGATCACAGATATATTTACCAGTGGTTTTTGGTATTGTTTGCCAGATTGGTTTGCTGCTCTATTGGGTGTCAGGGAACATTCTAGCTGGTGACAGGAGGAGTAGCAGAGACAATTTTAAAAACATCTACTAACACTATTTCTAAAAACAATCAGCTGTGTTATGTTATGCATATCAAGCTCTCACATGGTTTCAATTCATCACAAAATGGTAAAAACTACTTCTACTGGACGCCCTTGAACACGGCACACCATGCCCGCGCAGGCATATTGCACGCTTTTCGGCCATGTTCTGCTGAATGAGCCCAGAGAAAAATAACAGTAGGCACTGTCAGTGAAATGACACTTAGCTCAGTGGCGGGCTGTAACCCCTTGTGACAAGGTTAAACTATAGCACTGTCCCAACTGCTGTACGACTCAGCCCAGTGAAAACACTGAGGATTAACACACACAGCAGAGTGCAGAGTGCACAGAAATACACCACTCACCATTATCTCTCTCACCGGTGGCTGTGGCCTGCATGGAGGCTAGAGTTGCCTTTCAGCAATGCAATAAGCAATGTTATACATTTGACTACTAGAATGAATCACTGTTCAGTGTAAGGTTCAGTGGAGAGCAAATAATTGAATGCCTCATTGTGTAACACTTGCTGTTAAAAATCTACTGCTGTCTCATTTCTGTGTACTGTTTGTGATGGTGGTCTTAACCTCACAACCCCATAGACCCAGAGCAAGGTGGGTCAGTCTATGATGATGGTAACAAACACTGGACTTGGACTGTCACTTTATCTCTGTAAATTCATGCTTAAATCTTAAATTGTTTGCTTGCAAAAAAAGTTACTTTATTTAACTCCATTCAGCATTCAGTGATAAAGTTTGTTTGTATTTATAGATAATAATCAGTGATAGTTCTACCAGAAGAGGAGTATGCAGACGTTTTGTGAGTAAATGGACTTTAAAGATAGGTTGGGACAAGTGATGTGATTGGTTGAGGAAAGAAGAAAGGCATGGCATTCAAGTCTCTGGAGGAACTTTGGCTAAAGATTTTACTTCTTCTTTTAAAGCAATGTGGGTTGGGTTCTGTTCCAGTTTGTGCACAAATTCTAGGACCTGAAAATTTCATTCCTAGCTGGAACCAAAGAGTAGCATGTATTTCAACACAAACTATGACAACTGTCATGGGCATGTCAAGTTGTAGATGAAACAGAAAGCAACATGCTTGAAGAACATTAAGTGGTCTACTGTCTATTTCCATTGTGCAACTCTGTTGACACATTTTTATTTCTGATCAGAACTGGAACAAACATGGGCAACAA
Organism: Acestrorhynchus altus; assembly: GCA_034509495.1. NCBI lineage: Eukaryota > Metazoa > Chordata > Actinopteri > Characiformes > Acestrorhynchidae > Acestrorhynchus > Acestrorhynchus altus. The sequence goes on from CM067514.1 coordinate 11,005,029, forward strand.
GAACAAGAACATTCTTAGAATCCTGAACTGAGCCAATTCAAGGGCCTGTTCATTTTATTGGTCAGAAGAATGAACATCAAGATCCTGGATGCATTCTGAGGAAAGATTGAGAGATGTTTGATTGTGTGTTTTATGGAGGTGAGATTGGTGATTATGCAGCGTTTGTAAGCGTAGCCAATCTCATCTTCTGTTCTGAACTAAATATTGACTGCAACTTTATGTATTGTGGAAATAGCATCATGAAATAGAATAGATGAGATTGGGAGTAAGAGGTGAAATTAGGTTCACATGAGTATCTGAAAGCATTTTAATCTGCCAGATTTATGAAAAATAAACTGAAGAGTGGCATCCAGTATGTCCAGTCATGTTTCAGAGATAGACAGTGCCCTCACTAAGTACTAAACCAGAGAAGAAAAAAATGTTGTTCTCATACAAAAACCTCATGTCTCAAAGGGAGAAAAAACTTTCTTAAATATTCAGGAAGGTCAGTTCAAAAAGTAATTTTGAGAATTTTAGCATTAAATAAATTTGTGACACAATGTAAAGAATAATTGTACATTATGTAATTTTAATATTTCCACATTTTAATTTTTTAACATTTATTGCATGACATTGACACATGTAAGGAATAGCAAACAAGCAGTGAAAATCAAATGAACATGACTGATTACTGAATCCTGATGCAGTCAATAAGTACAGTGTTACAGAGCTAGGTACACTCCAGAGACAGTCAGCAGGACGTACGAGACATCACTCAGCTGACTTAGCGTGCATGTGGGATGAGGATTCTTTAAAAGGTACTTCAGTAAAGAAAAAGGCTCTATATAGAACCTTAAAGAACCCTTTATGAATAAACATTTTCTTCATGCTTCTTCAGGGATTCTTCCAGATTGATGGAGAATGTGCTGTAGAGGATTTTGTATGGGACCTATTTGAAAGGGATTCTATATGGCACCAAAAAGGGTTCTATCTATTGTTATAATGTCAAACTTATAATAATAGAAGAACCTTTTTGGTGACAAATAGATCTCAAAAAGGATTCTCTGAGTGAAGAACCCTAATTTTTAAGCCTGCACAATTGTTTATGTCAAAGTTGTAATAATTGGCACTATATAGAACCCTTGACCAAAAGGTTCTATGTAGAACCCTCTACAGCTCATTGTCCATAAATCTGAATATATATATATATATATATATATATATATATATATATATATATATATATATATAACTATATATAATATATATATATATATAGAACCATTTTATTTACTGAAGAACCCTTAAAGGAGTACATATGGTGTTTCCAGTTCTGTGTGCCCCAGTGGTGTGTAGAGATGCTTAAACCCATATCCAAATCAGTAAGTTTACTTTAGTTACTTAGTTAATTACAGTATCAGTGCTATTGCAGTGGTGCCATTGTCAGGAGGGCTGCTGTCAACTGTATGCCACTATTTGGATGGACCAACGCTTTGTTTTTCAAAGCCTGCATGTAAAGCCCATTATTTGGAGTCTTGCTACACATGATAAAAACCTTTGACAATAGTGATTTAACTGGCTGACATGTGGAACAAACTAAGCACATGGAGCTCACAGAGGATTTGATTGCGTTCCACAGCCTACGGCTAACACAACAGCTTTGGAGTTTAGTCCACAGAGCTACAGAAACAGAAGTTTGCCTATAGCAGTATTTCTTTTCATAACACAGGGCTCTCTAGAGTAACAGATAATGGCCTTTATCTTATTGAGTCACATACCAGTGAGTCAGCTCAGGTCTTGTGTCATTACTGGAGAAGTATAAGAGAAACTCAAGGGTTTTCATTCAAAAAAACTGGCTGCTTGAAAATCTTGAAAATCTTACTGTCCAAGTTTGTCCACTTTGCTGACTCTATTGAACTGGAACTGGAACTTGTACATGAAGCATCTATTAAACCTCCAGAGTCATTGGTGTGACCAATCACAACAAAATCAACCAATAAAACTGACAAAAATTCAACATTTATAACCACATATTAAGGCAATGGGAGTGGAGTATTCACCCCTCCATTAGAGTTTGGGTTCAAAACCGTGGCCAAAATAACCCTCTAGATCATAAGAAAGGAATGCCTGGTGGTACTGTTTAAATCTTACAACCCAAGATCAGGGGCAGGTAGTCATGTGAGCAGTTACATGCAATTTTCTGACCTCAGAATCAGAGTAAACTACACACATCATACACATATCATAAACTACAAGACTTACCCTATCTAGAACTTTATCAACAAATTGTGTTGAATTATCAGTGAGTAATGCAGCTCAGAAAAAAGCTAAATTCACTCATTTCCAAATAAATTAAATCCCAGTTTAAATGACAAAGAAGCTTCCAGTGTGTGTTTACTGCCCTGTCTACATGTACATGCTCAACCTGCATACAGACTGAATGTATTATAAATTTCCCTGCCACAAATTACAAATAACATTATTATTATTATTATTATTATTATTATTATTATTATTATTATTATTATTATTATTATTACATTTTTTTTGCAAGAAACTGTTAAATTGGTAAATAACCTTTACACCAAGAGAAGGATATTCATACTCACATCCCATTTGCAAACATGGTTCTTCTTCTGGTATGACTCAAAAACCCTTTGTTGGGTCTTTATTTTTAAGCATTTAGTGAGAATAAATGGAAAACTGCTTCCAATAATGAAAGAGAACACAGTGATTGGGTTGTGGGTGGGGTGGGTGGGAGGGACACAGTGCCAGTAAACATAAACACAGAGGATAACACACAGAAGCACAACAACAGAACTGTAAATTACATAATTGTCTGAAATAAACCAACAACAGAGGAAAGGTGGTGGTGGTGGTGGGGGGGGGTTGCAAATGATTCAGTGCCGGGGGCGAGTCAACCAGAACAAATATACAACTAAACCCCAAGCTCTACAGCAGGAATGCCACAAAGAGCCTGAGATTCTGCAGAAATAGAACAGTTTCTTTGGTGGAAACTGAAAGTTTCAGCAAAGAGATGTTGTTTGAGTGATTGATTGTAGTTAACAGACAACAGTATAAAAAAGATGTAATAAATAGAATAAATAAGGAAAACTAATAAATATATAAATACAACTGATAAATGAATGGTAAATAAGTGTTAATAAAAAATAAAGAACATTAAAATATATCTAATTGGATACAAAGTAAAATAAAGTGCAGCTATGAGCTAACTAAATTTTAGAACTTTCCTTATTTAGTGCTGAACGTAACGCATCCTTCAAATATTAGCCTTTAAAATCAGATCCATCAATGAATTGTTTGAAAATGTATCTGACCAACTGTTAAAATAAATAATATTATAATATAGAATATTTAGATTTTTAATTTGCCTTTAAATGAACATATAATTAATACCTATATATTTTATACATGTTCCAAACATTATCAGCCATCAATGTAACAAAGCCCCATGTGATCTAAAATTCTGGGTAAAGACTGGGTAATCTATCATTTCTAGAGTTTCATGTCAGGGTTTCTGACATGCGAAGTATGTCCTTTGGTCTTTTTCACACAAGACAGGTGTATGGATCCACGAATTATATAAATTCAGGATATATAATTCCTGATAAATATGTCCTTTATCATAGCTTCTGGTTAATTTAGTGTATATTTGTTAATATGTATGTATGTAGGCCCTTCTCCTTACTTCAATCATGCTTCTTCATTCTCTGCAATTTGCCTACCTTCACCCAGTATGTAAACTACCACACCAGAGACAATAAAACATTGGGCCATAAAGGAGGCATACAACTCCTCATGACTCTCTCATTTTGGACAATCTTATCACAGTCTAATTAATCTTCTCCCCATATAAACGGAGAACCAGCAGTGACATGCACAGTGAAGAATGGTCTGAAGGGGCTCTGCAGGACTGTTTTGAAACCACAGTGTGGAAAATTTTGGTGAGCCTAATGGGGAGGACAATGCAGTCTCACTCACTGCATTCCAGACTATATTAACTACTGTGTGAAGAACACTTTCCCCACTTAGACCATTTGTTTTTTCCAAGAAAAAGCCATGGATGAATCCTAACATAAAGGCTCTCCTAAAAGAGAAGAAGAGGGCCTTCAGGTCAGGTGACAAGGATGAGCTGACAGCTGTGCAGAGAGAGCTGAGAAGAAAAATAAGTGGAAAACAACTACAGGAGCTGGAGAAACAGTTACAGCATAAAAATGTCAGTGGAGTTGGGAAAGGCCTTAAAACTATAACTGGTCACAAGAAACCCAATTCCTAGGTGGTGGGGGACAAGAAGTAGGCAAAACGACATCAACATCCCTTCTGAACCCTCACTCAGGGACACTATCTGAACCCTCACTCTGGGACACTGCCATCCCCCATTGGTTCATCAGCTGAGAGTTCCAATCTGCTCCATTCCACATTCCAGCACCAGATAAAGAATTAGTGGTGGATTTCTGCAGGATTTCACTTAAACACCAAACTGGTGGAGGGGAAGGCCAGAGTAGACCTCACCTACTGAGAAATCTGAGGTCATTTGGAGTGAAGGGAGTTTGACACAATGGTGGCATCTACCATCTTTTATGGTGTGGCCTGCAGGGGCAATATTTTGAGGACAAACAGGAAGAGACTGAACTAACTCTATTAAGAACTAACTAATTAAGAAGACCAGTTCTGTCCTGGGAAGCCCCTTAGACCCTGTGCAGGTAGTGGGAGACAAAGGAATGTTACCCAAGCTGGTAGAACAGCTCTTCCCATGCATGGGACTCTGGCAGCACTGGGCAGCATCTTCAGTGACAGACTGCTACAACCTAAGTGTGTGAAAGAGCAGTATTGCAGGTCTTTACTCCTTACTGCCGTTAGACAACCAGCACTGCTTTCAGCAGACCATGAACACACTTATCAAAAACTTCACACACTAAAAGTTTTTCAATACAGCATAATGTACAATACGTCTTCCATCTCCCCACCTTAATTATCTGTATTTTATCTGTACATGTGTTTATTATTTACACAGTTGTATAGACTATATCTATCTATACTGTATATACTATATCTATTATTATACTGAGTGCCTTGCTATCCCTTTGCTGCTGTAATGTTGTGAATTTGTTGTTTACGTTGCATGCAATTCCATGTTTTCCTCCAAAAAAAGTCCAAATGTCCAAACTTGGCAACTTTACAAGAGAAGGGAAATAATAAATTTTTCAAGGCAGTTTCAAGCATCCTTTTAATGCTTTCATCATAAATTGTGGACACAAAGTTAACAATTACCAAATTCACATTTTGCCAAAGTGCAAAACAGCATAAATGGACGTACATTTTGGTGTATGTGTGGGAACAATAATTTACTGTTAGATTCACCATAATTGTGGTTAAAATGCAATTGTACACTGAAATTATATAAGAATTTGTTTAATTACATGCAAAACATCATCAGCCATACACCACCAGGTACACAGCACTATGCCCTCAATAATATAATGGAAAACGGACTGGATAAGCTCAGTGGTCTGAAATGGTCTAATTATCAAAAACGTTGCATCTACCTTTGAAAAGACTGAAATACAGTCCCTGTTCCTTTTGATCATAAGGTTTCATTTAAAAGTCAAACTTTGCTATTAAACTTACTGAAAGATGATTTGTGAGGGCTGACTCTGAGTCAGCTGGTCATTTGATATGATCAAGGGAACTGTCAATATCTGAGAGGAGGAAGCATTTCCAGGCTAGACAGCTGATGAATATTTAAGAGACTATTAAGGTAAGCAGATGTATGTGCAGTACTCATGCTCTATTACGTCCAGTGAATCATAATTGACATTTTCGTAACAGCGTTTGACAGGAAAAACAGGATATGTTGCACACAGTTCTACTTACTAGGCTCTCCAAAAGCCTTATATAATATACAGTGCATTTTACCCTCTTACATCCTTCATAAGCACAAGCTGAACTCTCTCAGTCTCTCCACATCAGAGGGAGAGGCTGATTTGTTGAGTGAAGGAGAGGGTCATATCTCACTGGCAAGCTGTCAGCCAAACCCATCTGCCTCATGGCTGCAACAGAGCAAAGGGAATTTCCACTAGTATCAGGATAGGAGGAGTCTAAACTGTTATGCCTGCCGACTGCTCAGACAGTCTGTACTAAACCTTCAAAGATCAACAGGAGCAATAAAGCTCACATATCAACCTGCACATATTTTTGTTTACATTTCTTACCTAAAATGCTTGTGATGTTTTTGCATTAAATCTTGCCCAAATTAAGTAACGACAAACATCAACTCCAATCCAATGTACGTTTTGTAAAATTCAGTGAGTGTTTCCTCACAATCCACTAGCTTTCCAGTATGTTTGTCTGCCGGATAAAACCGACACAACACTATTTCAGCCAATCAGTAACAGAGGGGAGAGTAGGGGCAGGGCAGATGTGCATCTGGCACTTGGTAGCTAGAGTACATGTTGAAGTACATGCATTGTCAAGGAGAGATGGTTGAGAAATCACACAAAAAAAGATCATACTAAACAAACATATACTAAACATTTTTTTTGCAATCACGCAAGGGTGAAAACATTTGTAAATAATGGTGAGATAATTTGCACGGTGGAGAGTCATGAATGTTGAAAGGTGTGAAAAGTGCTTTATTTCTGCTTGGTATTGGTGTTTGTAAAACAAATAAGCATTGGTTAATCTCATTTCTGTATGTTTGTGGTTGATTTATGCAACAGTTGTGAAAAACATAAAGTAAGAAATTAATAAAGTGAACACATTTAATTCTGTCAAATTATAGTTCCTTAACTAGCAGCTATCTCACAGTAACAAACTCTACTCACTCACTGCACATCCAGAAGCTCCTTCTCCAGCTTCTTATCAGACCAACACATTAAACTCCATTTCCCATTCAATGTTTTTCTTGTCCTGTTGGTGCCACCAAATGTGTACTATATTTATTTGCACAGTGCACAAGCAGATAATTCCCAAACCATAAACATGAAGGGAACACTTCTATGAGCTACAACAAGCCCTGACCAGATCCACTGTTCCCCAGTTTAATCGAGTCTCTGTATACATATGCCGAGGGCTGAGTTTTTAAAGTGGCTGGGAGATTCCATCTAAGCAGCTGGTCCACAATCAGGGAGGAATCTGGCGGGTTCTGTCTCCAGGTCCATCACATTGTCTTAATCCTTTTAGCTGATACAGTGTTTGTTAAAAGAAAAAAAAAAGAAAGAAATAAAAAATATGCCTGCAAAGTGGGAATATCCAAACCAATAAAATCAACCAATAGACATTTGGAGTAAATGAAATAGTTCTAGGAACATCCATACAATCTGACAAAAGTCACAGGGTACATAAAAATGTCTACACACTCAACCCACATTTGTTTAAATCCATTTTAAAACTGTATTGTTATTGTATTCAGCTCCTGTTTCTATTCCTGAAGCCTCACAGCCTGAGAACAGAGAAACCTGTGCAGACACAGCACTGGCACTGCATTGTGAAAATCAGAAAATTCATTTCTGTGGGTTTTGATGTCTCTCACCTCACACCCCCCTGTCACGATCTGTGTTTAATTATGCTGCTCTGCTGACCAGCCGTCAGACCGATGCAGCAGTGGGGGAGCTGATTCGTGGGCTACAGCTGAGTGGAGGATCTCTTTTGCTTTGAAACACTGCAGTGAGGCAGGAGCAGAGGCAGGCCAGGTGGCCCGAGGCCCTCACAACTCTTACTGTGAGCCTGACAGGCCCCCGAGCATGCAGGACGCTGAATGGGATTTCACTTAAAGTGACCTTTATATGAGAGAGATTGTACACAGTGTGGAAAAACCTGAGCAACACCCAGTCTGATATCAGTGTCACTGCTGTGCTGGAAATTCTCACATGGGCTTATGATGGTCCATTTCCATCCCTTTCCACTGATGAATGGGGCAGAACCTGTATATCCATATGTATAAATTAAATAAATCTGAGCATTATATCCAGCATATAGTTATCATACTGATATTTCATTATGAATGGACAACAGAAATGCTCCAATCTGTAAAATCTTTTACATTGACATTGAAAGTTAGGTGTACAAAGATAGGTGTACAAATAGTTGCACCCAGAAGAAAGTGACATATTGCAGTTATTCAAAAAGATTAAAAATGTAAACTGATATTGGCAATAAAGCTACACATACAGAAGTAATGTCTCTTAGTGTGTTGTTAGTAAAACACAACATGCCAGATGTCTTAAAATGGAGCTGTAGCGGTTCCTAATGGTGTCCTATGATAATCCATCTCGTGCATCTTGAATATTCTCACTCAGTTCCTGTAGACTCTGCAGTAGGTGTTGAGTGTTGATAGCACGTCCAACAGTATCCCATTCATTTTGATCATGATTTGTCTGGCAATGCAACTGGCTATGGCATAGTATCTTTCTTCAAGGTGAGCCCTTTAGATGGCAGCAGTATCTGGATGAGTGTTATCTCACAGCTAAATTGTAAAAAAAAAGGTAGGGCCACTGGTTACAGGACCTCATTAACATAACATTGGAATGTCATCTGAAATTACACCCCACATGACGACACCGGGTCTTCTGGATGTGCGATGTGTCTTGGTGATCTTGGCACTGACCACAGTGCCTCCACACATGGATGCGTTGGCAATCTCCACTAAGACACTTGTCACTGTAGATGACTCGCTGTCATTCTGAGTGACTCCATGACAGTCTGGCACGACACAATTGCAGTCATGCATTTCTGGGTGTAACTCATGTGAATAAAGTTCTTGAATTTAAACATCTATCTCTCTGTGTTGTTAAAATGAAGATCAAATGTGCATATGTTTAAATATGTTAACAGACAAAGGATTTCATGGGGTGTCCAACTTTTGTACATGACTATATATAACGTGTCATATAAAATTGTAATTGCCACGGTATACACTTCCTAAAACACACCTAAACTACAGAATAACAGTTTATTGTCTATTTGTCTATATTGTCTGTAGTGCATCCAAAATGGCTGTCACCAGGCCTGAAGCCTGTTCCTCATTTAAGGCAACTGGGATGAAGGAAAAATCAGATAAAGTAATAAATGCCATGAAAAAATCCTTGTATATCCATTTTTTACCTATTTGCCATTTTTGGCTGGAAGTGTTTTATCCATCCATCCTCTGAACCGCTTATTCCTGAATAGGGTCACGGGGGAACCGGTGCCCAGCCGGCAACTCATTTTACAAGTGCCAATTACACAATCTTACCAACACTAGGAGGGTGATGACAAGTACAAGCCTCCTCCGATACATGTGACATTAGCTTACCCTTTTTGAACTGCCACCATTGCATCAATGTTGGGAAGCAAATGTGCTCGGAGAGAGGGACTGGGCCACCAGCTCCAATAAAACAGCTAACAGATGCCTGTGCCAACCAGCATCACATTGGGTGTGAGGTGGGGAAAGAGTGCCCACTCAGAGAGAGCATGGATAATTTTGCTCTATAAGACTCTGGCTGCCGATTTTAAGCAACATGACCCAGGACTCGACCACTGTGCCACTCAGATCCCTGTATCAAACTTAAAGTTACGCAAGTTTTACTCCCATCTTTGTAAAGATCCCATTTTGGAGATAAAATGTTTTTTACTTCACAGTGACGATACACAGTACAGTATAACACTGTTATAATAATACATTTATTCCACAAACCGTATAAATGATATCAGAACTTTCCTTTCTGACAAGTAATTATAAAATCAGTTCAAAACGTTTTTAGTGCATTAAAAAAAAAGTTAGGTGATCTATGTTTTCAGTGGCTTAGTGCAGTCATGTAGGTGTCAACCTACAAAAGGAAAAGTACTGAATAGTACATTAAATCCCTGGTGCTGCACTCATGGGTTTCTAAGTCTTGAAATGCTGGCTGTCTTTCTTGCTGTGCACTGTTCAAGTTAAATGCTGACATAACACTTTGCTTCTCTAGTGCACATTTTAATAAGGCAGTTAGTAAAAATTGTCTGTGCTTTTTTCACTGTCAAATGGAGCAACTGGTATATAAACCAGAAGCCATTTTTTATTTGAAATCTTTTCATACAGGTGCATTCACCATTACCTGATTGTGTGTCAGGACTCTAAATGTTAAACTGTAGAAAAAATTCAGTTTAAAAGAAATGCAAATTCCAGAACACATCCACGGACATTGTCATAGCATTATAGCTATGTTTAAGCAATAACTGATATTTAACACATTTCTTATAGTGGTGACATCATATTTTTGACAATTAATAAACTAATGTCATGCTTTGTCATGCAACTCATGCTTTTTTTTTTTTTTTTAATCATATGAACCAGTTGAAAAAGGCAGGCAAAGAGTGGTCCCAGGACACACCCAAGGGGCACACCTTTAAAACTGAGAACTGTTTTGCCTAAGCTCTGTGTCTTCAAGGTATGATCTTCCATATAGCCATACTGACATACATGCTTATATTTACAAGCGTAAGGCCTCGAGTGAAATGTTTTAGAATATGTGCTGTCAATATGGATAAATAGGAAAAATGCATCTGTTGACCCTCAATAACAATACAAGTATATTGACAATACATACTGTATTCTAACCTGCAGGCATGATACAATTAATCAAAACATGGTCAGATTCATACAAATATCTAAATGTTGTTAACATTTACATCTCAAATGAAGAAATCTCCTATAAATACACTTTTTAATTGTTTGGTGAATAAAAGTGCATATGTAAAAAGTATAAAATTGGTTTCTAGGTTTCTAAAGGTTAAATGTCCTGTGCCTTATAGAAAGCAATCTTGACAGAACATAATTGCTTTATGACATGGTTGAAAATCTGCAAAACCTGGAAAAACTAAAAAAAGCAATGGTTATGATATATATTTTTTTTATGTTGTTATTTATTAAGCATACTAATAACTATGTTTTTCACATTAACATCAATGTAACATGTTTCATTGAATAAGTGTTCATCTGTGTCTTTTATATTATTCCGTTTTATATAAATATTATATATTTTATATAAATATAAATTTCCTTCAGGGATTAAAAATGTTTCTGATTCGGATTCTCCAATGTAGTCCAAATGTCAATCAATAAAACAATAAGTCATTTCATATCCTGATTATTAGGTTTGTGTGCAAATGTTTGTTTTGCAACCAAATAAATCATTTGGGAAAAGCAGATCAAGAGTGATCCCAGGAGACACCCCTAAAACACTTTTGTTACCCCTCAGTTAATTTTTTTTAACTCTGCAGGCAAATTAATGTCTTTTTCACTGCATTTTGCATATTATCACACCAATATACATGCTTATAATAGGTTGTCAATGCTTACAAATGAAGCATAACTTATGTCTTCACACTCTGGACTTCCCATTGTCCACACAAAAAATGCATTGGGTGTAATGAGTAAGGTTGAGACATGTAACCTTCCTTCTAGAATGTCTCGCTCAGGCAGGGTTTTAGATCTGACTCTAATTTAGCACACCTTACTCAAAGAGTCAGGTACCTTATAATATTCAGAGAGACTCCTCAGTGTTTTAATGAGCTGAGGCAGGGGTGTCTGTGTGGGATCAGCACAAAAGTGTGCATACCCTGGGGCTCTGCAGGAAGAAGCCTGCCTCCCCCTGGTGCAGGGGCTGTTGTTGAGGTGAGCTGTCACTTCCTCTGCCGCACACTCTTCAGCACTCTACCTCCTATGAAGGAAATGGAAATTTTCCTACATTTTACCAAATAATAAGCACGGTGGAGGAAAATAGCAGCAGCAGAACTTCATTTCAAAACTCTAACTGAAGAAGGCTGAAAAGTTTAATGACAAACTTCATGACAGAATTAGTTTTAATAGTTCTGCAATAGCTGTAATGTCTGTGTAGGCCAAGGTTTATGTGCCAACCTGAAATCCCATGTCAGTAAACACAGCCACAGTCTTCCTAATGACCTGCAGTGTCATTTATAGCTACCACTGAGGCAACATGTTGACAGGACATGGTATGGCAACAACTGTGACCCTTTAAATTGGTGTAGTGGGATAGCACCAACATATTCATTTGGAAAATCATTCCACTTTATACCACATATGCCATCTAATGAAACCAGTTGAATGTTTTTAGGTGACTTTCATTTATGTAATTTGATTATATGTCGTTGTCATGCAGTAATCTTTTGTCATTTTTGATGTTTTTCATTTCCACCAATCAGCCATAACATCAGTCACACCAATCAACACCTACCAAACCACTGGTACCTGAAGTAAATAACACAGATGATGTACATCCAGGGCCACCTGTTAAAGAGTGGATATATTATAGCAGCTAGTGAAAAGTCAGTTCTCTGGGCCATAATACCAAAACCAAATTGTGGTGTCTGGACAACTGGGTCCAGGGATGGACTGGCCCAAGGATGAACCAGGAAAGATATCAGTGGGCCGCTATGGGTGTGGGCCACTGAGAAAGTGAAGGGGCTGGGTATCTCACCCCATCATCCCTGTGGTGGAGAAAACAATATCAGACATCTGTGTGTAAATTCAGGACTGAATGTAGTTGCCAGTCCTGCCCTGATTGGGCCAGAACACCTACACATTAGTCATGTTTCCAGGTTCCTGCATACAATGTTCAGTACTCCAAAAGTGCTCCAAAGAAGACAAGTGGGCCAGCTACTGGGTCATGGACTTTCAAGTCTTACTTATTCTCATGGAAACCCCACTTTACAACCCTCAGGATCTGCTACTAATGTCTTGCGATCTTGACCTTGTTTCAATGGTTCAGTGCTGTTTCACCACATCCATCCCTCAATATAGTTAAAATGAAAATCAAACATCCATATGTTAAATATGCTAAAGAAGTCAAATGTTAGGTATCCTAATTTAACACAGAGAGAGAGAGAGAGAGAGAGAGAGAGAGAGAGAGAGAGAGAGAGATTACTTTTGGAGCATAGTAATGACCGTATGCTCTGTAGATGATGGATGATGGAGTCTACCTCTTGCATTTAAAAAACTTTGTGGAAATCAAAGGCCAGGGAGACCCCTACCCAGTAGTGTGCTCTGAGGGCTTTGATGAGTACCATTAGGTTCACCCCCATCGTCCACCCCTGGAGCAAAAAAGGGTCTGATTGAAGTGGAAATTACGACTTTTCAGATTTCTGTCAAAGTTCTCTGGAAATCTCTCCAAATAATTGTGCCCAGTATGACAAGAAGCAATATTTTCGTGTCAAAGACTGAAAACTAGGCAATGCTAGCTATAATTAGAAATGATTCAAACAGCTTTTGTGACTTGTTAATATTACTGATCATTGGCTATAACACATCAAAGCTAGCAGTTACTCTCAGATTAATGTTTGATTCCTATGTTATCTATATACCCTTTAAATTTGTATGTATTTCTACATTCATTTTACAAAAAATATCAACAGATTTTCACACAAGCCCTAAAAGTAGATAAAAAACCCCCAAAATCAAATAAATGAGAAGAATATTACATTTGGTCATTAACTTATTAATGAAAATGAATTAATATTACTTATCTGTGAGGGGAAAAAGTATGTGAATCTTTGCTTTCATCATCTGGTCTGACCAGCAATAACTGCAACTAATAACTTCTGGTCACTGTTGATGAGTCCTGCACATCAGCTTGAGGAAGTTTAGAAATTAACAGCTTCAACTCTATGTAGGTCTTACCAACTATTTGTTGGTAAGTTTCCAATCTTGAATGATTTGCTTAAGGTCTGGATGTTGACTTATCCATTCTGAAATTCATTAACGTTCTTTTTCTTTAACAATTGTTTAGTAGAACAGAATTTATTCATCAGTTTTTTTTTCCTTTCACCAAACATTTTGCTTATCATTTAAACAAAGAATGTGGTTTTATCCATCCACCAAACGAATGGATAAAAGTCGGAGTCTGCATGCAGGTTGAGTATAGACATGGACAGAGCAATAAACATGCACATTGGCATTTAAACTGGGACTTCATTCAGAAATGTAGATTTTTAAGCTTTTTGAGATGGATTACTCTGATAATTCATCACACACTGTGTGTAATGTCTGTAGCTACTCTAATCCTGAATTATGAAGCCTAGAAAACATTTACAGTATCGGCCAAAATATTGGTTTTATATTTTTGACAAGCCCGATTCCAAAAGGTGATTCAGAATGGTGGCTCCCAGCTGTGAATCACAGCTGTGATAATACAGAGCTATGGCTGCTCTCTCCGCCCTCACAGCCATCAGTATTCAGCAGGATTAGCAAAGATGGCCTCTGTTAAATTGTGATGGATGGAAATGCTGTGAATGCTTCAATGATGTGAAATTACAAACAAATCAGTCGGAGAAGCAGACAAAGCCATGTACAGGCACCATCCACACGGTCCAAAAAACTGCTGGATATTATTCAGAAAGCACAAAGAGATGACAGGCACAGTGTACAGCTCTGGAAGAATGCAGTAGTAGAGGCTTGCCATCATCTCGTCAATGTGGACTCTAATTCACCTGTAATGGCTGATGGTGAGTGAGCCTGGGGCTTGGACTGCGATGCCTTTCTGCAGACCAAATTACTGAAATGGCATCCTGCACTTGCGGGCTGACACATCAAGGTGGAGGGGACACAGTACACTGAAAAATGAAGACCCTGACCTAGACAGAGGTAGACTTCAAAGCTTAACTGACCATCCAATGGGATGGTAGAGAGCTGGACTTGCTCGTGAAAACCATTTACTTTGGCAACAATGGGTGCAATTGAAAGTAGCTAAATGCACTCATTAAAGAGTGTGTCCACAAACATTTGGACATATAGTGTATGTCTCCTGTATATTATCCAGGGATGCTCATCTGCCATGTAAACAAGCCATTTGATGAAGCTTAGTTGATTATCAATAGTGATAGGACTGGGTTAAGTTGCAGCATGTCAGCATCTATAGCAAACTCACAATAAAGTATTACCAGTATTATCTAAATACCACAGCCAGCTTAGATGTTCGTAGGTCAGTCCTTGATGTGCAGAAGCAGACCTGGATATGTTTGAAAGATCTAACATTCTGGTAGAAAACTAATGAGTGATGGCGTGAGGTGAGGGGTTATGAAGTACAGGTGATGTCATGGCAACACATTCATCAGATCTAAAGCTCACTGAGATATTTAGGGACTGTGTTGAGAAATATGTGGAGAGGACGTACTATACCAAAATACTGTGTGGACACTTGTAAAGAATGTGTGAAATACCATTCAAGGAGCTTGTCAATGAGGGGCATCATGACCAGATGATGAGGACATAAACAAGGATTCAAGGGTTCCTGAAAAAAGGAAAACAGAACAGTTAATGTTGGACACTCAGGTAGCCTGAATGTTTAAATGGTTAATTCCCTCATTAAATTGCTCTTTGGAAGCCCTCCTGTAAATGGATCTTCAGCAGATCTTGGGTTGCTCTTAGACCCTAAGATCCACACCTTGCAGGCAGCTACATATCTTCGTATCTACATATCTCAAGATTAGAGCATTCTAGACACAGGATAGGCCAAAGTCATAGATTTGCTCTTAACACTGGTGGGGACTTATGGATTTGCTAAGTAGAATCCTCCATCCCCCACTGCACGTTGCACCTGAGTCTTACACAGTAAGTCTCACACATTTCTTCCAATTTTGATGTTGTTACCAACCAAATGTTGTTTGACAAATCGGTTTTATTTTTGTTTGCCGTTTTTGGAGGGGATAAAATTATTGGTGGGGATGAATCAATAATTGTTGGATATTGGTGGGGACACATCACTTCCATCCATGCTTAATCTAATTTATCAGTGAGCAATCCAGGTGGAAAACAGCTAAAATTCACAAATATTCTACTGAATTTAATTCCCAGTTTAAATTTGTATTGCAAGTGCCAGACAGTTTTGATCAAAACATTGAAATGGCAACTGAAATGAAAAGTCTTGTCCAATGCAAATAATTAGGAAGAACTGGATGCAAATAAACATTTAAAGGACATTTTCACATACTTTTGCCACTCGTTGATGTGTTATATTGGATAATTCTTCTCAATAAATAAACAAATGTATTGTTTCTGTCTCTTAGATTTTGTTCTCCTTATGTACTTGATGAATTTGTAGGTCAGATTTATGCAGAAATATGGAAAAGACAAACAGTTAAGCACCATTATAAATGTTAAATAGAATAGAGATGATTTAAATGTTGTCTCATCTGTTTTCAACTGTCCAGAGCCTCAGCTTTATGTTCTTGGCTGACAGAAGAGAAACCTGATATGTTATTCTGAATGTACTGAAAGGCCAGTAATGTTGGAGGCCACATCTCTTTTTTCTTTGAAAGACCCTCTATGATGGGCTCTCTTGGTAGCTTTTCCCAGCTGTTATTCAGAAGCAAGAACCAGTAACATAAAAAGCCATTAAACAAATGCATTAATCTCCTCCTCACCTCCTTACTACCAGACACCTAATATGCATAAAAGACATGAATAATGCCCTTGTGAAATTATGGCGATGTGAATCAAGAGGCCAAGGCTGGCAAGGTAAGAGGCCGTCCTCTCCAAGAGGAAGTGCCATTGCATTACCAAAATAGCTGGATGACTCAGCACAAAGCTCTTAACGAGAACCTAAGGATATGTGTGTGTGTGTGTGTGTGTGTGTGGGTGGGGGGGTTATATGTGTGTATGTATGGTAGGGTGAATACAGTGCTGCTTGCCATCTTGCACTCAAATAAGTTTGCTTAAAGACAGCGGCGGCGGCAGAGATGGTGCCATCATAGTCAGCAACATAAATGGAAGGTTAGTTGGGCTGGGGGTTTGGGGGGATGGTGGACGGTGGGGGTTGTATTCATTCACAAAATGAAAAGCTCTTGCACTAAATTAAATTTCTGCCAGAGTTACATGATGGGGGAGAGGCCCGCTCGCTGTGCACCAGATCACAGTTGGAAAGCAATATCGCTAAAAGGCTTTTAGTGGATTAATGTGGTGTTTTATCCCTTCTCTCTCTCCTCCCCCCACTCTGCTCCCTGCCCAGGTGCTCATAAAGCACGCCGGCCCTCTCCCATGACATTCAGCTCGGACAGGACATGGACCCACTCCAGAGAACATAAAGAAAAGAAGCCTACACTGAAAACAGTCATGCAGTGAATTTACATGAGTAACACAAAGGAAACATTAAATGAAACTATTTTCGATATTTCATATTAAATGCGAGTATATTTTGTAATGATTTATGATATACTGTAATGATCTAAATAAAGATGATCACTGCTTTTGAACTATTACAATACTTCACTTAATTAGGATTCCATTCATGATGTTCTAGAGCTTTCTACATAATTTAGATGCATTTCCAGCTCAGGCTGTTGCTTCCTCCTTAGCAACAGCCTAGCAACACTAATAGTACAAAAGGTGACTGGTCTTTATGGTTATACACCCAGCAAGGACAAACATGTAAAGTGACGTCACTCTGGTGCATAAAAGAGGTTATATATGAATTAAAAAAAAAAAAGGTTGGAATTGAGGTTAATTTTAGTAGTATTTGTTGGATAGCAGTACCAAATTCCATGGTTCAAATGTAAATGTTACCCTACCACAGTGGACACCCCTCCAACTCAATGCATTAAGATATTTTAACTTGCATTCACTGACACAGATGCCCACACACAGCTTGTCTAGTCCCTGTAGAGAAGTAGTGATAATAGAACATGGCTGGCATGTCCAATGCCAGTCGTAGGTTAGAAGGGTATAAAGCCACTCAGCTCTGAGCTGTGGAGCAGTGGAACTGTGGGGAGATGAGGTGAGGTGGTGATCATCCAACATTCTGACTTAATAATGCTCTAATCACTGAATGTAATCAAATCCTCACACCAATGTTCCAGAGAAAAAGGCTTTCCCTGGATAGTAGAGACATAAAACACCCTTGATCACCCTTAATTTCAGAAGAAACAATCATCCCATGTCCCAATAGGACAGTCCTTAAACCATTTCACTGCTGGTTGTAACATGTACAAATAAAATGTGTCACAAAATTTGATTTGATTTGAAAATCCAGAGAATTAACCAACACTGAACTCCAGGTTTAACACAGGCTCACAAAACCAAAGTCTTTGTGTTATAAACAATTTTTTCCTCTTATTGTGTATCAACAACTCTAGATTAAAGAAGAGGCCCTATAATCGATCAGTGTATATCGACCAAGGCCAAAAAGCTATATTGTTTAGCGTGTAATCATGGATTTGTTATACTAAGTGAGGACACAGGTTTGTTTCCCCTTCAAGGCCACATGCTGTGGGGAGAACTAGCAGCAATTCATGGATAAATAGCAAATACTGAGATGCTTTTGATGCAGTTCTAGCACAAGACATTCCAGACAATCACTGTAGAGCTTTTGTTTTCTTCTTTATCTGCACGAAAACAAAAAAAAGTTGCAAGTTGGTGCGTTATGGCTATAGCTGATTGTTGTTTTTTTAACACTTCAGTCTCTCTCACATCCCACGAAATGCAAAAAAAGAAAGAAAAAATAAATAAATAAAATAAAATAAAGACAGTTTTTCGCCATTCAGTGCCAGACAGCAGCCGACAGCACACTTGTTCCAGCCGGTAGTTCCGAAATAACAGAAAATAGGAAAAAGTGGCTTGTTTTTATGTTTTTCCTTTTTATTCCTTTGCTTCTCAGAATGATGTCTGAATGTTTTCCATCAGGGAACGCTGACCCGTGTGTATTATTACTGCCTGTCAATCCGGAAACTTGAACAATATTTTTTGTTGGGAGATAAACAAAAGTTCGAAATATATCGACTATGACAGTTTGGTCAAATTAGAGGCCAGCAGGAAAGATGAATTGTTCGGAGCTCGCCAGAGCTTGTCAGAGGGACCCCGGCACATCGGAATAATGGCCGTAATAATGCCATGACGTTGATGAATTGCTTCCTATTACTGAACAACACAGAAATATGTACAATCCGCATGAGTGCAGTCTCCCTGGGTGCGAGTCACATATTTAGAACAGCACGACTGCAACAACACAGGGTGTGAAAGTCCACAGGTCTTAAAATAATGTTGAAAATATAGCCTTTTAATGTTCTGCATTGCTAAGTAACCTTTTTAAATGTTCAGGAGACTTGCTCTGGACTTCCACTAATTTTTCCCCCCATAAAATTTCTAAATAGTAATGCATAGAATTAACATGTACAGAAGTGACGTGAAATTTTTCCAGCAGGGTTGCCAGGTTCGATAAATAAATAAATAAATAAATAAATAAATAAATAAATAAATGAATGAATGAATGAATGAATGAATGAATGAATGAAAATAAATTGCTGATATGTTACTGATGTGGTGTTATATCGGTGATGAGAGAAGAGATGAGTTAGTCCTGATAGGAGCAGTCCTGACAGACGAAAACACAACAATAAATAGAAAAAAGACAAATCTGTATGAGTTTAAAATGATTGACAATAGAAAGCGGATGAGAAGAACTGTCAAATACTTCAAAATAGCTCCTCATGTAACCTAAAATTAAAATGACAAGCAGTTCAGAAATGACCAGGAAATGGAAAGAAAAAAATGTTAACAAATAGGATTGGAGGATAGAAGAGAACACAGGAGAGGAAAGAGCAGAAACAAGTCAAATTCAGTTTTTAGTCTTAATTATGTTATTATTAAATGTGTTTAACTGGAATTTAAAATGAATGTCAAAGATAAGATGACAATATTAAAAAAAATCATGATACCAACAATAATAATAACAATGCAAACAAAATGCTTAATAAGAAGAATGAATTAGATAAATAGATAAAAATAAAAACATACAACAGTAAGATTGGCAGGAAATGTAAGGTGCTACATTGGCAGTTCTTGTGAAATGTATAGTTTCAATGCTTTCTTCAGATGTCTGTGACACCTTAGATTTAGGGCTTCAGCTTCTGTAGGTCTTAGACAGACTTTGGGTTGGACTTTTTTTCCTGCACCTAACAACCCAGATCTCCAGTCATATGCGAGACATGCTGTGCGTGACTTACTGTGCAAGACTCAGGTGCAACATGGGTGAAATGGGTGTCAAAAGAAGAAACATGTATCACTTAAAGTCAGTTTGTTTATGAAATGAGGGCATCATTATACTGTTAATGGCAATGCTAGGCTTTGGTGTGCAGCAGGCTAAAATCATCTGTAGCTATTGTTAGTTACTTTGTTGGTTTTGTGGAGATTATGCAGTGCTCCATGTACTTTCATTAATGCTGATGTTTGAGACCTGTTTCATTTGCACAATGGCAAGTATAACTGAAGTATAAACTACTTCTTTGTCAGTCGTTAGTTTAATGTTCATTTAACATGAATTAAATTATGAATTGAGATTCAAAGGTCCCCTCCAATGTAAAGAACAAATCTACACCCATGGGATAGTATATATAAGTGGTTTTAGAACAAACTTGTTCTAGAGAAAACCATAGAGATCTTCAGACTTCTTAGCTCAGTCTAAACCAAAATAGAATGTGTGAAAGGTGCCTCCATAGAAACAAGAGAGTGTTTAATGGTCTGGATCAAACTGAACCATGGTTTGATTCATTATTGAGAAAACACTTTTTTGGATGGTTTGGACTGTAACAGAAAATTACCAGAGCAATTACAAGATACTGCAGGCTATCAGCACCCATTAAATAATAGTAAAAAAAATATGTGGCTGGAGCACACAGGGACTACCTGCTACACAATGTATCTAGATGTTTGTGAACCATCCTTTCTAATGAATGCTAACAACAACCTCATCAATATCACTGAATGCTATCAAATACTCACAGAAATGTCCCAAAGTCTAATAGAAAACCTTCCCTGGGAAGTAGAGACACTTACTCCAACAAAACCAGGATAGATTCTTTTAAATACCCTTTATTTCAGAAGAACCAATGAATGACCAGGTGTCCCACTACTTTTGTCCATATAGTGCAGGTCACCAACCCTGCTCCCGGAGAGCTACCTTCCTGCAAGTTTCAACTCCAACCCAAATCTAAGTCTCCAATCAGCCGCTCAAGAACTTCTGAAGACAGTAGTTAGTTGGATCAGGTGGGGTGGATTAGGGTTGAATCTAAAGTCTCTAGGAGCAGGGTTGGTAACTAAATTAACCTTTTCAATATTTTTAAGGAAAGGTGACCATGGAATTGACAACCTGCTGATATTCGATTCATTCCCCTCTACAAACCAATCAGTGTCCAGTGTAGGGGGATGCAGCTCACTCAGGTGATGAAGATGACATGTTGGTTGGGATGAAGCCAAAACATGGCGACACCTGCAATCTGTGCTACCTGAGTGAACTCTCTTACTGGATTATATGCCCCAAGTGTGTTAACGAGACATGTCCCAGATACACTCCAGTGACATCTTCCCTTCCTGGTGACCCCTTAAAGTCTCAGCTATATTACACTAAAATGCGTGTTTTTCCATAACTACCCTAACTACGTTATATCTCATGAAAACCAGAGATCCAGAATCTCAAAATATTACAAATGTTGAACTCAATTTGAATAGATTACCAATCACAGTATCAACTTTTTAAACAAAACAGCTTGAAATATATCCTTTTAATGTAACAAATAATAAATAAAATACATCACAGTTGAATTAAATGTTCGAAAACCTTTTTCACAGTATTCTAATTTTTCGAGATGCACTGGCAGATGCTACAAAAGGCTCTTTAAGCGAGGCCATTCAATATGTTCTGAAAGATGTGGAAAGAATCTTTACATTGATCACGTATTGCATCTCCTTTACAAATGTGGTTCTTTATGTTTAAAGCTATTTATAAAAATCAAGCAAAAGATAAAGAAGCAGCATCTGAAGTGAAAGAAGCTTGTGGACTGAGCTGGTTAGAGTGTGATCACAGGATTTTACACAAATACGTCTTGTGTAAAATGTCACAATTGATTCAGAGGTTGTTATTTGAAGGTACAATTGCTATATAATGTTGCTTTAAGGGGTTAAAGACAGTGGATGATATCTCATATCTATCTATCATTAATTACTCCATTAAACAGGGGTTCACAGACGAGCAGACATTAGTCTCCAATTATCTTGACTGTCGCTACTGTTAAAAACTTTTCTGAACGCATGTCTTCTGAGTTTCTTGTCTGTGCAAGCTCTATAATTATGGATAATTGTTCCAATCAGACACTGCTGTCACTTTTGCACCCACATTACTGCAGATTGAGGACTCTAAACTCTAAAATACTATATTTTTCCCAGTAAAAAAGTGAAAAATGTATATGTCTTTAAATGTCAGTAAATGCAATGACCAACACTTCAGATTATTTCCACACCGCCTCACCTGGGTGTGCATATGTAATCACACATCAAGTCTATCAACAAGATTCCTCTTTTGTGAGCCTCACCCTGCAATCACTGCTGCAAGCATCAGTGTCATAATTGCACTGACAATCATGGCAGGACTCTTCAAATGAGGCACTGGAGGAGTGGCGGCAAACACAGCATGAATAATAACGCAGTGTGCAGGCTTTAAAGTCTTTGCAGGAAACTGAAGAATTTCTGCCACTTTTTTAGGAAGACTTTTTATTGAAATTGCTCCAAATTATAGGTTCCCGCAGGCATTTTGATTATATTGTGTACCGCGTGACTTTGGCTGCATCAAAACAAATATTTAGAAGCTTAAGTATTACGCTTTCCCAATCATAGTGATGCTACTTTGAAAAGTACATGGACAGCCATGTGGTTCACTGTAAAAAA
This sequence comes from Acestrorhynchus altus, assembly GCA_034509495.1. Taxonomy (NCBI): domain Eukaryota; kingdom Metazoa; phylum Chordata; class Actinopteri; order Characiformes; family Acestrorhynchidae; genus Acestrorhynchus; species Acestrorhynchus altus. Next base: position 11,027,710 of record CM067514.1, read on the forward strand.
TGTAACGTCATTCCAACTTGAAGCAGTAACAGATTGCAGGGGCATCAACTCAAACTTGAAATATTTGAGTGAGATGTTCTCCTCACTCTCTTAACTTTCCTAGCTGGAACTTTTACATCTCAGTTTGGTCCACAATACATGCTGAGTTAAGCATCAAAAACATTACTAAATGAGATACAGCTGAATGCATTTAAATATTGTCTAAGGTGTTTAGTCTCCAGCTCCTCCACCTTTATTAGTTTACTGTTTACTTATAACTGCAGACCAGTTGGGAAAGGCGTTCCTATTCTCAGACTACTAACCTTGGTGTTAAATTAGAATTTTGAATTTACTGGATGTTTACTCAGAACTGTGTTTAATGTATCCTAATTCACAGTTATAGAGTGGCCCTACAGTCTAACTGCTGCTCATAGGGTGAGAGATCATAAATCCTAACCTGCATTTTGGAATAAACAGTAAATAAATACAGACAGTTTACACAATATTTATCCTTTAGAGCCCTGGGTCAATTTTGAATGTTTTCATCAAAAATGTGTATTTATATTATTTATAGGAGACAGTCACACATGCCAGATTTTGCTATTTTCAGGAGATCATATGCTACTCAAATTTGTCTTAATTTAAAATGTAAAATTCAAGAGAATTTAAAAATATAAATTTGGATGAATTTGACCAAGTTACACAAGCACCTATCATATATTTTTGTTTGTTTATTTGTTTGTTTTGTTGAAAATTGATTGAGTGTTTTTGAACCAAAATTGTTATTTGTACTGATTTTTTGACAAGGATATTAAAAGTTCTTCCAATGATTCAAATAGTAAAAATAAGACACAAAAACCTTAAATGTCCTATTTGTTCTTTTTATTTGTATGTTTATCCTTTCTCAGGACTTTGATTCTGTTTTTTTTTTTGACATTTGAACACAGTGTGAGCATAACCTTTTCATTTTCCCCTGTAACCCAATATCTGGGTCAATGATGTCATTGGCTCCCTCTTGCTGAGCCTGCATGCAGGTTATACATGTACATGTCGAAAGAGCAGTAAACACACACTGAAAGACTCCACTGGCATTTAAATCAGTTGGAAATCAGTGAATTTTGAGCTTGATTACTCGCTGACGTAACATAACACAATAGATAGGGTAGGTCTTACAATTTGTTATGTGTTTCATGTCTGTAGGTTTGTCTTATCCTGAGATACGAAGCTTAGAATACACGTATGTAACTGCCTACAAAGTGCAGATCTTGGATTGTAAGAGTTAACCAGTTTCATCTGCTGCTAATCTCAACAGTTATGTTTATCAAACTGAAATGCAGAGGTTGAAGTTAGGAGAACCGAGTACTAAAAGAAGTTGAGTTATCTCAAATAAGACTCTCTAATAAGCCACTGCATCATTTTAAGTTGGCCTTTCATTACATTTCTTACAGTGCCTCCTTTATAAGTCCCCCGTTCAAGATTCTAATAAACAACCTCAGATATAAATTGGAATGTATATCGCAAAGCCAATAGTTATTACCAGTGTGATGTATCCAGATGCATCTCCAGTATATTCGTCAACTGAAAAGAAGGCCTAATTCTGTTCATATAACCTATATTTAAGGCATTTACACACACACACACACACACACACACACACACACACACACACACACACAGGGCATGCACATTTGGATGCTTCCCTATGTAACACAACAAAGTCTAAGAACCTGCATTATTCCGACATATTCCCCCTACCTTTCCCTTGGAAACAGTGCCATCTGCTCAAGGAGACAACTCTGAGCTGTGTGTTGATGCAAACACCGCCAGCACCCTTCAGGAGCATCTCCTCCCTGTGTTATCAGACTTGAGATGGCATTTCACGACCCTCCAACCAGCATGAGATTTAAGCTGTGGTTTAGGAATAAAGGCTTACTGCCAAAAGGACATTGGCTGGAAACTGAGCCTGTGCAGTATCAAAAGCATATAACTGCTTCTGTAAATGCTATACTAGTACCCTACCGGTCAAAAGTTTTAGAACACTCTGAAAATATGCAGTTAACCCAGGGCTTTTAAGAAATGAACTTAAAATAATAAATTGTTACAAAAGGGAAACACTACTTGGATGGTTCACTGAAGATGCCTCATAGATGTTCAATTAATGTTTAACTAAATGTCTATGAAAAGAAAATGATCTCTGATGAAAATGATTCTCTATTGGATGTAAGCCTAAACCTACCACTAACCTTAACCTTAATCTAGTTAGGGTTAGTCTTAAGGGTAGAGTTAAGATTTAGGTTAAGGTTAGGTTTAGAATTAGAGTTAGGATTTAGGTTAAGATTAGGGTTACAGTTCTAGATATAGAAGGCATCTATAATGAACAAGTCACTGGTTACCAACTTACAGCTGGTCTGTAGTAATTGATGTAAATAAGCAACTGGAAATGCTTTCATGCAAACAATTCACAAACCCTATCAGACACATATCAAATAAACATATAGAGCATTATACATTTTAAAAGTGTAGCTTTTTCCTTTAGTGAAATATTTCCAGAGTGTGGTAGGCAGAGCTTCCTACACCATCAAAATTTGATGTGTGTTGAACGTTTTGTGCAAACTGAGCTGGTCATTGTTAAAAGTGGAATATTTACCCAGAAAATAGAGAAGACCTTCATAGCAATGAATGTTTGGCCCAAATTTGGCCTACACCTGTTCCAGCTGTGGCCCAAATGTGTCTGCTGTTTTCAATATTTCTGCTTCTTTATTTTGCCGAAAATTTCTCTAAATTCTGTCCCGGCACCGAGGTGGTGGAATAAGCTTCCCCTGAGTGTTCATCCTTGTGTTTAAACACAGAATGAAAACACTCTCTAATACAAGAGCACCTAATTCAGCACTAATCTTGCACTTAAAGGCTTGTGATTGCACTTAAATGTCTATTGATTTCTTTGACATTCAGGCAGAGCACAGTGTTTGTATACAGTAGCTGTGATTCTCTTTTGCAGCGAGGTATCCATACTGAAAAAATGAGGACATCCTTTAAAAATCTAAATCTAAATCCTGTAAAATCTTTAGCATATTAAACATATAAAGATTTGATCATCACTCAAACAATGTTGAGAGATGGAAGTAAAATAGCTAAACATAAAACTGGAGAAATTACTTCGTCATCAATGCATCATTTGCAAAATGTATCAACAGAAATGCAGTTTCCTTGTGAGGGATATCTTAGCACTTCGCCAAACGAATTATTACTTATAATGTGTAAAATTAGAATAAGGTGCAGCTCACCAGCAGCACATGATTAGAAAGGATTTTGCCGGAGCCTGTCTTATTTAAACCTCAGACATTCGTTTGGTTTGCTCTACATTGTTGAAGTGAGTGGGATCACCATGGCCAAACCCAAAGAGCTCTCTGAGGACTTCAGAAAGATGATTGTAGATGCAGATGAATCTGGGAATCAGAACAGTTAGACCTCAGAACTCAGCTCTTCCACTCTCTGGAAAATAATTTACAAGTGAAACAACATGGTCACCTCAAGCTGTCCTAATAAACTCAGCCCTTGAGCAGAGCCTCCAAAATTCTTAAATGGTCATCTTCGGACCTACAGGTAGTTTTCTACAGTTCATGACAAAGTACGGCAGCCACTAGCAGAAAGAGATGCACAAGTTGGATTTTTATGGACAATGTGTGAGACTAAAATTTGCCAAAGAACACCTAGACAATGACTGGGCCTCCTGGAACAATGAGCTTTGGACGGATGAATATAAAGCAACGACAACAACCCAAAACATTCCAATATGTCATAATTAGTAAATGTTTGTGATTGCAAAGATTCAGCTGTAGCTTGGGTGAACAACATCATCCACACATCCCCATCAGCATGCATAATGGGAAACAATCAACAGAAGAATGTGTGCCCGCCTCCCCCACCCCCTTCCTCAGTAGTCATGTCCATTGGTGCTTGTTGAGGGGGACTGATGGGGCCTCTCGGCTCGTCCTCTTCCAGCCTGAGTGCTGGGTGAAGGCCTCAGACGAGCGTGGCTAATAAGGACTCATCAGCTGTGATTACAGCAAGCGCTGCCAGACAGATCCGCTCCAATCTCTCCCTCTGGCAGCCCGCAGGAGATGCTGGCCACAAGCCACCACGTTACCAGCCCCTCTGTCTGCAGAGTGCATGCCAGACCCTCCTGTACTGCAGCTAAGCAGTTGTTTGCTTATGTATTTATTTGCTTACTTATTTGTCATTGATGTGTTTATCTAATGCATGTAAGAGAAAGGGAGAAGAAAATAAGATGTGACATACTACACCAGCCCTACTGGTTTTTCAACCCAGCAAACACACTCGCTGTCACAGCACATCTGTTTAATTAGAGGAGATGTTTGTGTGTGCTGTAACAGTTTTATTTCTTGCTCATACATGTATTTTACATATGACAGTGCTGAGATGTAACACAAACACCTGGAATATATATTAGGGATACAGAGATGAGCATTCAGTTGATTTTACATTTTGACAAGGCAGTATTCCATGCTGCAAGATCAGCTAAATTATCAGTTAAATTATCATCTGTCATAATTCTCCTTGACCTCTCTGCAGCCTTTGGCACAGTAGATCCTCCCTTCAGCCCTCGGTAGCCTTGGAATCAGTGGTTCTGCATTGCGATGGTTTACATCATACATGGAAGAGCATTCTTACTAGGTAATATGGCAGGGTGCCACATCTGCTCCATGCAGACTCTCCACTGGTGTTCCACAAGGCGCAGTCCTTGTTCCTCTTCTCCTTTCCCTCTACACTACTTCTCTTGGTAAAGTAATATCTTTTCATGGGTTTTCTTACCACAGCTGTGCTGATGAAACTCAATTCAGCCCCTCTATCCCACCTTCCGACACCCAGGTCTCATCTCGCATCTCAGCTTGCCTCTCTAATGTCTCATCATAGATGGTAGCCTCTTCACCTCAAACTCAACCCCAGCAAGACTGAACTACTATTCATTCCTTGAACCACTGGTCCTCATCCTGATCTTACCATTTCCCTTGAGAACTCACAGGTCACTCCATCTGCAGAAGAACGGAGCCTTGGTGTAGTTATGGATGACCAGTTATCGTTCTCTGTTCATGTTGCAAACCTGACTGGGTCATGGAGATTTCTCCATTACAACATCAGGAGAATTCAACCAGACTAGACTACTGCAACTCCTTTCTATCTGGCTTTCCTATGTGGACCATTAGGCCCTTGCAACTCATCCAAAATGCAGCAGCGCGTCTTGTCTTCAATGTCCCCAAATTCAGTCATGTAACTCCTCTGCTGCATTCCATTCATTGGCTCCCTGTAGCTGAACAGCAGATTCAAAAACTTGATGCTGGCCTACAAAGCCAAAAATGGACCAGCACCTCCAAAAAGCATGGCAATGGTCACAACTTAAACTATACCAAGAGCCCTTCAACTGTGTGTTGAGTGTTAGTGAGGTCAGGATGTTGGATCACCACAACACGTATCTCATCCCAAAAGTAAACTCAGTGCTGGGGGGCTTTATACCCCTCTAGCCCACATCTGACATTAGGCATTTTCCCAAAAGTTCACGTTTATCTCTTATTTATGTCAGCGATCCACACTTTGTGGGCAGTTGAAGGCTAGATTCTAGGGTTTGTATCTCAGGATCAGAGTAATCGCCAGATGTTATTATTATTATTATTATTATTATTATTATTATTATTATTATTAATTAGTAGTAATGACAGAATAAGAAACAATCGTGCTGATGTAGGAGGACTGAGAGGGTGAAGGGACTGACCCCAAAACTTGGCTAAGCCACACCTTTTTGTTAGGCAAGTAGCTGTGCAGTGTGGCATATATATGTATATAATTCTGTTTGTTAATGTTGTTGCTTGTGTGTAGTATGAGTAAATAAAGCCCTTTTCAGCCCTACTTCATGTTTTGTGAGTGTCCTTGTGCTAAATCTTTGCCGGGTCTTTGTAACCAAGCCCCCAAACCTCAGGTGTAGGTTTACATTTGTAAGAAGATAAAATCAAAACCTAAATTTTGGTGGTGCACTACTCTATTGAGCAGCATTGCTCAATAAAATCATTAGATGGAAACTTTACCTGTGGTACTCAATGTTTTCAGTATGCCACTGAACGTCTAAACAAGTCAGCTGAGTTTGGAACACAAGTGGAATGTTCATTAGAGCTCAGCTAGCAAAGACATAAAGACAGTGCTTTACGAAAAGAACACATAAGGGATTAAATGCTGAACTGCAATCTTCACAGGTGCTTGATTTTATTATTATATATAATAAAGTCAAGCCAGTTAAGCCAATTATTGTTATTCAGCCATAAACATGTCCTACCACTCATACATATGTGCACTCGTCAAGATAAATTGATGTGTGGAGCATACAGGGCAAAGTGGAGTGATTGTGATTCGGAAAACAGTGGAATAAAGCACTGCAAGGGAAAACAACTTTCATTGAACAATGGCACAAATTGCCAACCAGTGTGAGAGCGAGAAGCAGTGTGAAAAGAAGGGCCTTATAAAGAGGCATTGTAAATATGTTCTGAAAGTGTTACTTTCTGTGTACAGTAACTGAATAGGCTATTGAATACAGGTATAGTGTGCTGAGCACTCTCCCAGTAGTTTACACATAAAGAAGTTCATTTATTCATGAACTGTCTCAGTGTGAACACCCATAATGTACAAAAGCTGAGGTAAATGCTTAGTTGAAGTACTTGTTTCGAAAGGTTGTAATCTAGTCACAACTGCAGTAAAATGCAATGAAATTTAGTTCATCTCTATGAAACTCTATATAACATTAGAATAAATCCAAATGAAAGTGAAGTCAGTGGTCAGTGTGAGTGCCTACCTGTAAACAAACAAACAAACAAACAAACAAACACACACACAAAAACATTAGAATAAACCCAAATAAACATAAAGTCAGTGGTCAGTGTGAGTGGCTACCTGTAAAAAACAAACAAACAAATCTAGTCACAACTGCAGTAAAATGCAATGAAATTTAGTTCATCTCTATGAAACTCTATATAACATTAGAATAAACCCAAATAAACATAAAGTCAGTGGTCAGTGTCTACATTACGTTAGAATAAACCCAAATAATCAGTCAGTGATCAGTAAGAGTGTGTCTAACTGTAAAACTTTATATAACATTAAAATATACCCTCATGTTCTAGTCCTGTTCACCTTCTGTCTCAGTTGTTATGTTTTCCCATGTGCACACACCCTGTGTTTGTTTTGGTCTTGTCTCCTCCCTTGCTCCGCCCATTCCCATCTGTGTCTCCTTTGTAACCCTGCCCCTTCATAATCAGTGGTTCCAGGTGTGTCCAATGTTGTGTTGTATTTAAGACCCTTAGTCTCAGCCTGTCTTTGTGAGTCCTTGTGGAAGAGGTGGTGTTGTGCTTGTTGTAGGTATCCTGTTTGTTTACCTAGTGTTTTTTTGTGCTCCATTGGTTTTGTATTTTGGCTATTTTCATTAAATCCACAACCCCAATGTTTACCTTAGCTTTCCTAGTCTTCATCTGTTCAGCACACCACCCTGACACAAAGTCAGTGGTCAAAATGTGCGGTGGGTCAGTAAGTACCCTACTGATACATCAAGTGATCGATATATCAGTTAGTAAAGCACAGTTAGAAGACAAGAGTTAGAAAGTTAGAAAAACACCGGCTTGGGTGCTGACCTTCTCTCTAAACTCCAGAAACTGTATGGATTTGTTGAGTTCCACCACCAGCTCACCTGATTTACTTTAATGAAGCACTGATTGGATAAACTATGTGCTGGATGAGAACTGGAAATACTGGTATTCTGGTATAATAGTACTCTAGTGATTTTTTTCTTCAAGCATGTAGTAGCTTACTGTCCAGATAAGCAGCTTTACTCTCTTTTGCACATCAGTGTATATCAAATAGATGTGTAGACCTTATTAAATTATAATGGGATTTTCATCACAACTCAACACCCAATCCTGCATCACCCCTGCCCTGCATGTGTTGGTGTTTTTCCTGCTCTAACACACTTGATACTACTAATCAGCTTGTTAACAAGCCCTTCTTGAGCTGTAGTGGGTGTGTAAAACAGGATTTTCCGGAAGTGAAAACATAGCTGATGAAAGGAGCAACATCATTACATGTGCTGCACCTTATCTTGCATCATAAAGCATTTGTAATGGTGTGCTTTTTAAAAAAAAAACTATCGCAATGCCGTGCAATGCAAAATGACTGAGTGTAAATAATTTACGAAGATGCTGCCGGAAATGCTCCGTCCAGAACTAAACATAGGTAATGGTAACTGAAACCCAAGAAACTTCCTGAATCCTCCAATCAGGAGCTCCTGTCGTGAAGCAGTAATGATGAAAAGGAGATGATGCAAATAACGGCATCACATTTTTAGCACAAACACCTTTTGTGAACTGTGTATCGGGCCCCCTACTTTGCCGTCTACACACACCGTCACATAACCTGCAGTTAATTAATGACACCCACATGCACAATATCAGACCTTAGATCAAAAGGAATTCGACAAATTGTGATACCGCTGTGTTCTGGCATCTTTTCTCTGCACGACTGTGAGCTGGAGTGACTGCTCTCAACTGTCAACCACAATTCTGGAAGAAACAACAGCAGTTCAACCCAATACAGGCCAAGGCGATGTTCAGACAATGGGGTATAGAGCTGCATACTGACGCAGCAGTTGATATGGAAATAGGCAGTGAATAATTCAGACGACAGCAGATGCTCCAGAACTGAAATGTTATGATTATTTCTTTTCCTTCTGTTGCCTATAGTAGCTCACATGGCTGGCTCGACATTTGGAAAAGCTACAGTACCTGCACGGCATGCTCATTAATGAGATGCCAGTTATATTGGCTTTGGCTAATTAAAGAAATGCAAATATACAGATCCCATGATCCCCACTTTATCCATACATGAGTCCTCGCATCAGACATGGACATCATTAGACATCAACCTTTGCTGTTTCTAAAACAGACAAGAACACTGTAGAAGACTTATTGAATGACCGGGATGATGCTGATGTGTTAGAGGCTAACTGTTTCTCATTTTGCAATAGACAAACTGACTAATGCACTAATGGCTCTTCCTTTGTTTTCTTCATTTAATGAGAGTTGTGGTCACGGTAGGCCTCAGATTAAGGTTCCTGCTGTGGTGTAAAGCCATTTAAGGCATTTATATTAGTAATTAGTTAAGTCTGTTACATACACTGGTATGCAAAAGGGAACAAATTGGTGTTCTGTTGCTGTGAATAGTTAAGGGAGAAAAGGATCACATATTTCTGAATTCAAAAAGGCACAGGATTGAACATTAATTAATATTTTACCAAGTTTACTTTTATTTCCATCTTTTAAAGGGGTCATAGCAAAGGTCTGGGTACCCTGCATGGTCAGGGCTTAGTAACAGCCCCCAGTACTAAGAATCGCAGCTTGTGAATGCTTTTTGTTGCAGCTAAGAGTCTTTCAGCTCTTGTTCGGCGAGTTTTCACTCTTTATTCCTACAAACGTCTTGTAGTTCTGTGAGATTTTTGGGTCGTCTTGCTGCTCAGCTCTTGTGAGGGTTATCCACAGATTTTCAATGATGGTTAGGTCAGGGGAGGGTAAAAGGCCGTAGAAAAACCTTCAGCTTGCACCTCTTGGAGTAGTCCTTTGTGGAATTTGAGGTTCATTCTCATGCTGTAAAAGCCATCCTGCTTTCATTCTTTTCTTTTTTACAGTGTCTGATGTTTGCTTCTAGAATATGCTGGTATTTAATTAAATCCTATCTTACCAGTGGAAGAGGTGCTCTTTTCATGAAATTCTGTGCTCTTTTTTTGGATTATTATTCAGTCAGATATTTTTTCAAGCTTTACAATTTCTATTACCTGGTTTTTTTCTACGGATGATTTTGAGCAAGCCATAGTCCTGACAAGTTAATTATGGTCTGGGATCTCATAGAAAATTATTGGAGAGATTAAAGCTCTTGAAGCAGTGTGCTTCTTTCTCTTTTTTTTTGCTCTAAAATTGTGCAAAAAAAAACAATACACTCATTTTTAAAACATTTAGAATAATGTTTCTGTTCAACATCGTGCTTTACAATTACATCTTGCAGTTCTGACCAGGGGTCTTACCAGCTAATGCAGTAGCAGTTGCATCAACTTCACATTTAGTTAACTTCAAATTTTGCTCATAAGTGACCAAGGATCTCAAGTTTACTTTTTTCAGCATCTAATAGTGAAACCTTTAAAAATGTCAGGGGCATATTTAAAATTTACCTCTAAGATACTATACCAGTTTCTTTGAGCAATGTCAGAGAAGAACCACTTTAAAATGGATGTGACTCAAAAGAACCTCTATGCTGTTAAAGAACTTTAACCTCTAAAATCTCTTGTGCATGGAATCCAAATTGGTTCTTTTCTGACATTGCTCAAAGAACCCTTTGTAGCACCTTTATTTTTATGAGTATAAGGAAAGTGAGTGTTGTTGTTGGTGATGAAAGCAAAGGTTTCCTAGTAATGGGGTTCAGAGGATGGCCTTCTTTAATGCTCATCTATTCAAACAGCAAAGTGGTGCAGGTCACAGGCTAAAGAGCTAAAGCTAACACCTGGGAGCGTTTCTACAGACACCTAATAATTACACGCTTCTGCGCTCTGGGCCATTAATGACTCCCCTGTTCGCCAGGCACCGCTTCTTCTTTTTAATTGTTTTAAAATCATTTGTGAAAACAGAAATCCAGTGAGCTGCTGAAGTTAATGGTAGATTGCACCAGCACTGCTGCAGTGCTCTTAACCAGATGTGGTGGAGGACACCCCGTATAAAAAGCAGGCTTTGCAGTGAATTGTATTTAAGTGTTCTCTCCATGTGATAATAACAGGGTGAACATAAGCACTCAGCTAAAATGACCATCTATTATAATGTTTGGTTACCGTTTCACAGTCATGACCTGAAGGCCTGGCTTTTTGACCTGATCTTTCAGGGCCTTGTGGTGCAGATCTGTGATCTCGTTCTAGAACCAGGTAATCAAATACTGCAGATTGGTGCTGATTAGCAGTTCAAAAGAGGCTGGTAGCTCTCAAAGCAAAACAAAAAAAAGAAAAAAAAAAGACTTGTCTATCAGTCTGCCCTTAAGACATTAGGGTTCTTGCTGTTAATTCATTCAGGCCCTATGTTTTTGTCTGTGTTATTTTATTCATTATGATTTTAAAAAGTCTAAAGTGATTTGCTGAGCATATATTTATATTTTTGACTGGATTTGTTACAGTTAAGTTAGATATTTGGAAAGCAACATAATCTTCATGTTTTGGGCTCTGCATGCCAGCACATTGGATATTAAATGAATGAGATACAATTGAAGTGTAGACTTTCAGGTTTAATTCATCAGGTTCAACAAGAATATCTTGCAATTGCAACTATTTATCTACAAAGCCTCCTCATTTCAGGGGCTCAAAAGTAACCAGGCAATTATCTCAATAGCTATTTCATGGGCTGCATGCATTAATCATCAATTAAGCAGGTAAAGGGTCTTGTGGTAATTGGACAAATTAAAATCACCATGTGCAAAATGTTCATTTTTAATACTTTGTTGAGAATCCTTTGCAGGCAATGACTGCTTGAAGTCTGGATCTCATGAAAATCACTAAATGCTGGATTTCCTCCTTTGTGATGCTTTGCCAGGCCTTTTCTGCAGCTGTCTTCAGTTGCTGCTTTATTGTGGGTTTTTCTGCCTTACGTTTTGTCTTAAGCAAGTGGGTCATCTTATGTACATCTTTACTATGAAGTGCCATCCAATCAACCTTACCCATTTGGGCAGAAAATATATCCATGTACAATTCATCTGGCTGCATCTGTCTTATTATCAACAAACACAAGCGACTCAGAAGCCATGCATTCTCCCATGGCACCACACTGCATCATGTTTTACAGAGGATGTGGTTTGCTTTGGGTCATGGGACATTGCAAGCCTTCTCCATACTTTCTTTTTTCCCCATCATTTTGGTACAGTATGATGTTAGTTTCATCTATCCAAAGAATGCTGTTCCAGAACTGGACTGCCTTTTTTGGCTGCAAGGTCTAATCTGGCCTTTCTATTTTTGAGGCTGATTAATGGTTTGTACCTTGTGGGGAACCCTCTGTATTTGCTCTAATGAAGTCCTCTCTTTAGTACTAATACTGATGCAGCTACTTCCTGGAGAGTGTTTTTCACTTGGGTGGATGTTGTGAAGGGGTTTGCATTCACCATGGAAAGAATTCAGAGATCAACCACCACTGTTTTCCATGAATGACCCACCAACCAAATAATACCTGGTCTGTGGTGGTCCTGTTGGGTTCTGACCATTGAAGAACTGGTGGCAAAGTAGGTTATCATAGTATGCAGAGAAACAGATGGACTACAGTCTGTAATTCTAGAACTACAAAGTGCAATAGTTCTATAATTATATGGTTATATATATATATATATATATATATATATATATATATATATATATATATATATATATATATATATATATATATAAGAGTAACTGATAAAATGGACAGTGAATGTGGTGTAAAAAACAGCAAAAAATAGCTTTCTTATTGTCAGCGATGTTATGTATAATACATATATGTTAACTGCAATATGTACATGTATTTTGAAATATATATGCCCAACCATGTGCATATATTACCATACATCATATGTCTGTATGAGCTAGTAGCTCATAAAAAAAAATTATTGTAGGCATCTGAGGGCTTTATTTAACTACCACTTTTCTTTGTACAGTCAATAGTGATTTTGTAAATTGTGCTCATGCAATACATGCTACTATCTATCTGTACAGAACCACATCACATTCCTGATGTTTCTCAAGTGGTTCCAGCAACGTCATTTATGTCCTTGACAATGTTTCCAGTTTTTCATCACTTAATGTCAAGGAAATCATGCTTTTGTTAAGTTTGAATTCAAGAGCGTTTGGAGGTTTCAAAAGCTAAAATTTACTAGTTGTATTTAAGACCACTATTGTTGGCAGTGAAGATGGCTCCTCATTGAGCGATCTTGGAAGTGTTCCTCACATGAAAGTATTAAAACAAGGTGTTAGTAAGCAGTAAACTGCACATCTGTATTTTGTATTATACAGTGTTCACACTGAACACACACACCCACACACACACACACACACACACACACACACACACACACACACACACAGAGAGGGAGTGCTCTATACTGGCAGATCAGAGTAACCACTATGCAACATTATGTCCAACAACTACCCAAGACACCATAGCAACCACTTGAGATACTATTGCAATTGCCTTAGAACATTATAAGATAAGAGTGGGGAAGCAATGCAGTGGGGGAAATTCACATTGTTACAGCAGCAAAGGGATAGCAAGACACAGTACAAAAAATAGATAAATAAATAAACAGTGCAGTATATACAATATATACAGTATAAACATTATAAATAATAAAAGTCAAAAACTTGGGGAGGTGGAAGAAATATTGCACACTGTTATGCTACATTGAAAAGAGTGCAATAGTGATACTAATTATAGCACCCATCTAGCCAATGCACAGCAACACTAATAACCATGTAGCAACCATAGCAACAACCCAAGATACCTAAACAATCACTATAGGAACCCCATAGCAACCACCTGGGATATCATAGCAACTGTTTACTAAGCATCTTGCAACCACTTAACAAAACTATATATACCTGTAATACCATGGCAACTGCCAAACAACATTAAAAAAAGGATCTGAAAAGTCACAGCAACTGCTACAGCAACCACTTGGACCACCATCACACCCACTTGAAACATTATAACAACCACTTAGCAAAGACAAGTTTACCCTCTTGACCATGCATCAATAGCCTTGCAACTCTTTGGTAGTGGGAACCAGCTTTGCAGCCATTCTGCATTTCCACCTACAAATGTGTTTGTAAAAAGCCAGTCAATGTTCACATTAATGAAGCCTGATCAAAGGAAAAACCAAGCAAAAACAATGCTACATTAAATACACTCATCGTCAGACACATAGTTGTACTAGGGAGGCTGGATTGCAGTACTACCGGGAAGGAAGGTAAAGTTTACCAACAACAATATTTAAATAAAATGATACAGTATGTTTGATATGACTGATATGGGCAATATTTATTGAGCTACATATACAGAAGTAGTTTAATGCAACATAATACATGTCTCAGCATGGCATTGTAGAGGCTCCTTATGGTGTCCTGCATTATTCCATCCCATGCAGCTTGAATATTCTCAGATTTTGCAGTAGAGTTGAAATGTTTATAGCGTGTCCAAGAGCAACACATGTTCAGTCAACGATAGGTCTGGCGATGAGACTGCCAGATGGCAGCAGCACGCAGACAAGCATTGTCCTTTTGGAATAGTGCATCGAAGTGATCAATGCAATAAACTAGGCCCACTGGTTACAGGACCTCATAACCGTAATACTGGGCTGTGAAAGTGCCTGTAATGAAGACCAAAGGGGATCTGATTGAGTGAAATTTCACTCCATGGCCATGTGACATCTGGATGTATGAGATATGACAATAACAACCACAGTGCCTGCACACTGGTCATCTCCCATTCCAGTCGTGCAATGCAATCAGTTGATTCTTTGATGATGAACTCAATACCAAAAAACAGAGCTGCATATTAAAGAAAACGTGAAACACACAAGCAATGGACGGTAAAATACAGCAGTAAATAAACAATAGACTTCAATGCGCAGCCCAAATGCCCACAAAGTGAAAGAGAAAGCATCCAAATGAATAGGGAGTCTCAGTGTGTGCTACTGTGATGTTAGCTGCTCTCAATGTTGTATTAAATCCAATCGTGCTGTTTACGAATCTGCCCCAGTGTGTTTTCAAAAGGTTCTACAATGCAGAGCGTCCCAATTTTAAAATATCACACAAGCTAACCCCCATCCCAACCACCCACCACCCATCTGTTAATCTCATAAGAACGGCTTATTTTCTCTCTTGCCTGTTACGGCTGAGTTTCACGACATACATAACTTCCTTTTTGTTCATTTTCTCGAGTTGAATGCATTTCAAAGGAGCAGCAGGTGAAGAGAGCGACTCCGTCCACCTGCCACTTTATATTCACTGCTTCGTGTCTCCTTCTCCACACCTTCCTCTGGTTTCTCCTTCTCTTTCAGAGCCTCAGAGCAGAGCACCTATTCCTGGACACATGGAGGCGGCATTTTGTTTCAGGGAAGGGCCGACACTGACCTTCAGATTTCATCCTACCAATTTCTCTGTTCTTTCAAGGAAGCATGAATCTAATTTGGGCCTGGGAGCCCCACCGCTGCACTCTTTGATCTGCAGCTCTCCAAAAGTACAAAGAGAGAGAGAGAGGGAGAGAGAGAGAGAGAGAGAGAGAGAGCTGGGGAAAGGAGTGACACAGAGAAACTGATAGTTTTTACTATGTTTAATCTCGGTTATAAATAACAGTTACAGTGTCTGTCAGTCAGTTTCACTAGTATATCATAGTGAGCATGCAAAAAATTCACACACTATATGGACGGCTGTATTTAGCCACCTACTCCTTCATTTTTGTTTTCTACAAACAAGGCATTTAAAAGACATGTTGCTTTTGTTGAATCAATTGTCTCTAATGTCCAGGGAAGGCTCCCTACTAGATTTTGCATGGCTGTAAGGATATGATTGCATTCAGCAACAACAGCATACGTGGAGGAGGCTACATGATCACCACTCCACATCACCTACAACTCCCAACTCATTCAAAAATATTGTATAGAGCACCATCAATCCAGAGACCATAGTTCCACAATTTCTTAGCTTAAAGCTCAATGCATTAGCCTTGGTGCCCACTGACTCATGTTTGTCTGTTCTAGAGAGTCCTGATCTAACTGCAATACTTTTCTGTAGCTGTTAGACAAGATGTGTGTTTGGAATTATATATTTGGGTTACATTATTAATATATTACATAATATTATATAATAATATTATATATATATTGGGTGTTATTCCAATTCCTATTTTCTATCCGTTCATCATGAAATTCTGACACAAGACCAACAATTATATTCACATTGTATCAAAAAGTGAAACAACAAAAAATGGAGAACAATGTGAAGACCAACAATTATATTCACATTGTATCAAAAAGTGAAACAACAAAAAATGGAGAACAATGTGAAGCCCAACAATTATATTCACATTGTATCAAAAAGTGAAACAACAAAAATGGAGATTTATACCATATTTATGCTTAAACACAGTCAGAGATACATTTGAGTCTGTCAGGTATTAACTCACACCTCTGGGCACACTTGTCATGCAAAATCCTTGTATATTTTTTTTACTTTTGTTTGTAATGTGAATTTGGAAGTTGTTCTTTATATTTTATTCACAAATGTCATGATGATTTTTTCTGAAATGTTGAGGTTTTGGGGTCTTTTATGCTGGAATGTTGGATCCCCCTGTTCTATAGCATTGCCAAAAGGAGCCTTTGTGACATCTTTTTAAAAAGGTGGACACTAAACAGGATTGGTATCAATCAAAGTATCATCAACACTGTTTCATACAAGTTATTATCAAAATGATCATGTTGATAATATAACACTTGCTACACAGGTTATCAGTGTGTTATTTAATTCCAAAAATGAAAGTATGTGGGTCGTATCACATATCACTCTTTCTCTTAAGCATATAGAGATATGACTTCTTAGTCATATCACCCAGCTCTTGGCAGTCTTTTTTACTGTATCATCTGCCCACCCTTAGAGGAGGTTTGTATTATGGAATGCTCTAGATAGCAGACAAACAGCAAGCCACATGCAGCATATGTAATGGAAAATGGTACGCAGGTCAAAATGGACCTCAGACAAATGGCACTGCTCTCTTGCCTGGGGTGGAGTAAAGTGCTTTCGCATTCAAGCCCACTCCATGTGAGGTGAAAGCCCTGTGAGTGATATGACATGGAAACATGGGTCACAGATAAGTGTGGCTTAGGCCTGGAGTCATGTGATAAGAGCAGTGGAAGTAGAAATTGAAAAAGAGGGTTAAGAGCTTTTGCTCTACTTTTCTGAGAGCAAAGAAAAAGTTGGGTTTCAGGCCCAGCACTAGGCTGCTCCAAATGGACCTTCCGGCAAAGAAAGGACAGCAGCATACAAGGTCATATGTCCAGTGCTGGACTTTGAGGATTCTTGCAAGGCACATGTACTGCTTTCTCTGATGCAATATGTGTGATCCGACTCATCAGCTAATTTAACTTATTTAAGTTTTTTATTTAGCATTCTTAAAGGAACATTTCACTGTGAAAGCAAATCACACGCTCCATTAACTGATGGCCTAAGATTGCTTCTATGGCAACAAAATTATTTTGAGGCCACTTGTATGTTTAAAAAAAAGTGTCTGATTGTTTGCTTACAGCTATGCTGAGTCAAACCACAGCATTGCATGAAAGGTGCCCTACAGTAGAATGTCAGTACATGGCCGTGAGATATATCAAACACTGCATTGCATTTCGGTGCACCAAGGCCATGAATTTACAGGTGTATTAAAGCATACAGGTCTTAGCAGCACTGGCAAAAATCCCAGTCTACAGGACATTTTTGTCAAAATTGGCCAAAAGATGAATTGCGCCTCTTGTGTGTCATTGCATGTCATTTTCATTGTCAAATTTGTTGGTTGTGAAGGGCCTGCTTTGACTTCAAGAAACAATTTTTGCCAGAAAGTGAGGCAATTTCCATTCACTATTAGCGAAACATACAAACACACCAGTCTTTTGGCACAATTTCTGATAAGAATTTGCTGTAGACTGGGGTTTTTGCTGCTAGGCCCGTATGACTGAATGTTTCGACTGACATGCAAATTCACATAGGCACATAAAATAAATAATAAGTCAAAAACTCTGGAGACCATTTCCATACACATTGGAGTTCTAGCAGAAAGAAATTAAGAAAGAATTCAGAAAATTAGATTGAAGATTTGAATTTAATTCTAGTTTAATGTATTATTTTTCCAACTCAGGTCTTATAACATCTCACATATTCTGACATACACGGATGGCAATGATGAAGACAGGTGGAAGCTAGTAAATGGTCAGGATGTTAAGTGATGCAGCATTAGAGTCTTGTAGAACAGAATCAGAAGAATATAGAGTTAGGAGTCCTTGACAAAGGACTCTTACTGGTATAATAGTATCGGAGCCTGGTGAGGGAGTTTGCAGCATGGTGCCACAGGAATCATCTGCAGCTCAAAACCTCAAAGACCAAGGAGCTGGTCATTGACTTTGGGAGGTCCAGACCAAAGTCACAACCAGTTCTGATCGAGGGAGATGAGGTGGAGGCTGTGGACTCCTGCAAGTACCTCGGGCTGTGGCTGGACAACAAGCTGGACTGGTCATGTAACATCGACCACCTGTACAGAAAGGGACAGTCCAGGCCGTACTTTCTGAGGAGACTACGGTCCTTCAACATCTGCAGGAAACTCCTGGGGATGTTTTATCAGTCCGTGGTCGCCAGTGTCCTGTTCTACACTGTGGTATGCTGGGGGGGCAGCATATTCAAGAAGGACACACACAGGCTGGACAAACTGATCAGGCAGGCGGGCTCTGTGGTTGGCACAAAGCTGGACTCCTTGGTGTCAATGGCACTGGAGAGGACTCTGAAAAAACTGCTTGACATTATGGACAATGCCAGTCACTCTCTACACCCTGTCATCAGCCATCAGAGGAGCCTGAGCCTGAGCCTGAGCCTGACTTAAAAACTCTTTTGTCCTGCACACCATCAGAATGTACAACTCCTCCCTGGGGGGGAGGAGTGCTAACAGGAGGATGGAGGATGGGAATGAGTAGAAATGACCAATAACTCACTCACAACCCACAACCACAACACACCTGGACTTGGTGCAATAAACAAAGTGCAATAATAACAATGCAATACACAGTTCCAAGTGCAATAACAATAATAATGTGCAATTCCCAGTTGTACTGGACTCTTTTTTTCTATTTTTCTCATGCACTATTTATATATATTGTATATTGTAATATAGCCTCTATATTATATATTCTTTATATTTATATAGTGTTTCTTTACTAAATTATCTCGGTCTACCTTTAAGTACTGTATTAATGTTGAGGCTGGAACCTTAATTTCCCTGAGGGAACCCTCCCAAGGGATCAATAAAGTTCTATCCTATCCTATCCTATCCTATCCTACATGGTGTTCTACCCTGCCAAGGAAACTGAACCCCCGCTTGCTGCATAGAAGGCAGTAATGTTAACCACTATCTGCTATGCCATTGTTTCTGAACCCTGGTCCTGGAGGCATCCATGAACATTTTAACTTTATCAGACCCCTTGTAACTCTAAAGTGCTTGTTAATGAGCTGAATAGTTGAACAGGTGTGTTGGGTGCAGGGGAAGCTCTAAAATATGTAAGGTATGGGTACCTCCAGGGCCAGGGTTTAGAAACACTGCTCTACGCTAAATCAACCACTGTATCCTACAAAACATTGTCCTTATAATGCTGGTAAAAGCCGTAAGTTGTACAGTACATTTCTGAGATAAAAGTATATCTAAATCAAAATGCAATTTCATGACCTATGAGTCATTTTTCGGTGCATTATGCCAGTCACAAAATAAACAAATCGAAGTCGCACCTCCTGTATAATACATTCTGCTCTGGGGAAAGCCAAGACTGATGAAAATGCAGATAGAGAGTACATGTGGGTTTACTAAAAGCCAAAGGAATAAATCAGTAGCTTTAATGAGTTGGCTGTAATGAACTCTGTCCCGCACCCAGCCTCAGACCACTCTGGCTAATGGAACCAGGGTCGCTGGCTTCTTGGGGATGACTGCACGGCACCATGAACCCAAAAGTTTCTGCCTGAAGCCCTCTAAATACTCCAAAACTAGAACCAATCAGCTTCGCTATTCTAAAAATGCAAGATGAAGAGTGATTAAAGCAGGGAAATCTGGCATAATTTAATAAATACAATTATGTTCTTCAGTTCTTACTGAGGGGCCTGAGAGTGTTGTCTTTCTAATAGTTCTTGGTGAGCTTCTTAGAATGGATCTTAAAAACCCAGTGTTGCTTAATCTTCACCAAAAATATCATACTGGTGGGTGCATTTGGAGGTTGAAATGTCAAGTGCACATGAACCTTTCTCTCCAAATGACCTCAAATCAATACAGTTTCTTTGTAAAACTCCTGTAAAACATGTTCAAAGACTGTATGAGTGCATTTCAGCAGTGTAATTTTCTGCAAACAACACAGGGTAGCCTGTGTTTATATTTATAGACTAAATATGTCATTGTTCTCTGTGTAATGAGGGAAAAGAAGTTCCACTTCATTAACTATGACCAAGCACCCTTAGTAATAAACAATACAAAACAATTACAAATGCTTCACTGGAGCACTGCAGTCTGAGTTGGGTTTGTGTGTGTGTGTGTGTGTGTGTGTGTGTGTGTGTGTGTGTGATATTTTAAATTCATTATACATAAAGCCTTTTTGTTTTACAGTATCAGTATTGCTTATAGCTTGTGAAAACCAGAAATCCAGAATCTCAAAATATTAGAAAAAATTACATTACATTTTAAATAGATGACTAATCACAGTATCAACAACCAAAAACACTAAAAAGCTTGAAAAATATCACTTTAAATTTAAGAAATATAAAATATGACAGTTTGATTACATTATCAAATACCTTCTTTTAGACCACAATAATTTATTAGTATGGTGTACTAGGGCCTCCTTTTGTGGCCAATACAGCGTCAATTCATCTTGGGAATGACATTGTTGTTGGATGTGGTTGGTCGTTCTTGGTGGTGCTGACATTACCTTGGACACCGTGGCTCTTGATACATCACAAAGACTTGCTGTCTTGGTCACAGATGCGCCAGCAAGATGTGCACCAACAATTTGTCCTCTCTTGAACTCTGGTATGTCCCCCATAATGTTGTGTGTGTTGCAGTATTTTGAGCAAAACTGTGCTCTTACCTGCTAATTGAACCTTCACACTCTGCTCTTACTGGTGCAATGTGCAATGGACTTGCAAGTTGTGTCCAGCATTTCTAGGTATGCTCCAGACGTGCTGCCACCAGAAAAGTACACTTGTATTATTTTCTGCAGTAACGTGTTCTATCTTGGAGTGCGTTCTTTGATTCGAAGATACACACTGAAGTCCACTCAGATTAAACTGAATTGGACTGATCTGAACTGAACAGGACAGAACAGAAGAGCTGCAATTTCACCCAAAGCTCCCAGATTTTTCAATTCTCAGTCTGTTGCTCATGGAAGGACTCATTTTCCAGTCTCTGTACTTTCACGCTCAGAGTGCACTTGACCAGCACTCAGTGAAGGGCACAAAGTGAGTGAGCACACACATACAGAACAATAGTTATTCTAACCAGCGTTTGCAATGGGGAAGAATGGAGGAAAATAGGAAGTACACACAAACCCCTGCCATCCTGACCACTGCATGCGTTTCCTTCTTATTGCCTCAGGCCTTCATTTCTCTTCTGTAAAGCCTTTATTTGTGTCCTTAATACTCCATAAACATTCAGTGGAAATTATAGCATGCCCATAAAAACAACAAACCTATCTCTCTCTCCCTCTCTCTGTTTCTCAGACTTGTTGTAATGTGTAGAGAGCTTGTTGTGAGCTTTTTTAACGAGCGGCAGGAGTTAGATGTCATTAAGCCATCCCCTGGTGTTGCACATTGTTGTTGCCAAAATACCCAGTGGCTTATTCACTAATGAACACACTATCAGTGAGAGTGGAGGAGAGTCACTGGTGTACTGTCTGTATCTATCAGCACACAGGACCAATAACTCACAGAATTGAAAAATATATACAGTCCAGTGTGTTTAAGTGTCTGTGTTACAGTTAGAGGATGGATGCTTTCTAGTTTAGTGAGCACAATTTACCTTTAAATCCAACAGGATTTCAAGACAGAAGTAAAACAAGTGTTGAGGCTAGAGTTATAAAAAGGTGAATCCTTTATTATTCAGAATGTTTAACATTATAATCATGGGGTTAAATACAATTTGTAGCTTTTATTTTTTGGTTGATACATGTAATTTGTAGGGCTTGGGGTGAAGCTTTGTAAAACTATGCAAATAATTCTGGATCAACAGAATGTGTGTACCTAATTAAGCTACAGAATGACAAAACAGAGGTGAAATAAGTGTAGAGACTAGGGATGATAACAAATATGAATCAGACGTTAGGTCCTGTTCTCTCTGATCTTTAATCTTTTGGTGTAATTTGTTAAGCATCAATTTGAAGGCCCATTTTACTAGTATGGACCCAAGAAGATGCACTATGTAGTATTGGGCTGGAGTTCTGGGTTGCTCTTATGCAGAGTGTGGAGTTTTGTTGCATGGCATACATAGCATTCATCTGCTCAGATTCAGTCTCAATAAGTTACAAACTGCTGTGCTCAATCTAAAGTACCTTACACATTTCTGCTCTTGTAATGATGTAGCCTTGGTCGGATTTTATTCAGAAGTAGTGGTATTAGTATTGGTGTTATTTTACTGCTGAAAGTCGACTGTGATTTCTTTTAATGTGAGAGCAGAATTTCTGCTCACAGGTTTCAGTTGCTCACATGTAAATGTAAATGAGCTCATGTAATTCACCATGCTCCTGCTCAGACTGGATTTGCACTTGTACAAAACTCTGCACTCTCAGATTAACCCTGCTTCAGCATGAGCTCGGTGTGCACACACAGACACACCATTCCATGCTCATGCATTTGGATTTTCAAAGCAACAGAGCTGTCAAAATTCTTCAGCCAATTAAAAGCTTTGACCAATAAAATACTTAATGCCGCTCATCTACCTTCTCACTGGTTGAGAAGATGGCACTCTCCCCCATGCCCCACCCAGGCATTGCATTTCACATTCATAATGTTGCCTATATATACACAAATGTATTACACACATGCATTATACATACTAATATAAATACATACATGAGTAATTAATCACATTATCCGAGACCACTGACTCCACTGAATTGTGCTACCTTGAAAGTAATTTGTAAGTAGAACATCAATGCATGGCACATGAGTCCATTCCGTGAAAGATTCTTCAGTAAACCAGAAGTTCCATTGCATCTCTCCAATGAACCCTTATTACATCCTTTATTTTTAGGAGTGCAAATGATGTATTGCACCTAAACTAGTCTTATACCAGAAGAATGCCAGGTTTGTGGGTGAGTTTAGATAAATTTCCGTGCAGAACTACATTTTACAAAAAGTCTTTTACTGTTTGTAAAACCTACCTTTTCAGTTACAGATGGCTCTGCTAATATAAAAGGACATGGAGCGGTTAACGAAAACGCCCAGCACTTATATGCAGCTGCTATGGGCAACACCCAGTGACAGACTAAATAAAGATATAATCACAATGGCCAGCCTTCTCCTTCTGGCCACCCCTCTAGTCCCATCCATCAAATAACCTCCAGCATAAAAGCAACAACAACAAAAAAAAAATACAAGCCAGCAATCTCCACACCTTATAAAAAGCAGTTCAGTTGGCCTCAGTCAGGCAACAAACATTACAACATTTATTTACAAACTTGCTTAGATCACATAAAAACCAGAGGCAAAAGTAATTACCTTTAATGTGCCCTTGTATTGTTTGCCATATAAAAGTGTTCTCACTTTTGTGAAGAAGCTGCCGCCTCATCCCCACAATTTAAGAGGGTAAAACCTCACAATAACAGATCTAATAACATGCAGGTTATAAAACAACAAGGCTTATATTTCATCCAGGCAAGGATGTAATCTGCCTGATTGATTCTGAGAATCTTCAGCAGCAAATTGCTGCTGGCCGTCAGACATGAGTTTGGCCGTGTGGTCTGATGAGGAAGCAAAGGCTGAGGGCACAAGTGCTCATAAATCTGAGCCTGCTTATGCCACCCAGGCCAGAGCAGTTCCTAGACAAAAAAAAAAAACACTGCTTACCTTCCGCCTCCATAATTAGCCTCTCTCAAAATGATCAGTAATACATGTCTTGGACCTTCTGCTTAGAGGTTGTGGGTTCACGTCCCAGGTTTGCCCGCCAGATGTCCTGATTTGGGGGCAGTCATGACCTAAAGGTTAGAGAAGAGGGCACGGGACAGAAAGGTCATTTGCTTAATCCCCAGGACTGGCATCCTCAGCTTAGGTTCCACTGAGCAAAGCACTGTAGCCCAAACTCTTCCCAAGGTGTTGAAGTGGGCTTGGGGCTAGAAGGTTGCTGTATCCAGACCCAGTTTTGGACAGGCTTAGGACAGGATGGATGCTGGTTTGTACCCCAGTTTTGGTCAGGCTTAGAACAGGAAGGATGCTGGTTCATTCCTAGTTTGGGGCAGGAAGGTTGTTGGTTTGATCGCCTTTTCAATCCCCTGAAGTGCCAGCTGTGGATGTGCAAAGCACATAAACCCTTTTTTGCTTCACTAGCACCAAAGTGGGTTTCGAACCATAACACCAGCATACATGACTGAAGTGTCCTAACCCACCATTGCTCCCAAAGCACTGAGAGGTGAGGTGAGGTCTGAAATTATTGACTTAACAGCACTGTTATGACAGACTAGGGCTCGATACTCAACAAACCACTCTACACCAATAAGAGTGCTTTACACCAATAAGAGTACTCTCTACATTCTCTTACCTGTGAAACATAATTCACATGTAACTGGAAATGAGTGTCAGCTACATGCTGCAAATTTAAATGTAACAAACATGTTTTTATGGATTTTCTATCATTGCCAATCAGTTATTGCTGTGGTCGTTCATCACTGAGTACTCTTGCAGACGTTTCCAGTCACTGACCAATTGTGGCAAATGAAAAGAGAATTACAGCCCATTATGCCTCATATACTCATTATGCTTATACCTTTTATATCCTTTTTATGCTCGATACATCATTGTTTATTCAAAAAAAATAACCCTTTTCCTTTTTTGCATTTTGGCTTTGGCAATATTCCAATTTTTCACGAACTTTTTATGATAATTTGGTGTTTTAGGGTTGTTTTTTTTATTATTATTATTATTTAGTTTTTTAATGCCATTTTTCAAAATGTGCAAAACCTTAGTTGATGTATTACCTAAGGGCTGGGCGATATATAACAAATATCTATATATTGGGGTATTTTCTGAATAAGATATAAAAATGGCCATATCATAATATAGCATCTGTTATATAGGTTATCATCATCCTCGTCTCTCTTTATACTCTATCTTTAAATGTCATCATACTGGTTATCTTACATCTGCTATGCTGAAGACACTCAACCCATCCTCTCTTTCTCACCTTCTGACACATGTTTCATCTCACATCCCAGATGGCATCCCATCCATCCACCTTAAACTCAACCCCAGCAAGACTGAACTGCTATATATTGCTGGAACCACTGGTCCTCATCACGATCTTGCCATTTCTTTTGAGAACTCATGGGTCACTCCATCAACAGAAGCACTGAGCCTTGGTATAGTTGTGGATGACCAGTTATCATTCTCAGCTCATGTTGCAAACCTGACTCAGTCATTTCTCCTTTACGACATCAGACGAATTCAACCACATCTGCCAAATGTTGTAAATATAAATGTAATTCCAAAAAAAAAGAATGTGAATGGGTCACTTTTGTGGAAATTGTTTGATTTTTGGAGGGACAAACCCCCTGCAGAGTACAGTTTTATTTGAATTATGATGTAGAAACATCACATGCTGTGTGTTACAGATATTGATAATCAGTGCTCCTTTAACAATATACTTTATTCATGTTTTAAACATATCATATCTTATTTCACCATTAAGATATGACTCCTTATCATGGCTTGAAGTTCATGGTTTGCAATTTCTCTGAACAATACTATGTGTTGAAGCTAATTATACTCAAAGCATTAGAACATGTTTTATTAAACTAAACATTTGAAATAACGGCAAAGAAACAAATAGAGACCATCAACTTAAAGTCTCACACAAGCTGCACCAACTTCCCTGTCATGTTTTGTAACTGACTGTGGAGTGTGTTGGAGCCTGTGTGTGTGTGGAGAGGTGTCGGCACAGTAGCAGCACACAGATGGTGGCGAGGAAGTTGGCATGCATCACACCGCCCACTGGCGTCAAACCACTCAGAAAAGCTGTGTTAACCCTGAATTGTCCAGACGGAGCCACACTGTTTATACACACTCTACCAAACATTCCCACACTGCGACCTTTGGCCTCCAATGCATGGTTACCCTTAGCGAGGAGAGTGGGCATATATCTGCACAAAAACAACAAGAGGATCCAACAGGGTGACCATAGCACAGGAGGCACTCAAGCACAACATGGAGAAACAGTAAGAGGATGTACATCTACATAAAATCTGGGCTTTTAAAAGATTAATGGAAAATCAGTACTGTGAGTGTGAATGTGTACAGCTGTGAAAAAAACACCATGATATTTCACATACATAAACATATGGATATTCATTCATTTGATCAATATTGAGAGATTAGAGTGATATAACATGACATAAAACTGAAGAATAAATGATGGATTAATCACATTTTTAAATAGCAAATGAACAAAAGGCCTTAATGTACACACCTCCCATGAAAATTAAACTTGTATGCTGTGGTGAGAGCTACCTGTTAGCCCCAAAGATGACATGACTAGCATTGTTAGTGAATGGTTAGGACAGACTAACCTGCCCATGTTGGCAGCTTGGTTCATTTGTACATTTTTTTGAAGACAGTGGAACAGCTCATTTCGACTGTTCTAAGATCATTTTAAATCCCTTTCCAGAATCAAACACATCTACAATCTTCTTTCTGAAAGCCTGAGAGAGCTCTGTGGATCTCCAAAAGCTCAATGGAAATGGCCTTTCATCCATGGCTCTCATGAGAATTTTATGAGCAGGATAGAAGTTGATGGAAATGATGGTGATGGTTTTTTTTTCCTTAAAAAGTCTGACTGTGATGTGGACTGCACAAGGACAGAAGCTTAAAGCAGTGCATGATTTCAAATATAGGTTCAAAACTGACTTTTAAAAAACATGTAAATAAAGTGTTTACTAAAGTGAAATTTAACCTAAGTAATATTAAATCCATTAGAAATAATTCAACTGCAGAAGCAGAATATTCATGAATGCAATGATTTTGCAAATGTAGTGCTGGTATAGAGGGTGGCACTGTTGTGATGCAGGAATGAGTGAGTGAGTGAGTGAGTGAGTGAGTGAGTGAGTGAGTGAGTGAGTGAATGAGTGAGTGAGTGAGTGAGTGAGTGAGTGAGTGTGAGTGAGTGAGTGAGTGAGTGAGTGAGTGAGTGAGTGAGGTAGCCTCCTTAGCTACAAATGTCTGGACTCAAATAACTGTCAGCATCTGGAAAACAGCAAAAGTGGAGTGTTAGCAAAGGCCTTTTAAAGACAGGTGGGAGTAGGTGCTTGTTTGAATAAAAGGGGTTTAGCATTTGAGTCTCCTAGTAGAACATTTGCTGACGTTTTTATGTATTTTGTTTCTGTTGTTTTACAGAGTATCCAAATTGTATAGTGTAAGTGATGGTGTGTGAAATGTACTTTTCATTTTAGATAATATCTATTTGACTAAATCTGACACATTGACATTATGAAATAATGATGATGATGATGATTAATGTGCATTGTCCCTGTTATATGAAATCATGGTCAAAGTCAAAGCAAAGAAATAAGTCAAAGCACCATCCAAACAAACATCCACGTACAGAACTGCTTATGCACATTTATATAATAAACTGAATGAACTGAGAGCATCTTTGAATGTGTTTTAACGTTGATACTGTCTGATTAGTAATTTATTCAAACTTAATATTAAATATTCTCATAATCTGAGATTCTGGATTTATGATTTTCATGGGCTGTAATCCAAACTGATCAAAAGCAAAACAAAAGAGGCTTGTGTGAAATAGATTATCTTTTTCACATTATTCAAATTTTTTGATATGCTCTAGTATGCTTACAGAGAGTAACAGAGAGAGAGAGAGAGAGAGAGAGAGAGAGAAAGAGAGAGAGAGAGAGAGAGAGATGGATGGAGGGAGGGAGGGAGAAACAGCATTGGCTTCTTAAAATGCTGTTGATTTCTGAGGACGGGTAACGGAGTGCCATCTGCAGCTCCCCTCTGTTTGATTCTCTCAGAGGAAAAAGACGCCTACAGAGACACACACAGACACACATACATCTGCCCCACACACACAGAGAGAGAGAGAGAGAGAGAGAGAGAGAGAGAGAGAGAGAGAGAGAGAGAGAGAAAGAGAGAGAGAGAGAGTTAGAGAATTAGAGAATTAGAGGTAGAGAAAGAGCCAACAACATTTATGGTTTAGAGAAGGAGAAAAGGGTGCAGGGAAAGAGAGAGACAAAATTGAGAGAATGAATGAATGAATGAATGAATGAATGAATGAATGAGAGACAGACACACAGACAGAGATAGAGAGACATGGAAATAATGAATATGAAAGAGAGAAATAGTTGGAGAGACTGAATGACAGCAAGAGAAAGGGGCCGAGAAGATAAATGGAGAGAACAAACTGAAAGGGAGCAAGAATTCGAAAGGATCAGAGAGAGAAAACGAGAGACAAAGAAAGAAATAGGGAGAGAGAGAGAGAAAAAAAAAAGAACAGGGGAAAAGAAAGATACAGGGAAGAGACAGGGAAAGGGAAATAAATATAATTTAGAGAGGGGGGGGGGGGTGCTGTGTATTGTAGTGTGTATCGTCCTCTCTCCAGGTTGAAGGATAAGCCTGTACTGCTGCAGATTGGCTTTACATTATATGGCCATTAGTCATGCAGTATTTACAGGCTAACTGCCATGTAGCTCCACATTCACTCCAACACTGGAGTTGCGGATCCTCTGCTGTGAATATGTTCTCCTTCAATCAGCTTGCATGCGGTTTAGGCGAGATGCAGAGGATTACTGCTGTAATCGCTCTGGAGGCAAAGGCTGCCGACCAATACGCTACTCACACACCAGGGTTTTCTGTAGTACTTCACTAATCTAACCTCATATTCAATAAACATTTTGGTGCTAGTAAACAGAGCTGACATATTTTGTGGGCGGAACTTAAGTGGTGGCATGGCCATGTTTCCCATAGTGGTGTCAAGTGCAGGAAAATGGGGATATGCATCATCCAGATGCCTTTCCCTCTTTTTTTCCACTTATTGTCAGCAAGAGACAAGTTGTCTGTGACAGTGGAGGGAGGTGAAGGAACCCTTTATAACAGAGTTAACAATTAATAAACAGGTGTCATACCTTTGTCCATATAGTGCATAAGATAATCCTTCATTAGTCCCACAGAAATTCACAACATTGCAGCTGCAAAGGCACAGGAAGTCACTCAGTACAATAATACATAAAGTGTAATATCGTAGATACCGTACAGTATCTACAATATAGTTCATCTATGTAAAAACATTAAAATGATATGAGCATTCATTCAATTCCTGTGTCATAATATTTAAACCATTGCCAGGTGAAGGAAATAATGCTGATTATCTGGTTTCAAAGTTTCACACTCAGCCACAGCTGTGATGTAAGCAAGTACAGGCCTTATCACTGCATAAGACTATATGTGGCAGTAACGTCCTTCCCAATAGCATTGAAATCTGAAACTTCCTTCTGGGTGCAAATGTTTGCACAAATATTAATTTGTAGATGAAAGAAAAAATATATATATTATTAATACTAATAATCATGAATAAGAGGTAAAATGAGTGAAGACTGAAGTGTACTGTAATAAACTGTCACATTTTCATTTCCTCTGGCACAAACCAGAACAACACCCCCCAGACCCTGCATATCTCTCTCTCTCTCTCTCTCTCTCTCTCTCTCTCTCTCTCTCTCTCTCTATGAAAATAAAAAAAAAAATAGACACACTTAATCTGTCCTAAGTAGCCTCATAATTACACATTAAGGTACAGCCATAGAGATGATACTGCAGAACCACAGCAAGCAAATGATCGAGAGAGAGAGAGAGAGAGAGAGAGAGAGAGAGAGAGAGAGAGAGAGAGAATGACAGTCTGGGTGTAAATTAGCGTTTGCTTGCAGCTCCTAATTAATGACAGGCTGACAGAAGTGTACCCAATCCCCCTCCACACTCCTCCACCACACACACACACACACACACACACACACACACACTGCAGCACAGAGGAAGGTGCCATTTACAGATACAAGAAAGAACAAGTGAGAGAGAGAGAGAGAGAGAGAGAGGTGGTAGAGGGAAAAAGAAGGAGTGAGAGTGAAGAAATGAGGGGAAAGGAGGTAGTGTGTGTGTGCGTGTGTGCGTGCGTGCGTGTGCGTGTGTGCGTGCATGCATGTGTGTGTGTGTGTTTGCTCACAGGTATAACCGAATCCCTCCCAGATGAAGAGAGAAAACAATATTTTATTATATATATAAAGAGAGAGAGAGAGAGAGAGAGAGAGAGAGAGAGGGGGAGAGAGAGAGAGAGAGAAAACGAGAGAAATGCAACTGCTTTATCAGTCTGTAGAGAAGAGAATCCCTGGTCATTAATTATCTGAGGTCTGATTTTTGGCTGGTGGAGAATGTTTGTCAGAAGCTGCTGCAGTGTAGGTGTAGGTGTAAATGGACATGTCTGACATGTTTCCTGCATTGCTACATTTTATTTATCGCCCTGAGGTGCTCTTTTGACTGTTTGTGTGTGTGTGTGTGTACATGTATGTTCAAATAGTTTTTTTTTAGATTAGATTCTATTTCTACATGCCCATTAACAATTCCTCACCCTCAGAGCAAAACTGGCTAATTTTGTTGCCATTCCGTTAAATCCATATGAATAGGAAAAAATGTAAATGTGCATTTTATGTTTTGTTTTTTTGTAACAATGTTCTAAGTCTATCACATGCACAAGTATACTAACACGCCTAAAGTTGTGGAATAGCAGAATGAAAATTGACATTACATTGGGGATTGCATGCAACATGAATGATCAGAGTTCAAGCAAGTCATGAAAGTGTGTGCCAGATGCAAGGGACATTCCATTTCCAAAGGC
This sequence comes from Acestrorhynchus altus, assembly GCA_034509495.1. Taxonomy (NCBI): domain Eukaryota; kingdom Metazoa; phylum Chordata; class Actinopteri; order Characiformes; family Acestrorhynchidae; genus Acestrorhynchus; species Acestrorhynchus altus. Next base: position 11,058,675 of record CM067514.1, read on the forward strand.
ATTTTACAAGCAAGTGTGTTCTAGGAATGCATCAAAGTGCACACCGCAATGTGTGGTAATGAATTTGACCATAGTGAATTGCTTGATTGGCTAGAATTATCCATGTAAACAGACAGGGGATCCTGGCAGAAATGACATCTACACTCAGTGCAGGAGCCCCTCATTCTCATTTCAGCATTCTTTAGCTTCTAATGGTCAAGGCAAAAGTCATGGGATAACTACTTAACTAAAGTTAACTACTTAACTACAAACATACTACTTACATTAAAATCTTGTTTCAAAGGAGCAAAGGATATATTTTCTATGATATGGCCCATTAAACGAATAACAGTGGTTTTTCTCTTGGTCACATAAGGGTCACTTGACCCACAAAAAAGCTACAGGGAAAATTTCTTCATTAGGAGTTGGACAGTGATGTGCTGAAAACACCTCCTCTGCATTTTTATTTTCATTAGAAGTAAAAAAATTAAAAAATAAATTGTACAATATCAAAAAAAAATACAGTAGCAAATTAAAATGGGATTATAAATAATCTGTGGGAATCTCCTGTAAATGTGCATGATTCTGCAAGCTAGACAAAACATATTATATACTTATATATGTACAGAATCATGAGGTGCTATTCTGGGTTGTTGTTATTATGTTATGATGTAAACAAATATATGATTTCAAGCTACATCTTGATTTAAACCGAACCTAAACCTAACCCTAACCTTAACCATCAGTAAAATGTGACATTCTTAATTTCCTTCATTTCCCTGAGGGAACCCTCCTAAGGGATCAATAAAGTTCTATCCTATCCTATTCTTAGCTTGTGTGAATGAATGTTTGCTTATTCCTTCCTTTATTAACAGCTCCAGAATCATAACATTTGTTCAGCATTCTTCTTCGGGTTTATGAAAGGTTTGGTGAAGCAGCACCACCAAATGGACGGGAGGACCTGATAAGTCACAACACATTTAAATAAGCACTTAATATAGAACCTGCAGAAACCTGTACATAAACAAGGACGTAACAGGTTCTATTGAAATAAATAGTAATAATTAGTCCCACATTCTAATGAATTATTTCATTGTTTACAGAAATATATTTATTTGTGTGTGTTTATTTATGTAAATCTTCAAAATTAAATCACCCATGAAATTCAAACTGTCGCTATCTCTCCTCAAAATACAGGGAGCTTCGTAAATGTTTTGAACACTGTGAGAAGACCCACCTTTTGGGGCTTTAGTGATGGGTTGAAGCTGTTTTTTAGTTCTAAACCTTTACATTCGTACATTTAGCTTAACCTTTAAAACCCAAGGCCAGTTTTATGAGATGTTTTCATAGTTTGATGTACTATATATCTATACCTGAGATATGAAGCCTAGAAAACAACATGTAACTGCTTGCAAAGTATAGAACATGCTTTGTAAGAGTTGATCATCACATTAACATCACCTGCAAAACAGTGCCCTCATAACAGATCTGACCAATCAAGGCATGGACACCACAATATCTGGAACCAAAACTCATGTTATCAGCAGATCTTACAAGCCCTGTAAATTGTGATGTACAGCATCCATGGATTGCATCAATGAGCCACAGATGTCTACAACACTGTTGCCAGTTCAACAGCTATCCTTGGAGCACTTTTGGTAGCTAGTGGCCACTGCATACCAGGAGCTTCCCACAAGACCTGTCTGATGTTTTGAAGATGTTCAGACCCAGTTGTTGCCATCACAATTTGGTTCTTGGCAAAGTTCAGATTGAACTTAAAAATGGACTGTTCTCATGCTGCCTTTATGTGTGATGTTTGTTAGTCAATAAACACCTTGAAAACCCCAAACATTGCTACATTAGCAGAATGCTAGCAACCCACTGGAAGGTTTTGTGTGTGGTTAATTCGGTTAGCTATGACCAAACAGAAACATTCAAATCAAGAGTGGAGGAGGATTTCTACACGATGAATCCCAGCATGGGTGTTAAGGACATTAACTGCAGACACAGCTTCTCTCTTTTTGTGTATTGTATGTTGTTTTGTAAATGGGATCAGTTAACGTGAGCACTGTCAGCCCGAAGAGCATCTAATTGCAAAGAAATGGGATGTTCTTAAATTTCACAGTCAGTCATCGATCCCCAAACCAACTGAAAAGCTTTTCACTCGCTGGTGACAAAACTGATGCAGAAAGACCCACAAACAAAAAATAACCGAATGCAGAACGGCAAAGCATCTCAATGGAGAAAACTCAGTATTTGGTGACGTCAGTGGGCTCAAGACCTCGAATAATCTTTAGAATTTATTTATTATCATATTTCCCCAATTCTGCAAGAAGGTAGCTCTCTAGGAGCACTATTGCTGACTCATGTTCTACAGGAACTAGACAAGCTTTGTGTGTGCATTTGCACATCTGTATCAGCAATGGGTGCAACTTAATGTAGCTCAGTACATTCATTAGACGGGGCTCCACAAACATATGTAGGAAAGGTAGGAAAGTTGGTAATCCACCGACTGTAAACAGCAAAGACCCAGAGGCAAAGATAATCATTTAGTACACAGATTGTCCCGATTTCTCTGAATGTAAATGAAAATGTTCTATTTCTTTTTGACTTGAATTCGTTGATGACTTTTACAGTCAGAGTACCACTAATTTCAGACACACTGTGGGTGTATATTGTGATGGATATAAGGCACATAGCATACATGTGGCCTTCTGTGTCTATATCTGTACCATCTTTCTGCTGCATGTCAAAGAACTGCTTGATTAGTGAAGGAGCTCGCTTGCTGACCATAAAGATCAAAAGCAGAAATGAAGATAATTATATGGTTTCCTGATTGACAGTGCATCACACTGTATCCCTTAATGTGTTTATTTATAGCTGGTGGGGAAGGAATGTGTGTGGGTCGTGCTTCGACATGCAGCAAATTAAAATGAATTTCATTTCACTAACGTCATGTCACTGCCAAGAGCTAGTGTGACTGGAACTTAAATTTGCAGCTTCTGAAAAACATGTTATCTGGAGAATTCCATTAACAAAGCCAGAAAACATGCTCTAAAATACAGACATCAAACTATTTTATTTAAGCTCTCGGGATCAGATGTACATGTGAGAGGACACATGCAACCTGTGCTTGTTGTGTATGGAAATCTCACACTGTCAGCATCTCCTTGTCTCTACATTCACCACCTATTTTATCAGCTCCACTGACCATACAGGAGCACTTTGTCCTTATATACTTATAGACTGGAGTCCATCTGTTTCTCTGCATACTTTGTTATCCTCTTTCCATCCTGATCTTCAATGGTTAAGACCCAGCAGGACCACCACAGACCAGGTATCATGTGGATGGTGGGTGATTCTCATTCTCTAATTATAGAACTACAACGTGCTCCTGTGTGGTAAGTGAAGGAGATAAAAATGAACAGTGAGTGTAGAAACATGGAGCTGGTCATAATATTGTGGTTGATTGTAAGCAGGTAAAACAAATCGATTTCAGACAGTCATTGTGCTGTGATGTGATCTCTTGATTAACAACCTTCCCCTGACCGTGTTTGGCCCCAATCACAACCTTCTTTGTTCCGAGACCTCCCTGTGACTGTGTTTGGGCCTATCACCACCTTGTTTGTTCAGACACCTTCCCTTGGCTCTAAATGGTCCTATTGTTGTTCCCTCAGATTGTACTGCTTCTAAACACCACCTTATTCGTTCTCAGATCTCCCCCTAACTGCTACCGGTCCAAAGTACCACATTATTTGTTCTATCTGACTGTGGTTTATCCCATCACCAGGTTGTTTGTTCTGATAACTCGCCCTGACTGTGAGTGGTCTAAATCACAATTCCATTTTTTTCTGAGACCTCCCTATGACTATTATACTAATCACTTATTTTCTTGAATTAGTTCTAAACGTCACATTATTGTTCCGAGACCTCTTCAACTCTGACTGATTCTAATCACCACCTTATTTATTCAGAAGCTCCACCCCAACTGTGATTGGTCTTAGTACCTTATTTACTCTGAGATCTCTGCCTGACTGTGATAGGGATCAACACCACAAAGTTCGAAACCCTGCTGCTAACTGCAATTTATACTAACTCCCTTACTGGGATTGGTCCACATGCTGGGACATTAAGAATCTATAGGTGCTGAGTAAAAAAGGTACATACAAAGTTCTTTTAGAATGCACTTAAAACTTAATTTGACTTTTTAAAGTGCACTGCCACTGCTAATCGAATTAATTTAAATGAACAAAAAACATAACAGGTCATCTTTAGTGGTGTCATGTATGTTGGTTTGCACTCAGATAAACACAGTTGAACTAACTCCATTTGGTGCATCATTAACAGTGTTATATTATTAGGGATTTGAGAGCAGAAATGAAGATCCCTGAACAAAATATTACATGTTGAGTGTTATTTACTTAAGTAATATTTTTTACAGCTTCTATTGTGATGGTAGAGTTGGTATGCTTGGGGCCTCTCTGGGAGCTGTGTTAGAATTCCTTTGGCACCAGGGACCCTCCAAGATACAAACGTGCTACTTTTAGTTCCCTGCATTGCCTGTGATTTATATAAGGAGACTCCACTGCTGCATTGTTAACACTGTCTCATCTTCTGTTTTGTTTTCCTCATTAGAATGAATCAGTTCTTGGCTCCCTGAGTGCGGAACGAGAGCTGTAATGGTTATTTACTTACCAATTTTTGCACTGTTTTATTAACCCCTTTTCACAGGCTCCCTAGTGGCCTTTCTGCCAATACAATAGGAATTGAGTGGTGGGATATAGCTATACTGGTGTAATTATGCCTTTACAGGAGTTGCGATGTGTGCATATTCACACTGAACAAAGTAAAACACCATGTAGAATCAATCAGGGCTTCCTGTGAACTTCCATTTTGTACTGCTGTATTAAAGTTGAGGCTATGAGGCTTTCATTCTTGTTGGATGTCCCCCCTCACTCTAGCTCAAACCCTAACCGCAACCCAAAGGCCAGTCCTAACCCACTGACCCTTAATCCCAACCTAATCCAGATCAATTCCAGGTCCAGATTGGTGTCAGCAGCATATCTAATATAGACTGTCTAAACTTTCTCAAAAAGCTGTTATATATATCAGATTAGATTAGATTCAATAAAGTTCTATCTAATCTAATACCTAGAAAGTTTAGACAGTCTATATTAGATCAGCTGTTTTGCAGGTGAACATCTAATAAAGTGATTCAAATAAAGTGGAAAAACAACTGAATTGAGCAGATTATAAACACATTTTATTTAGTACTTCACTAAAAGGCTCTTGATAATCTACTGATATGTTGCTGAGAGTTCCTTTTCTTAAAAGCATTGGCTGCAAAAGGACTAATAAACAACATTATCGGTACCAATGTCAACCTCATCCTTGGTTGTTATAGTGCAGGTAAAACGTGATCCGATATATAACAAATATCCTTTTTTGAGGACAAGTTCAAGGACAAAATGACTCTAAGCTTAAACAGCCTAACAGAGAATCTGAAACTTCATCAAAGAGCCATAGAAAAAGAGGTAGATTGAAAAAGACAGAGAGAATAGAGAGAGACAGAGAGTTTTTGTAGCTCCTAAGGGTCGTTTAGAAGCTTTGTAAATCCTAAGGGCTCTTAAGCTTCTATAGTCAGGCTGGCTGGAGCATAATAATTGTGTTTTGTGAAAAATCCAGCATATTTCACTGCTTTAGTGTGGACTCACAGGAATGATTTTAGACACACAGTCAGCATAGACATTATTTATGACTGGCTACAAAAGCCAGGTCAGTGCTATTCAATTCCATCATACCTGTAGAGGAACGACTAGTGCAGTGAGATCAAAGATGTCTTCAAATGAGCAATAGTGCAACCTTTTGGCTGGGGACCATCAGTGGACTGTGAAGAACTCTCCAGTGGTCTGCTGGCCCATCCTCTGTGGGAAGTAGTAGTACATAGTGGGCTGGTTATGCCACTTTAAATCATATAAGTCTATTTGAAAAAATGTATATATGTATAGTATGTCTATAAACATTACTATAAACACATAAACACAAACAAACAAACAAAAAATTGTCATCTGATGTTAGCAATGCCTATATGTTTGTATATTTGAGACAGACGTTTTTATGAGTACAAGCTATTTTAAAGCTCAGTTCAGGCCATAATTTCAACATCAGCACTTTAAAAAAATAAGTTTTTTTGTTTTGTTTTGTTCTGTTTTGTTTTTTTTTCCCCAGCCATTAAAGTTTCTAGTTATAAATGTGGGCAGTGAGGTGAAAAGGTTGCTTGCAACAGTGCATTAAAAGTGTTTCACATTTTGAAAGTATGTTTACATCTAAAGAATCTCTTGAAGCCTTATATCAAAAGTCATGACACCCAAGGTGGGAAAAATAATTCAGAGAGAATGGATGCCAGTGAGAATTTATACATGGATCTAACTAAACTAGAATATCATTGAAAAGTATTATTCAGAAATCCTCATATAGATTCATTACACACAGACTGATGTGTGTCAAGCTTCTATTTCTTTTAATATTGATGATTATGACCTACATCCAATAAAACCCAAAAGTCAGTATCTTATACAATTAGAATATTATATAAGACCAATTTTATAAGGCCTACTGAAAAGTATGTACAGTATATGCACTCAATACTGCTCAGTAACACATCAATGTAATGTGGCATGGAAGTGTGATAGTAATAGTAATAGTAATTATACTTTTTAAAGTATACTTTTTTAACCCACTGTGTTGTGAATTAATCCTATGCATTTAACCCATCCACACACAGTGATACACACATACATACTAGTGAATCAGTGATCAAGTAGCTTTGATAGCAGCCTTCAGTTCACTTACATAGCTGGGTCTGGTGTCTCTCATCTTCCTCTTGACAATAGTGAGAATCTATGGGGTTCAGGTCAGGTGAGTTTGCTGACCAATCATACATTTCTATAAAATAAAATTAAGAAACTATACAAACCTACAGTTTGCATGTGTAATTGTATGGATATGCACAGACGTTGTAGATATTGCACAGTAATAATTAGATATTGCACAGAACTTGTGTATGTATTACACCATTCTGTCAGCAGCAGACAATGCCATAGAAGATGGCAGAGGCTACCACAGAGTCATAAATAGAGTGGAGAGGTCCACCCTGTATGCCAAAGTTGGAGTCTGGTCTGGCCTTTCTTATACAGGGTGTGTGTGTTGTCAGATCAGTCCAATTTGTTGTTTAGATGAACACCCAAGTACTTGTAGGTCTTGACAAGCTCCCTTCCAGCAGTCAATGTCCCTTCCCTGGAAGTTCCCTGGAGTGGGTGAGCAGAACTTCCCATGGAAACCTACCACCAGCTCTTTGGTTTTAGCCATGTTGATCTGGCACCAGTCCACAAAATCCCTTGTATCTTCTCTGTATTAACGTTTTTAACATTGTCTAAAATGTTGCCAATGTGAGAATCAACAGAGAATATTTGGAGGTGACACATTGAGGAGTTTTGGGTGAAGTTCACAGTGTAGAGAGTGAAGAGGAGTGGGGCCAGTATTGTTCCCAGTGCTGCAGAGTAGTGTTTCAGATGTACAGTCCTTAAATTGCATGTACTGCAATCTGTTTATAAGGTAGTTCTTAGTCCATGTGATGAGATGGAGATCCATACCTGTTCTCTCCGTCTTGCTCCCTAGAGAGAGCTTGATGGTGTTGAAAGCACTTGATAGGTAAAGGAACATGAATCTATTAGTGCTTCCTGCCTTTTCAAGATAAGCAAGGGATCTGTGGAGAAGGTAAGTTATTGCATGCTACACTCCAGTGTCTGGCTGGTAGGCAAATCCAGTCCTAGCTATTACACACAATGTCTTTCAGAGTACTGGCACTCTCTCCTGTTTCAGGCCTTTACTCTCCATAGTTGGTCTGCATATTGCCTCAGGATCTCAGGACTGTTGTCTAGACCCAGCGTCTTCATCCCCTGTATCTTCTACCATTTCCTCTTCACGTGTTCTCTGGTTAGGGAAATAGGTGCACAGGGCTTAATATTAGGAACTGAAATCAGGGGTGGACGATGGGCAGATGCCAGATCAAATCTGTTAAAAAAAGGATTTTAAGTCATTGCCCATTCCTGCATGCTGCTTGTGGAACTCCTTAAAACCTGAGATGGTTTTAAGAACCCTCCAGATTCCAATCACATTGTTCTGTTTCAGCTGGCCTCTGAGTGTAATGAATCTATGTAATATGAGTTTCGCTTTTTGAACTGAATTACTGAAATTAACTTTCTGCTATCATTCTAATTTATTGAGATGCATCTGTACATGCAAAACTACCGTATTTTCCGGACTATAAGCCGCACCCTGGAAAATAACATGTATAAGAAGAAAAAACTGCACCTCATTATAAGACGCATGGTTTAAAGCGTGGACAAAAAGTAGTGGCTTATAGACCAGAAAATACGGGTACATGCATTTCACTGCAATACGCTTTCATTGTAATATCACAACTTCAAGTTTTGATTGAGTAAATTGGCTGAACCAAACCAAGAACTGTTTATACCGCTAATTTCCAGCCCTGCTCTTAGTCACTCCCATTTCATAAGGTGAAACAAAATGTAAAAATGTACTGCATCTTTGCAGTATTGCAATATTGTGTCTCAATATTGTTTAGGAGATTTTTCAGACCCAGTCACCAATTCTTACACTTCTTCCATTTTCTCAGTCCTTGTTTTGCTCAGGCTGATTGCTGCCTTTTCACTATTTCTTGCCCTTCTCTTGATGAAATCTTTTTGTGTATATACAGAACCGGGGATCAGATCACATGTACTAAGGCGCATAGCTGTGCCATGTGACAGAATTTACACAAGATAATTTCTCTTTAGTGAATGAAGTTCCAACAAGGTAGTTTATCTAGTTATTTAAAAAACAAACTATATATCCCACAAACCTTTGTCACAGAATGCAATGAACTCTTAGAACCCAAGAGCCACTCTTTGCAGACAGTTACGTGCCATTTTCTAGGGTTCATATCTCAGGATCCGAGTAACATGATGCATATTTCATACACCACAAGATGTACCCTATCACATCCAAATGAATTAAATCCCAGTTTAAATGCCACAGCAGCACACGGTGCCTGTTTACTGCTCTGGCCATGTGTACATGCTCAACCTGCATGTATAGTCCAACTGATTAGTGAGAAGGGGCAGGGCTGATGATGTCACTGGCCCAGATATTGGGTTATAGAGAAAAATGAGAAGGGATGGGCCTGTTTGCTGGCCAAAACTGATATACAGAAAAATAACAAAGGACATTCAGGTTGTTGTTTTTATGTGGACTATTGTCAAGTATTCTGAATAACTTAATATTATAAATATAATTTTCAATCTACTTCATCAAAATGATTGCAACTTCAGCTCAAAAACCCACTGGATGTTCAATTTCCAACAGGAGTTCCAAATCTCTTCATTTTTACATCTCAAATGAAGAAATATAGTAGCACGGTCTCATTAAAATAACAATATTGGGCAAGTGTGACTGTCTCCTACAAATACTTTTGAAATATTTTGGCGAATAAAAGTATGTTAAATTACATAATTGACCTAGGACACTAAAGGTTAAATCCTTATAGCAATGCTTCAAAAATCGAATACTCCAAGAAAGGACAGGTAAACCCATTTTAATACCCTTGATTTTAGAAGAAATTATGAATGAGCAGGTGTCCCAACACTTTTGTCCCAATACTACACAGAGTGCATTTCATCAGATAAATATACACATAAATTAATATATCCATATTAATATATCCATAATTTAGCCAGAACATTAAAACTATCTGCCTAATATTGTGTAGTTCCGTAGGCATGGTTTCCACAAGACCTCTGAAGGCATCCTTTGGTATCTGGAAGCAAGACATTAGCACCCAGATGTTTTGTGCAATGTTTTTATAGGTACTGACCACTGCATACTGGGAACACAAAAGACCTGTCTGACAGTTATGACATTTATAATATGTTCTAAGCCAGTGGCCTTGACACCACAACCTGGAAATTGCATCTTGTCAAAGTGTTTGATCCTTATGCTTGCCTATTTTTCCTGCTTCATAATATTATTCATCCTAGTGTTTAATGCTATTAAAAATGCAGATCAGACTATGAAAATATCATTGCAAGGAGCCTATTTTCTTCTATTATTATCTTACATCATCATGCTGCTTATAGACATGACAATGTTTGACTTGTTTTAGCATGATCTCCTTTCCATCATCTCCCACACTCAGGAGAAGTACAACATTGTTAAACCATACTGTTAGCAGTCTCTCTGTCTGTCCACCTGCTCTGTCTGGGCTGCTGGTTAAGAGGCTGTGAGCAGACCTGTCATCCCACCCCACAGCCCCTCACCCCCTTAGCCAGCTTATCCAGGTCACACAGGCCTGCAGGGTATGTGTCTGGGTGGTCCTTTTAATATTCACCCCTCTAGGCAAACAGTGCACGAGCTCCAGAAGCTTTGTGCATTACTGCAGCAGATAACGCAAGGCCATTATTTTTTAATGGGACAGAGGAAGGCTGCAAGTGTCAGAATGCAGCAGCAGGGAGCAACAGGACGGTTTGCTGGAGGGATTGTTTTGGGTCTTTTTTTTTGTTGCTTTGCGTTTCATTTTTTCTGTCCAGGAGCATCACAGTGGAAGGGGTGGTCAGAACAGTCAGAATAGAAAGGAACCACACCCTCACTATGAACACAAAGGCTGCTTAAAGAATATGAATTGGTTTAGATGGAACTGGCAATAATGAAACAAAAACACACAGAAACTATCAGAAAATTAATTGGTAGCAAATACCCAATTACCAAACCCCTGGGACTCTCCCCTTGTCACATATGATGGTTCCATCACTCGGAGGGTGAAGACAAGCACATGCCTTGCCCAATACATATGAAACCACCACCTCTTTCTAAACTGCCACCATTGCATTATTGCTGGGCAGCCAACATGCTGGGAGGAAAGCGCCGGATCCCCAGCTCTGATACAATGGCCACTGGATGTGATGTGGGCAGAGAGAGAACACGCCATCTACCCAGAGAGCAAGGCCAATCTTGCTTTCTCAGACTCCAGCTGCAGATGGCAAGCAGAGGAATTTGAATCTGCAATCCTCAGATCATATTGCTAGCACATTTTTTTCTGATTACATCTATCCTTACATTGCAAAATAACTAGTTACATAGTGATTAACATATAAAAGTTTATAATATTACTGTTCTAACAAATACAATGAAAAACAAGCATCAATAGAAATTTACTGGGAAGACCTGAGGGCATGTAATTCCAAGATGAATTAAAAAGGACCCCAAAATGTCTGTTGGTCATGAAGACTTAAAATGAATATATATGATTGATTAAAGCCCACCAGCATTGAGCTGTGAAGCAGAGGAACTGTGTTCTCAGAAATGATAGAGCTCCATCCAGTACTTATGGGATGAGCTGGGGAGATGCAGATTAGGTGTGCAGTGACAACCAACACTCTTGTCAAATGCAATCATATCCTTGCAGTAATGCTCACAGGCTTCCCTGGACAGTAGGGACAGCATGTTACATATACTATGATTTTACTCATATACACTTACATGAAATTTTGGCTAAACTTCATTAGCTGACTATTTACAATTTAACCACTCTGTTATACCCCGTCCTGCACTGCACTGTGCATCATATAGTGGTTGTAGTGGACTGGTGCTTTAAATCATGAAACAGCAACCAAAGAAAGAACCAAACCTTTTAGTCAGCACAGTCTGGTCTTCCCGTCTCAGCACACTGCCTTCATTCAAAAATCAACAATCTGTCGAATATAAAGAAAAACCGTGTTTCAGTTACCAGTCCAGTGAGTATTAATCCATGCTCCATGTTCTATCAGGCTGCAGGCAGTCAACCCACTCTAGCACTGTTTCAGCCACAAGAATAACATAATTTCTGTATTTAAAGGACCCATGTTATACTATTCTTGCATTTAATTTTTTCACCTGACCATTTTTATGATGTATATGTGGTACATGACCATTTTTATGTCCAGTTAATTCATTCTTCTGTGAGCATCACGGCTGGTAGTGATGAAGAACCATCAGTATAGAGAGGAATCTCACCATTAAATCTATGGACACAAAGGATGCTGGACGAACATGGTACAGTGTTTTAGAGTGATGAGGAATAACAATAATAAGTACAGTGTCTTTAAGACTGATTTATGTTAACGCGCTTGGTTTTGAGGCAGCATGGTTCCTTAGTTCAGCCATGTAACTTCTCTGCATTCTTTACTGTGAATATCAGATTCTTGATACTCGCCTACAAAGCCAAAATTGGATCAGCCCCCCAAAGGCAGGATAAACTATTTTAATAGCTTTGATTTCAGAAAAATAATCAGTGAGCAGGTGTCCTGATACTTATGTCCTTATAGTATAAGTATGTCAGGCTTGAGCAGAGCAGACAATGAGAGGTGGAAGTACTGCTAGGTTTTGAGGATTTTTTAACAAAACAAACATTGGATACAAAAACACAGAGCACACACGCTGACATGAACACAAAAGACTCACACAGACTGAATGAAACAAGGAACAATACACAGACAGATTACAAACATCTTGGACAAACGGGCATGGTTACAAATAAGACACAGATGGGAATGGGCAGAGCAAGGGCGGAGACAAGACCGAAACAAAACATGTGCTAAGAAGCATGTGGGGAAACCAAAACGAACAGAACAGTGATGAGAAGGGAAGACAGGAGAGGAAAACAGGACAGATACAGTGACAAAGGGGCTCCATCCATATCTTTATACAAAATAATATTCAATTTAAATTGAAATATGCAAAACTATGTATGTGACAAATAAACCGAACCTTGAACCTTGAACCTTGATTATATATATATATATATATATATACACCACACACAGACACACACACACACACACACACACACTGTGGATAGGGTTGCCCACCGTTCACTGCCCACTGTTGTGTGAATTCACTAGTGTGTATGTATGCGTATCACTGTATGTGAGGACAAATACCCCTGTGTGCACCTTTACCTATAATTATATATATATATATATATATATATATATATATATTTGTATTTATATAGTTATATATATTCTTTATGTACAAACACAATGATTGATGGTTCATTTCAAGTAGTGGTGAAATAAACATGAAAAAATAATTGTACTTTAATTAAAAAAAAAAAAACAACTAAAAAGTAAAAAAGATACTGTTTTGGAGATACAAACTTTTTCAATGATACAAGATAGGACAAACAAAAGTGACTCTTTACTATTTAAGATTATAAGGAGTTTTGTAAGAAAGAACATGATAAAAGATTTCTTTTAGCCACATCAAGACATTTGCTGCCTTTTCCATTACTGACTGATCCCTTTTTGTAGTAGTAATTAGAGTGATTGGATGTTTTTTAGTTGAGAATTCCCCAACTGATAATAAAGTTTCAAGTCCTAGCATGTGTAGCTCTGTAGCAGTTCTGGTCTTTATAAATCTCTCGAGTTTCAATAGGACATATTTTTGAAATAAGTGTATAATATCTTGTGTGTATTTTGTTAAGCTTCGGGAATACTATGTACTGTAAAGTACGATAAATGGAAGGTGTGTCTGCTGTTGGAATGGCACACCTGGCTTTATCTCTCAAAACACTACATTATTATTTTATTTGTTTGTAACAGAGTGCACTTAATTCCAGCAACCACTGTCCTAAACGAATAGTTTAATGTATTAATGAATTTAATACAAATGTATACAGAATTCCCTTTACCTTGAGTGACTAAGACATGTTTGGTGTCTGAATTTTGTGGAATCAGTTCTGCAGTGAAGTGCATTAATCCAGTTAACTTACTGAATTGGATACATGTCTACTTGTTACTCCAGTGCTCTGTATGGACAAAATTACTGGATTTATTAAGGATTAATAAATAAGGGGTTTCATTCAGTCCATTGCCACAGGTGTATACAATCATGCATTGGGCCATGCAGTCTGCCTTTACAAATATTGTGAAGAATTCACTGAAATACAGCAAAGTACTGTAGTAGGATACCACCATTGCAACAAATCAGTTGGTGATTTTTTTTTTCCTTCTAGATATTTGATTTACTGTGAGTTGTGATATTGAAAACTGGAAGTGTTTAGAAGCCACCAAAACCTGGCCACGAAGTGTCAGACCATACAAAATCATCTGTGCTCTGCTGAGTCAATAACTGAGTTACAAACCTGCTGTTAAAGCTCCAAAAGTAGGACTATATTATTACCTATGAAATTTAAATGGGACTTCATAAAAAGCTACTGAAGACAGGGGCATAGCACTAAATCTTGGATCCTGGGTATAGTTGGATCCCTCTCCTTCCATCCCTTCTTAATCCCGCTTGTTCCGAAGGCTCCCCTGTGATGGATTCATTCATTTGACCGGGGGAGGGGGGATCCCGCCACAATGGATTTGTTCCTTTGACTGGAGGTGAATGATCTGTTGGGCCCACCCTCTTTTTTTGCAAAAAAAAAAAAAAAAAAAAAAATAATAATAATAAAAATAACATTTTGGGTATGCAGGTCTACCTAATCCCACCCTTGTTCATCCAGTGCCAATCAGCTATGTGTGAGGAAGGAAGATGGATTTTGTGGCAAACCATTTCTTTCATATTTTGTTGCAGTTTTTGTCAGTAATGAAATTATTATTAATTTGTTTGTCAATTAATTCATTTAATTTATTGTTGATTAATTTGTCAGTCTCAGGTCACAAAAAATCTTTTCATACAACAAATTCTTAATGTGTTTATAAGTGGAAAGGAGATATTATTATGATTAGAATTGAATGGAAGGCTATAGTATGATTTTGGAGAAACATGTTAAATTTTATATTATATAATATAATATGTTATATTAAATTTTTATGATTGTTAGGTTTTGTTATTTACCTATCACAGCGTAATTCAGGTAAGTAATCCAGCTAGGAAAACAGTTAAAATTCATTCTTCATTTCCAACTGAATTAAATTCTAAAGGCTAAAGTTCAACTGGCATGCAGAGTCTGACTGATCAGTGAGAGCAGGACTAATCATGTCACTGACCCAGATATTTTATAGAAAAAAATTAGATGGGAGGGGCTGTTTGCTCTCTCTTTTTGGTCACATAGAGTTCAAATTTCAGAATAAAAGTCCTGGGGCAGGATAATTCTGATATATAAATAAATAATACAAATAATAAAGGTTGTTAGGTTGTGTGAATAATCAATTTCCAACAGGATTTTGGACATATGAAGTACTATTTAGTGCTTATAAGCAACAAATATTGAAATTAATTCATCTTTACACTTTTACACCTGGCATGTGTGATTGTCTCCTATAAATACTTTTTTAATGTTTTGGCGAACACACAAGTCATATTGTTCTAAAGGTTAAGTGTTAAGAATGGTCAAACCTTTGTCAATTCCTTAGAGAACTATTTTTAAAGATGAGATGTATGTGTGAAAAACCTTTAAACGTTTTTAGTACATGTCCTATAAAGAACTCTTAAATTGGTGAGAAAAGCGTTTACATCACACTGTTATAAAAATGGGTTGCATTCAGCTTCCTTATTGAACTTAAAATGGTTCGTCCATGTCATTACATAAAGAACCCAAATTCACCTTTATTTTTAAGAGTATATATAGAACCATTTTGTGTATGAGGGATGTAGTTTATATTCACAAACCTCTTCTTCAGACATGGTTTCCTGAATACTCTTTGTGACACCTTTTGAAGAGAGAAGATGAAAATCAATCAGGGAGCTGTTTGTAGACTTACTAGTAATTTCTGTTCCGTGTTCTTCTAAAGTGAAATCTCTAACCCCCCAAACATTTAAAGCAATACTGATCACAGTAACTTCACACCTAATGGCCTCCTCAACACCTGTGTTTTCGATAGCAGCCCCAAAATTAGGTTTTTAATCTTGTGACACTGCAAACGAGTAGATAATAGAATAGCCATTAGCTCTACATACAAGAGCTGCACAGTCATTAGAAAGCTTGTTGGATCTTTAGGAGAAATGCACAAAAACAGCTAAAGTGTCTGATAGGGGGCTGTTTTCCTAAAGGAGCTCTGTTTGCCCACACACCAATATTCACTAATGGAGCCTTGATGTTACAAGCTTTTGCTAATCATGGCAAATTAGAACACAGGCAAGCAAAGCCAATACAGGGTCCTTAAGGGCATCTGTCAGAAAAGCCTTTATCCATTTTACATTTGCTTTGGTAAAATTTTAACAAGTGGGCTTGCTTGACGTTTGGTTGTATGCCAGTTTTATAGATACAGGCTTTATTTATCACAAACACAGCAGCTGTTTCAACTTACAACAATAAAGCAACCAGCAGTAAAGATTATACCGTTCCACACTTTTCCCTTGTTTTAACAGACATTTTCAAATAAAGACCACCTTTGTTAATCACTGATATAATGAAACCCCTTTTTTGCCTCTTTAATGTATGATACCAGTAATGTTTCTTTAAGCGATGCTGTAGAAGTAGGACTTTAGAATAAGATAAATACTTTGCACATTAGCACAATGGATTACACCGTCTACCTATCCGTGGCAGTGAGAACACATAACCAGAGCAGTTGGTAGCCACCTCAGTCTGTGGAGCAATTGAAGGCTGAGTGTCTTGGTTATGAGCACCTCGGTCATTAACATTGAGGAATGAGAAAGTACAGTTCCTTCACTACCCGTACCTGCTGGTCCAGGGGATCAAACTGTCAAGCTTCAAGCCCCCAAGACAGCCTCATTGGCTCCCTTAAAAAATATGCAATCTATATGTCCAAATATTTATGGACACTCCTTCTAATTAATGCATTCATCTACTTTAAGCTGCACCCATTGCTGACATAGATACACAACTTGTCCCTGCAGAGACGTGAAGGCAATAAAGCAGGACTCTCTGGAGCAGATAATCATAAACCTATTGGCACCATAGCTAGGAAGTAGTGGGGTATAAAGCCCCCAAGCACTGAGCTGTAGAGCGGTGGAGCTGTGTTCTCCAGAATACTTTTGTGGTCAGAAAGACCAAAGAGATCTACAAAAAGTCAGGGACAGAGTTGTGGGAGACTCTCCAAATGTATGGAAAAAGGTGCTCTGGAGAGTTGAGACCAAAATTTTACTTTTCAGCCACCAAGGAAAGTGCTATGCCTGATGCAAAACCAACAAAGCTCATCACCCAAATTACACCATCCTGTGGGGATGTCTATTAGCAGCAGGGACTGGGAAACTGGTCTGAGTTGAGGGGAAGATGGATGGTGCTAAATTCAGAGATTTTCTTGAGCAAAACATGTTTCAGTGATTTGAGCCTGGAACAGAGGTTCACCATCCAACAGGATAATGACCCAAAGCATACTGCTAAAGCAACACTTGAGTGGTTTATGGGTAAATGTGTAAATGTATTTGAATGACCTAATCAAAGCCTAGAGCTTAATCCAATCGAGAATCTGTGGTCAAATTTGAAAATGTGCCTTGAGTAATGGACAAAAATCCCAGTGGAAAGAGGTGGCAAGATAATACAGACTTATTCAAAGCAACTTGTAGCTGTAATTGCTGCAAAAGGGGGCTAAAGTGGTGACTTTAGGGGCGTGAATAGTTTTGTTGTAGGCATGTTCTGTAAATTAAATAATGCAAAAAAATAATACATTAATTCCAGGTTAAATACGAAGGGAGGTGAATTCATGCCTTAAAACCTTGCAATCATGTGGAACCTTAGGTGGTAGGATGGTTTATTATCATCACATTTTTTGTTACTGATATTTTTATTTTTTTTAATCACAACATGTAGATTAGTATAAAACTTTCATTGCCAGGTGATTGAATGAATGCCTTTAGGCAATAAAACTGCACCTCTGCACTGAATATGTATCAGAAAATATCTGATATTATTACTCCTGATTATAATAATGTTTGTTTTTGTGTTTTGCTACTGAAATATAACACATTGGGTATCATAAATATGATAATTCCTATTCAGCTAGTTTTACATATAAATTGCTGTATGCAGGATTTTGCCTACTGACCAAATCTGCTTCCCATGTGTGGCATCATACAAAGAAAGGATTTTCCACCTTTAAAAGCTTTCAAATGGCTTGAATGCATATTATATATACAAATATTTTTTTTAATATTAACATGGCATAAACCATGACAGTTACAATAAACAAGACCTGAAGACAGTAGAATCTGAAGACAACTGTCTTATGCTAGACACACTACTGTGTGCTTCTTTGTGAAACATAGAACAAAAAGTAACAAGTGAAATGTAGATACATGGCTTGATCCTGATGGCGAATTCTAGCTCTCTTGAAAATGTTGTTCATAATTTGCAGCTTTTATATTATTGGTTGATACACATGTGCCAGCATCGCCAATGCTTCTGAAATTGTTTTTAATTGTCTTATGGGTAGACTGGGATATAGGAGGGCTGATACACTGTATAACAACAGATGTGCTACACTCTATACACTATATGCTAATATCCCTATACAGGGTCTAAGAAATAGGTACAAGGAGAGTGTATCAATATGTTGAATATTCAGATTGTTCTTAAAACTTATTCTCAGTATTGTCTTGATATTACAGATACATACACTACAGATATGCAGATATGCAGATATACAGATATGCAGATACATACACTACAGGTCAAAAGAAAAGCCAATATGGGTTCTGAAACTTTGACCGGTAGTGTGCAAATATTATGCAGTAGCATGTTGTTAATCAAGAGTCCACATCATAGCACGATGACTGGTCACGACCCAGAGGACCACCACAGAGAGGGTTTAGCTAACCCATCACCCACATAATACCTGCTGTGGTGGATTTTTGGGGTCCTGAACACTGAAGAACAGGGTGAAAGAAGGTGGTATGCAGAGAAACAAATGGACAACAGTCTAATTATTGACCTACAAAGTGCTCCTGTGTGGTAAGTGAAGCTGATAAAAATGAACAGTGTTTGTAGGCGGTAATGTTGTGGTTCACGGAAACTGATTTGTTTTATTGGTTTACAGACATTCGTCATGTGATCTCTTGATTAACATGCCACTGCATAATATTTGTACACGGTGGGTCAAAGGTTTCAGAAGCCATGTAGGTTGCTCTAAGACTTTTGACCGGTAGTGTACATTGTTGTCTCATAATCAAAACTGAAACCTAATTATCGAACCCTATACGAGATGACATGGAGGTGTGTTAAAACACTGCAGGAGCATGAGAAGCGCAGCGCCACAGGGTACAAGTGCAAAAACAAAGACATCAATCAGCAATGACACAAAATGAATAGCTGACAGGCATGAGTAGTAGATCATCAGATCTAAGCACAATACATTATTTACAGCTGTTGCGATCATTTGTTACAGGAACAGAAATGAAAAAGTGAAGAATGTATATCGTCACTGTCACAAAAAACAAATATATTTTTGCATTTTTTTCCCACTTTGGAAGTTTGCCAAGCATAATATTAATTTGCTGGATAGCAAACAATATTCTTATCAGTACGAAAGCTATGATCCCTTTCCAACTCCCTGTTCGTAACAAAATAAAGCCCTTGCCAGAGGCTAGCTTTATAGGTTAATTTTAAACTTCAGCTCATTATCATTCAGCTTCAGCTCGTTATTTTAACATGTAGTTTATGTACCGGAAGCAATGCATTAAGTTCCTGTTTGGACAAAATGTCTGCGCTGGATGAAACTGAATTACAGTTAGTTATGTAATTACATCCACAAAACAAACTAATACTGCAGTTACAGTTAGTTAACTAATTACATCCAAAATAATAATAATAATAATAATAATAATAATAATAATAATAATAATAATAATAATAATAATAATAATAATAATATTTCTGCAGTTATAGTTAGTTAACTAATTACATCCAAAATAATAATATTTCTTCATTTACTGTTAGTTATCTAATAAAATCCACAAAACAAATTCTGCAGTTATGGTTAGTTATCTAATAACATCCACAAAACAAACTAACAAACTAATACTGCAGTTATAGTTAGTTATCTACCTCTCCAGTAAACAGACATGAATGGCCAAATCCTTAATTTATTTTATTTTGCTATCTTTCTATGCTGCCACACAGGATAGATTTTAGCATCTTCTCTCTGAAATCATGCACTATATGAACCCCTGCCATGTTTTCACTCCCAAAATTACATTTACAAAACAGTTTAACTGAAACACTGTAAAAATGATTCCACTGCTGGTTGTAATCAAGACTTCACTCTTTTTTTCACTACACATATTAGCCTCCTGCTAATTCCTGAGAATTGTATTGGATCTCCCACAGGTAAACTGCAATGTCAACTAACACCTTTTCCACTTTTTGTTGATACTGAGCCCCTTATATTTAATTATCATTACGTTCCTGAGACAAAGTCTCATATGTGTGAAATGGGATATAGATTGGGCCATTGCCTTGTACTGTTTTTAAACAGGCACATTAGTTCACATACATTACCCCCTTTTCCTAATGAAATGTCTGTGAAATGTTTTGCTCAAAATACCACAATGATGCAGCATCTCGGTGCTGTTCTAACCCTGTGTTAAAGTGCCAATTCCTTTAAATGGCTCCCTGCTTACCTCATTCTCCAACCCCACCCTTTCATTGCTCATCCCCTGGCTGTGCAAAGTCTTAGATTCACTTCTTTTTTATTCTGATTTTCCAATATTTGTACTAGCTAGCCAACATTTACTTCACCTTGAGTTCACATTGAGGCAAATCTGATATATTGTCGAATAATGTTTTCAGACCTGAGGCACCCAGAGGATTGTTTCATTTCTTAGTTTTGGTCATATTGTTTTATTTCAAATATTAAAGGTATGAGCACAAGCACTGAAATTATAATCTTTTGATAATATGTCCATTTTACAGCCTAAATACATATTCAGCTTTGAAATCTGCATTTTGCATGTCTCCAAGACTCTGTACACATGGTGAATGCTGGCATCCCACCACATGGGAGAAAGAGAGAGAGAGAGAGAGAGAGAGAGAGAGAAAGAGAGAGACAGACTGTCAGGTTCCTCTGTCGGTGGACTGGAAGCATCAACTCACAGCCACCAAAAACTCCACTAATTAGTCCCTTAATGATCTCCAATCTTGGCTTACATGCCAGTACAACTTCATCATAAATAAATGAGCAGATAAATAGATAAGAATCTCATTATAACTAACAAGATGTGTGTGCAAACATGGCCAGCAGGGTCTCAGAATGTCCAATACTTTTTTTTATGTGATAGAGGAGCTCAGGAGCTCCATCTACTGGGGAGGTAGGCTATTAGGAGGATATTATATTGGTAATGAGAATAGGATGATGATGTTTTACAAATAACTCAACTAGTGGAAACATTACCTGAAGCTTCTAGTCTGTTTTCATAGTGTTATTGACTGCACGGTGAGATCAGGTACTAATGTTCTGCCAGGGGCAGTTATAATAGGGGCAGTTATAAAGCATTGATAATGGTTTAATGGAGGAAATTTTGAACTGATTAAAAACTTTACACAAGGGTAGAGGATTAAAACTTTGTTTAAAAGTCGGGTCGGTACCACCCTTCATTGCCATCCCCCACTGTATAAGTCTCAGGCGCAGGAACAAAATCTTCCTTTCAAACCTGCAGTAAAGTTAAGTAAGTTTTCTCCTGAGAATATACGCATGTTTCTGAAGACTATTGTTACTGGTGGCTTTGTGTATAGGCCACTGGTCTCAGAACTGCTTAAACTGCCTGGCTTCCACTGAGAGCATTTCTGCAGCAGCTACGGTCCTTTCAGTGAAGTAATCATAATATACTTTGGTGTAAGGAGCTTTGTCTTTAGACAAGGGTGTAATATATTCTCTGTCTAAGCTGCTGTAGGTGGTTTTGATGAGTACATACAGAGCTGTAATTACACACAGACACTCACGCACTCACTCACGACATTCACTCTCCGACTGGAGGATAAAGTGACCATTAAATAACCATGATTGTCATTTGCAAGTCAGACATGATGGGACAGAAATGAAAACAGCGCAGTTGGCAGCGGCTGCCTTGATTAGAATTCAGCAAAAGTGAGCGTTTCAATGTGAGAGAGCATGCGTGTGTGTGTGCGCGTCAGTGTGTGTGTGTGTGGGCAGGCAGAAACCTCTGCTTCATTGCCTGGGCTTTAATTTCATCCCAAACCTTCCTTTCATAACAAATCTGGCAGGCAAGCTGCCGGCTGTGCATGAGAACCATGCTCGTTCTGTGCTAATAATACTGTTGCACAGCTCTGTTCTTATGTACAGAATGCACACAGGCAATGGTGAAATGAACCTGGTTTATTTCCCTGCTGAGAAAACAACCTCAAAACAATTGACTAGTACAGGGTAGGTTTTTGTGTGAATTTGATGGACTAGCTGGTCAACCACCATGACAAACCTAACCAAACTGGTCAATCATTATGACAATAATGACCACCACCAGCCTTTTAATACTGTTTCCTTTCTCCACACTCTATGGAGTTCTGGGAGAATGGCCACTGGTCAAGAATATGCCAACCGTATTACTATACAGAAGGTGTAGGAGGCTTTTGATTTTCTTGGATGTGCTGGAATAGAGCTATTTGGAGCAGACAGATATATTGGCAACTACGGTCACCTTGTCTTATGCCCCAGAGTTGAGGAACTGCATTCTCTGGAAAGATAATGCAGTACTTTCAGAAAGAGATGGGGAGTTAGTGATGAGGTGGGGTTGCAATCATCCAAAGTCCTGGCCTCACTAATGCTGTTGTTGCTAAATGCAATAAAATCCTCACAGCAATCAGATAGAAAGATTTCCCCAGGCAGCAGAGACAGTTACTCAAAAAAGCAGGATAAATTATTTTTAATATGCTTGATTTCAGAAGAAATAATGAATAAGCACGTGTCCCATTACTTTTGTCCATGCCAAAGATAGTAGTCTCCTAACTTTATGTCCTTGTGTAATTTTTACTTGTTTTGGTTTCTTATTTATTTTATTTTTTTATTTATTATTATTTATTTTGTCTTTTTAAAGATAGAAATGCTCAAAGGATAAAGGCTCTAGTCCTGGAGGGAGAGGCAAGCAGTAATTATTTCTCCCAATTCCATTTCACTCACAGTAGGAGGTGCAGTTCTCTTCAGACAAACAGCTCTGAAATGTTTCAAGGTCTATTCTCCCAGAAATGTAAATGAGACTAATACGGCAAGTATTTATCAGCACACAATTGGGTTCAGAACCAGTTCACTAATGCCTCTCTGTGAGGTGGATAGAAGTTATGCTCCTGTCTGTGCTGTGATTAGCCAAGTGTGAAAAATCTGATCCAGCAAACAATTTGTGCTGACTCACATGCGTCCACAATGTGTATACAACCAAATTCTTTACAGGAAAGCCCATTCACTTGGCTCCCATCTGTTCAATTTGTGGCATTCTTGGCAACTTCCCAGGACAGGACTTTCCAGTTATAAAAGACCAGGTATAACAGGTATAACTAGCATGATATCATAAAATTCAAACAGACAAAAATGAACCGCACCCCAACAAATGCATACATTTGCACAAACATATTTTGTCTGCTGTATCTACTGCTGTTTTTGCCATAAACATACAAGTTAGCCTTAGGTTAAGTTTAGGCTAAGGTTATGTTTAGGGTATGGGTTAGGTTAAATTTAGGTTAGGTGATGTTTAGGGTAAGGGTTAGGTTAGGTTATGTTTAGGGTAAGGATTAGGTTAGGTTATGTTTAGGGTAAGGTTTAGGTTATGTTTAGGGTAAGGGTTAGGTTAAGTTTAGGTTAGGTTATGTTTATTGTAAGGTTTATGTTATGTTTAGGGTAAGGGTTAGGTTAAGTTTAGGTTAGGCTAAATTTAGGTAATGGAAAACAATGGTTTGGGCAGGAGTTACATTGCATCCAGAAAGTATTGACAGCCTTATTCCAAAATGGATTAAATTAATTGTCTCCCTCATAATTCTATACACAATACCCCACAATGACAAAGTATTTGTCATTTTATTAAAAAAAAGAATAATAATAAAACACAAAAATATAACATGAAAAGTATTCATAGCCCCTTTGGCAGCAATTACAGCCTCAAGCTTCTTCAGGTTTCTCCAATTCATCTTTGCAGAACCTCTCAAGCTCCATCAATGGGATGGGGAGTGTCAGTGCACAGCCATTTTTAGATATCACCAGAGATATTCAATCAGGTTCAAGTCTAGACTGTGGCTGGGCCACCCAAGGACATTCACAGACTTGTCCCAAAGCCACTCCTTTGTTATCTTGTCTGCATGCTTAGAGTTGTTGTCCTGTTGGAAGATAAATCTTCATGTGGTCCACAGTCCTCTGGAGCAGGTTATTATCAAGGATGTCTTTGTGCATTGTTGCAGTCATCTTCCCTCAACCCTGACTAGTCTCCCAGCTCCTGCTACAGAAAAAACACCACCATGCTTCACTGTAAGAATGGTATTGGCTTGGTGATGAGCAGTGCCTGGTGCCAGCTCTAGGAAGAGTCCTAGTGGTTCCAAACTTCTCCAGTTTACAGATGATGGTTGCCACTGTGCTCATTGGGGCCGTCAATGCAGCAAAAAAAAAATATTCTGTACCCTTCCCTACATCTGTGCCTTTCCAAAACATGTCCAATCAAATGAA
The DNA here is from genome assembly GCA_034509495.1 of Acestrorhynchus altus. Taxonomy (NCBI): domain Eukaryota; kingdom Metazoa; phylum Chordata; class Actinopteri; order Characiformes; family Acestrorhynchidae; genus Acestrorhynchus; species Acestrorhynchus altus. Next base: position 11,083,313 of record CM067514.1, read on the forward strand.
TTTACCTCCAATCAAGCTGTAGAAACATCTGAAGGTGATCAATGGAAACAAAATGTACATTTTCATGTACATTTCTGACATTTAGCTGAGGTTAAGGTGAGGTTTAGGTTACACTTTGATTACAATTAAGGTTAAGGTTAGTTTAAGTTTAAGTTATGGTTGAGGTTAGGCTAAGGGTAAGGGTAGGGTTATGCTTAGAGTAGAAGTTAGGTTAAATTTATATTATGGTTACGTTTGGGGTTAGGATAAAAGTTTTTGGTTAAGTTTAGGTAATGGGAAAAATAATGGATTGGGTAGAAATTAGGATAAGTGTATATGAGGGTTAGGGTAAGGGTTAATTTAAGTTTAGGTTCTGGTTGAGGTTAGGGTTGGGTTAAGTTGCTTTGTAACATTCTCTCTTCACTGCTTGATTGTCTGGGTTGCAGCTGTAACCTGTATAAACATGAGGGCCACACTATATTTATTATAAACATTCTGAACTGTTTTTTAATCACATATGAACACATTCTTATTGAAACCAGGCTGATTATATTATACCTTAAGTAAATCCTGGACAAATGTTTATTTGGTTGGTTCCATATTCCCCCAGTCCTGGAATACCAAATTCCTGTACAATTTCATGCTTTTCCTTGTCACATCTGATTCAACTCATATGTTATTTACCAGGTTTAGTAGTTCCTTTACAGCAGGGGAATCTGCAAACCATGCAGAAATCCATCATGCAAAAAAATTGGACACTGCCGGTCAAATTATGCTAGTAAGTAATCTAAAATTATATCCCAGTAGTGAAGCACAGAAACATAAATAGACTGATGGAACTAGTGTAAATATGGCTCCAGAGTTTTATGCTTCGTATTGCTGAACAGAATGAGGCTTTTGGTGTTGTTGGATGTGCTGGAATAGCACTCTCTGGAGCAGACAGGTACATTGGCAACTATTGTCACCTTTCTTAATGACAGGCATGATCTAGAGGGCCCCAGCATTCAGCTCTATCCAGTACTTCTGGAAAAGAAATTCAGCTGTTTGGAAATTCACTTCATTTCCAAAAGGGCCTGAAGCAACAATTTTAGAACCCTGGATGTTCAGTACTTGGTAACACCACCTTTGGCAACTTTTACAGCCTGTGAACGCTCTTTTGTAGCAGCAAAGATTATTTAAACTCTTTTAAGGGGAGTTTCACCCATTCTTTCTTTCGGAAGAAAATGTTCAGTGAGGTTCATCTTACATCTCTGCTCTTTTGAGGTCTATCCATGTTTTTTTAATGATGTTTTGGTTGGGAGACTGAGGGCCATGGCAAAAATGCTCAGCTTGTGCCACTTAGTCTACTAAGAAATTTGAAGTGTATTTAGGATCCCTATCCTGCTATAGAAGCAGTTAACCTGTGATGATCATCTTATAGCCTATTTCTGCTTTGTGGCATCAATATTGTAATTTTCTGAATGTTAGGCAAATGGCTAGAGGACCCCATGGCTGTTGATTGTTGAGACGAGGTTTGAGTTAGGGTATATTCTGTATAAAGCTAAAATACACTGGCTTCATCTGGCCTTTTTCTAATGATTATTATGGACAAGCCATAGTCCATAAGTCCTACAAGTGAATAAAAGTCTAAGATCTAAGTAAATGTTATCTGACTCTGATAACGCTGTTAAGTTTCTGACTTCATGGACAACTATCAAACTAACAGTACCAGTTATGTATTTTAGAAACCCCAACATTAGAGGGACTATAGACTCATCCCAGTACAATATACACTACTGTACTGAGGATGATCCACAACCCAAATCATATCAGATCCATGATCAAACACTGACCAGTGAAGAATGGGGTGAACAGTTGCTCTACAGTTTGTATTTGTACACCTGCAGTACATATTGAAGCCTACAGGAAGTGGAGCTGATAAAGTGGTCAGTGAATTAATGTGTCTGTAATAAAGCAGGTGTGTGTATATGCATATCATGGGTCAGTTTTCTCTGTTTGAAGGAGAGACTGAGTTTGAGAGAGAATCATTGAGAAAGTTTAAGACTTCCTCTGGATCAATATTGTGGGTTTTATAATTGGGCTCTTTCTTGCTCCTCTACTGAAACTGTATACCCACAGCAGGGAAAACCAGGGCTCCACCAGCAGCTGTGGAAAAGCATTTAACCAGACGGGGCAGGAGGGAACACACTGCCTGGGGAAAGATGAGCCTGTACTCACACTGCACCCAATGTCAAACCTGCACATGGTCCTTAATGAAATGACCTTGGGATATTTCTTCATTAGCTTACATCATCACTTATGCTGTGGTCCATTCAACATGAACAATTGACAGTGTAAAGGACAGCTGTTTTTAAATCTTGTAAAAGAACATGGAAAAGTATCAGCTCTGATGTCACAAAAATCAATATAGACTTTGTCAAAAATGTTTCACCCAGAAATACGTTTCAGATTGCAGTGCTATTCTTAAAGAAGATAGATGTTACCATGAAAAATAAACTATTAAAATATAGACTGATGTTGGCAATATTTAACCAGCTACACATACAGAAGTAGTGTCTCTCAGTGTGGCATTGACTCTAATACAACATGCCAGAGGTCTCAGCATGGAGTAGAAGTTCTCAATGTTGTCCCATGCAGCTTGAATATTCTCACTCCTGCAGATTGTGCAGTAGGGGTGGAGTATTGATAGTGTACAAGCAGGACTCATCACTGAAGATGACCAGCTGTTCTGAGGGACTCCATGACAGTTTGGCACAGCACCACTGCAGTCTTTGGCGATGCTGATGTGGTGTTAAGGGTAGTCATTGTAATGGTCTGCATTCGTGTAGTCCTGCATAATGTAGCTGTCTGCCAATAATGCTGGCACAAACAAGATGACTCATGGAGGATGTTCACAATCATCTCTGTCGGGTCTTTACGTGCAGGTCGGAGAATATGTGGGTTCATGTAGGTCTCCCAAGCCCTCATGTGACTGGTGCATTCCTTCTTCTATCCACGGCCGTGCAGTCTCTATGGTAATTTCTTTATGACCAGTATGGTGCACAATACATTGATAAGACCATCCTGTTCACCTGAAGCCCACAATGCAACACCACTTAAACTCGTCAAACTGCAAATTGCTTTCAAATTCTCCCAAGGCATACTTTTCTCTTGAAAAGAATGCTACCAACACAACAGCATGAGTCAGGATGGAAAGCATGTTTAATGGAATGACCTTATACGGTTAGTCAGGTACAGCAATAAGGTCTGTCCTTGCTTACATCACTTGTATGACCGAGTATGAAATTTGATTCACCCACGTCTCACAATGTCAAACCTACCCGCCAAGTTTCATTCTTATGTGAATGCAACAATTTCTTAATGAGTGTACATACAAAATAGGACTACATGATATATCGTTTCAGCATTGTCATCATCAATATGCTCATGTGCAAAAGACACAGATTTTGTTTTTTTGTTGTTTGATACAAAAGGAATTTCCAGTGTTCTTATTTTCCATCACATTTCATCTAGAGGCAGTTCTAATCTGGATACACAGGCTGCGTTATTAAGATCATGACAGGTTGGATCACTGACATCTTGACATTTTATGTATTGTTTTAATAATTGTCAATAAGCAAAAAGCAATAAATATGACAGACAAAAAAAATAATGTTTTTTTTCCCCACAAATACATGCACTATATGGATCCCTTCTAATAAATGCATTCAGCTGCTTTAAGATGCAGCTAGAGAAGCATTGCCACTAGAATAGGACTCTCTGGAGCAGATAAATTTGAACCTATTGGCACCGTGCCTAATGCCAGACGTGGGCTGGAGGGGTAAAAAAATAAAATAAAATTGAGCTGTTTAACAGTGAGACTGCTTTCTGAATGGTACAGACAAATACTCCAACAAAAAGCTATTTTAATGTAAATGAAAGAGACATCTCTGTGGGCGGAGCATCTGAGGCAAATGGTATGTAACTAAGCTACAAGACTAATTATTTCTGTAAGACAGCAGCTGAATGTTAAATTCTAAATGCAATTAATTATGTACATTTCATATTTATACATTCAGCATAACACACTTAGCAATACAGCGAAATATACAGTACAGTCTTGGTAGGCCTTCTTCCCAAATGTGTTCTGTAGGGAGAATTTGGTTGCCAAGCAGTGTATCAGCACAGACCAAAACTAGAAACACACACAGGCGTGAGAGAGAGAGAGAGAGAGAGAGAGTGAGAGAGAGAGAGAGAGAGAGAGAGAGAGAGAGAGAGAGAGAGAGAGAGAAAAGGAAATGCACACACTCGCGCCTGCAGGTTTTCTGGGTGCTTTTCAAACCTAACAAGATTATAGCCTCAGGAGAATCAGATTAGGAGGATGTGTATGTAAATTCTGACTAGGCCAAGACCCTCATCCTTTTCTTTGCTCAGAAGCACCACAGACCCCCCCATCTAGACCACCTCTCAGGTGTTTGTATCTTACTTTCTAATGTGTTTAAGCACTGTGTTACTAGATTGCCCTTAATACTCTTGAAACAGGGCTTCATGACATGGACATATACACAGAGATGGTATAGGAGGAACACCGATCAACCCTAAGATTATGACCACTATTTACAGGAGATCCTTGGCTATTTAGATTTGTCTTCATTAGAGATGTAACAATTAAAGAGACTTTAAATATTTATATGAATTTGACCATGTTTTGATTAAAATGCCCTTCTCACTGGTCAGTCAGAGTCTGCGTGCAGGTTGAGCTTTTACATACATGCATTGAGATATTTAATCAGAAGGGGGGTTTCTTGTCTTTGAACCACAAACTCTCTCTGGAGACCATTACAGTACTGCTGTCCAAGGCATGTAAACATGACAGATAAAAGATGCGGTGATGGTTAACTTTTTTTTTTTAGACACTGTATTCCTTTAATGTTGTTGTGATGTGTACAATATAAAAGCACAACAAGATTTTAATTGTGTTGTTTCAATTGGTCCATTTATCATGAAATGTATAAGGCAGCTGAAATTTTCCACTGGTGATTTGCATTTCTCATTATCTCACAATCCTGTGAAAATATCCATCCGGTCAGGTGTGTCCAGACTGTTAACTGGTTGTGCGTGTTACCAACATGTTTGAGAAAACACAAGACAAACAAACATATTAAACAAGCTCAAAATGATCCTTATCAGTCTAAGCACACACACACACTGCTGCCAAGCACCCGCTCATAATGACTTCACTGATTATTGGAGGAAAGACACAAATGGATTTTGCCTCATTGCTTTGCTGCTAGTTTGTTTTCCTAATGAGCAACTTTCTGTTTTTCTTTCCCTGAGGAGGTGTGTGTGTGTGTGTGTGTGTGTGTGTGTGCGTGCGTGTGTGTGTGTGTGTGTGTGTGTGTGTGTGTGTGCTATGTGGGAGAGAGGGCTTCATCTGACAGAACAAAAACCTTTGGAGTTCAGAGATTAGTGGGAATGACAGGAGAGAGGGAAGTAGGGGGAGAGAGTGAGAGAGAAAGAGAAAAGAGAGAGAGAGAGAGAGAGAGAGAGAGAGAGAGAGAGAGAGAGAGAGAGACTTGTCTCCCCTCCATATGGTTGCTGATGGAAGAATTAAATGAAGATACCAGGACTGAATCAGATTGACAGTGCAGCTCCTCCCAGAACACTGGAACACACTCCTCTTGCACACCCCAGTCTCACTCTAGTTCCTGACGCTTTTTTTTTTTAGCGTGACCAGATGTCATTCTACAAAATGGACGTCTATTCTTTGTTGCAATTTTTTATGAATTAATTATTAGCAGATATGTTTAAAAATAATAAATGTTTAATGGAAATAATGAAATTTCATATAATTTATTATATTATTTTTATGCAGTCGTCATGTTGGTTAATATGGTTGGTAATACACTCCTCAGCTATAGGGAGAGTACAGGAGCATGGCAGTAAAATAAGTGTTTTCTTTTGTTCTCTCCTTTCTCACCCTTTTCTCAGTCCTTTTTATTCAATATCTGTGTTCCCTCCTCCGCCATACAACCACTCTGCATATTTCACCCCTCACAATTTCATTTTGCAGTCGTTTGCTCTCTCTCCCTCTCTCATACACATTGTCACCTTTCTCCATATATACATACACAGAGACTGTTTATTAATGCATCTATGAATATATAGTTGAAGATCTCTTTTACTCATTTACAGTGCATATAGGTCTCACCGCATTTCTCTCTACAGTCTGCACTCTCGCTCTCCCTTGCTGTCTCTCTCAGTCTCCACTCATCTTCAAACCCACTCTGCTATGATGAGTCCTGCTCTTTGACTCTCTGCCTAATTTCCATTTTGATTCCTCCACTCTCCTTGTAGTCATCCATCAACATACCCACACAACACTCACTCTCTCTGTCTCTCTCTCTCTTTCCCCATCCCTCCACCCCTCTCCGTCCTTGTCGCTGTGCCTCCAAACGTTTGTTTACGCGCTTGTTTGCTTGTCTGAAGGCAGATGCCGATGCATTAACTCAGCGAACTTGTCATCTTGTCATCGTCGCTCTGAAGAGGCCCTGTTCAGAGGAGCTGAAACGCTCCTGAGATCTGTTTCAGAGAAACCCAATGAGGGAGCGACACTGAGTCGAACGGAATCCACAGCAGGAGTTGCTACGAGGCTTTTGTCAAGATCATCAGTCTAGAGTCACCTCACACAGCCGAACGCTGAAGCTCGGATTTACCTAGTCCTGACATTATACGTGGATCAGCCAGAACATTAAAACCACTGCAAGGTGAAGTGAAAAATATTGATGATCTGGTTCCAAAAGCACCCAAAATGGTGGATATATTAGGCAGCAAGTCAGTTCAAAATTGGTCAAAAGTGAGAAACTGGGATACTTTGAGAAGATGACTAGATGACTGGGTCAGATCTCCTTATCATCAAGTGGGTCTTGTGTTCCCTGTATGCTGTGGTCAGTTGCTACCAAAGTTATCAAAAGAAGGATATAACTGCTTCCACTGCAGCATCAATTAGAGGAAAGTGCCAGATCCCAAGCTCTCATCCTTAAACCAACAGATGCTTGTACTGGCCGGCATCACAGAGGGAGCAATGGTGTGAGAGCACCATCTACCAATCCAGAGAGAGCATGGCCATTTGTGCTCTGTCATGTTCTGGTTGAAGATGGCAAAGCATCATGACCTGACATTCAAACTCACAGTACTCAGAACGTAGTGCCAACGGTTTAGGCTGCTGAGCCACATGAAGCCTGAAGTTGCCAATGGTATTAAATAAGGATGTGTGAGTTTAAACATTTGAAAGGTCTGATGGACCGTCACTTGACGTAAAGGTTTTCCACATTCACACATCTTTATTTCAAATATTTAAAAGTGTTTTTAAAGAATCTACAATAGGTTCGATGGATCATGTGAAGTAGGTTATTGGCAGTGCAGTTCCATTTTTGAGCTATCATCAAAAAGTCACAGATCAGCTGAGAGATAGGTATGCACTCAGATAATCTTCTCAGCACAGCCTGATGCCTTTTTCCAACTCCTGCATTGAGCTCGGAAAACAACCAAGGGACTGAGAAGATGGCCCTGACTTGATAAACCTACACAGCTGATACCTTCGTTGGCTCTCCCACAAGACAAATTTGGGAAAACAGCACCATAACAGCGTGAGTCAGAGGGGGTTAGGTCAAAGCGGACGTAGAATCATGCCTGAAAGCCCCCAAATGGCGAAAAACTGAGCTGCCGGTGCCAGGGCCCAGAAAATAACTCCTCACGCAGAGCAGCCCTGATGAGCTGTGACTCCCTCCGCAGCAGCACAGAGGAAAATAAGGGCAAACGGTCTGAGAAACGAATCCGTTATCCCTGCCCAATCCTGGAGACAGCTCCACCTTGGGTGTTAAAGCAATAGTTTGGTGAACCAGAACAATATGCACTATTTCCCCCAAACCCTTACTCCAATTGTAGTCTAACCAACAAAAACGTATGTAGTTCTGAAGTTCATTAGCGTTCCATAGTAATTAGGAGGCTAAAGTATCTAACAGCTAACTTGAACACTTTTTGTAGGTACTGACCACTGCATACATCCCACAATACCCTTCATTTTGGAGACACTTCCGTCAATGATCAAAAGAATGATCTGAGCGATCTCAGTTGCTGCATAATATGCAGATCCCACCCACTGATAGGCGCTATTGAAACTAGGTAATCAATGTTCAGTGGTTGTCATGGTACAGCTGATCAGAGAATAGTCCAAAGAAGGGGTCGTAAATGGTTGTTTCAAAAAATATCTGAAATGAGAATGAAATGAGAAATGTGAATATTCCATGCATGACAGGATTATTTTTCTTTGCAATGGGAGGTGTGTAATAAATAAGCAATCTACACTGTTTGAGAGATCATTTGCAATGAAAAGAGCTCTACAGTAGAAATGCTTGAGAATGTCTTGAAATACAGTCATTGACGTCTACTGAAAGGGATAGATAGATTCCTGCAGATATTTAACCTCCTCAGATAGTACAGCCTGCTCTGTCCCTTACTGTACAGGTGGTCAGTGTAGCTTTCTGTCCAGCCACACCCCCAAGGTACTTCTAGGAATCCACAGCCTCCACCTTGACTCCCTCAATCAGAACTGGTTGGACCTCTGGACCTCCCACAGTCAAAGACTGACTCCTTGGTCTTTGAGATGTAGAGCTACAGATGGTTCCTGTGGCAAATACCCAACAGCAAAGGCCCTCACCAGGCTCCTATACTCATCCTTTCAATCATCTCTGATACACCCAACAATGGCTGTATCATCAGGTAACCTTTGGATGTGACAGATCTGAGTTGTAGCAGAAGTCTGCAGTGTACAGGGTGAAGAGAAGAGGGGCCAGTACTGCTGAGGTACAGGATGGCGTCTTCCATACCAACACCTGGCGGGTACGCTGCACCTGGGATCTGTGGAGACAGAGGAAGAGGCACTCCAACGTTTTCATCAGATGTGAAGTGAGCGCCACTAGTTGGACGTCATTCAGGTCGCTGTGCCAGTACTTTTTGGAATTGGAACTATGCATGATGTCTTCCAAAGGGTAGGCACTCTCCTCAGCTGCAGGCTGAGGTTGAATAAATCTTTCTGGGTGTTTTTTTTTTTTTTTCAAAGTGCCAAAAATAATAGATTACACTTGGGGGTAAGGGGTCAAACTGTGTATATTAGATCAGATTGTTTACAAGACTATAACGTAAAATGGCCGTTGTAAAGTCAAAATAATCGTTTTCCTATTGTTAGCAGTGCGTGTTAGCAGCAGTCGTGAGAAAGATCCTCCTCCGGTCGTCTAAAGCATTTGCACGCGGTGAGCGAGAGGTGTGCCAGGAAGGAAATGGAAGATGTGATTTGGATTGTCTTTCGTTTGCGACACAATGTGAGATCAGCGGTGACCCTCAAATTGGCCCAGCAGTGAACAGCAGGGGAAGGAACTAGAGCTAGAACTGTGTGTGTGTGTGTGTGTGTGTGTGTGTGTGTGTGTGTGTGTGTGTGTGTGTGTGTGTGTGTGTGTGTGTGTATGTGTGTGTGTGTGTGTGTAAGGGTGTTTACCTGCCAGGGGCTTCATATTCCAGCCCCCTTTGTGGGGTAATGGTGGTTGGCGCCGTGCTGTTAGTAGTCAGACCCCCGAGAGGGAGAGAGAGAATCTTCCAGGAGGGCGGGGATGGCTCTGTTTGAATCCAGCAGTCCAAAGAGAGGTAAGTGTTTGTGTTCCTGTTTTGTTCCTCATCTCCTGGGGTTAAGACACAATGTGCTGACTGTTCTGAGGTGCAGAAATCAAAACCCTTTCACGGCACAGCCAGTGGAATTGCTTTCACCTCTCCAGCTCAGACAGGCATAGACTACTGGATCTTCGGAAATGTTTGCAAATGTTGTACAGCAACACTTTTTAGATTTGCTCTCCTCAATTCAGCCATTATTCACAACTATAGGCTTACACTATTAATATATATGTATTATTGTCTTTTTGGGATTGTAATGCTCTATTTTCTGAAAATGGTACGCATATTTCGGTATTTGAAAATCCCTATAAACATATAACGGATTATTATTTTATTTACACACTTTATAATACACAGTGTATGATGTTATTTTACAGTATATTAGATTACACTATTATTTTCTATCATTTTTTAAAATGCAGTCACAGAAAATAGTTTATTCTGTCAATAATCTTTGGTTGGTTATTACATTTCTGCAATTTGTTTACTCTAAACAAGTTATGCTCTCAGATCATTTTGCTATTGTTATCTTGTCCGCTTCACCCTCAATAGGGTCATGGTGGTTCCAGAGCTCACCTGGTCTTATTGGGCACACGGCAGGATCACCACCTCAACAGGGCACCTAGCAACACACATGCGGACACACACATAAGGGCCCCTGGATATGTGTGGCATATTGCCCGTTTAGACTGAGATGAGCAATAATATTGAGTTACACATACAGTGTCTCAGTACGATGTCAGGTATAAGGCAACATTCCAAATGTCTTGTAATGCAATTGTAGAGGTTCCTAATGGTGTCCTGCGATAATCCATCCCATAGTATCTTCAAGGTAAACTCTTGAGATGGCAGTAATATGTGGACAAGCATTGTCTTGTTGAAATAGTAGCGTGTGTTTAGAAAAGTTCCAGGACATCATTAATGTAACACTGTCTGTCAAAGTACCTGCCATCATGAGAAGCTGCACCCCAAGCCATGACATTAGGCCTTTTGGATGTGTTAAGCATGACAACAAACCACTGATCTTGGGCTCCAGACACAGATTTCTTGGTCATCTCCATCCAGACAAAAGTGGGAGTCGTCACTGAAGATGATCCGCTGCCATTCTGAGTGGCTCCATGGAAAGACACCATTGCAGTCACACATAGAGAAAGAGAGCAAGAGAAGGAGAGAAAGACAGAGAGCACTCTTACTGTAAGCTGCAGGGCAGTGTGTGATAGTGATGGGGTCACAGGAGGTAATTAATCAGTGGCAGATTGTATCCTGAGTCAGCAGCGTGAAGGGTCTACTGTCCTTTTAGCTCAAAATGCCGGACCCACACACACACACACACACACACACACACACACACACACACATACACACACCTCTCTCTCTCTCTCTCTCTCAGCTTACCAGCCACACCTGTTTATCATTGTAGACCTGAACAGCTGTACTGTATCCTACTGACTGAATCAAAAAATCTTTTCATAAACTGCGTCCAAAAGTTTGTAGACAACTTATTTTCTGCAATTTCTATTGAAATCAAGGGTATTTTAGGGAATTTGTCCTCCTTTGCTGCAGAAATTGCCTCTGCTCTTCTGGACTGCCATCACACTAGGGATGCAGGGATGATTTGATTTCATTCAACCACTAAAAGTGCATCAGTGAGGTCAGGTGTTGGATGATTAGCTCTGACAGTCCAACTCCTTCCAAAGGTAGTGGATGGAGCACATTGTTCCAGAGTACAAAGCTACACTGCTTCACAGCTCAATCCTGGAGGGCTTTATTCCCCTCTAGCTCCCACTCAGTATTGGGGATAGTGACCTTAGTGTCATGGCTGCTCCAGAGAGTCCTGTTCTGTTGGTCAGTGCTTTCATATTGAGATTACAAAAGCTGTGAGAATACTTTAGCACAGGTGAGATGAAGAGCGTAGATGAAGTCACTAATCAATAAATTTCAAGATTTATAAACATACAGTATGTATCCAGTATTTTAGTGGTTACTTGACACACATACATACACAACTCAGCTCTCACAAGATGGCTCTCATATGGTTTCTGTTGAAAAATGAGCTTGCTTTGTTCACAACAGGCCCTCTGCCGCAAGGTGTGTGCGTGTGTGGGGCTGTGTAAAGACTACAGGTTCTCTCAGTAGGTTTAAACCAATGACGCCATTGTGTGCCCTAGACACTCACAGACATGTACACACACACACACACACACACACACACAATCATACATATACCACACAAGGGAAGGAGCCATAAGCAGCATGATGTGATTTATAGCAGTGCAGGGTGCAATGCAAACTCACACACACACACACACACACACACACACACACACACACACACACACACGCACACACACACACACACACACACATATATACACTGAGTGGAATACATGACTAAGCTCTAAATAGAGTATATATTTCAGCTTGGATGTTTGTATGGCCCATCACCAGAGATACAAGAGGGCATTTATTCTGCTCCTGGTCGACATCTGCTTTGCACAGTTTACACCTAATAGGTGTTATAGTACTTACTGGTGTAAACAGCAGAAGGATACAGTTGGGTAAGGTTGGGAGCAGAAGGGTACTCTATTAAAATGTGTTTCTGAATCACATTTCCAGTGGCATTCTTGCAAAAAGTATAAATGCATCAGTATTTAATAATAGTTTTACTCATTAATAAGCCTCAGTAAATGTCTATTTTGACTGTTTATGAACCTAAATCAGATTGATTAATTTATTAATCTAACACTTATTGGCAGTTAAATGCTGTTTTCTAGGCTTCATGTCTTAGAATCAGAGTAACCAACAAATATGATACTTAAATAAAACTTCAGGTGTTTTGAACTGAATTAAATCCCAGTTTAAATGCCAAAGGAGGGGGGGCCTCTGTGTTTACATCAATGATGCATGGTGCCGTGATGTTGCTGTGGTCTGCAAACACTGCTCACCATTAGTGGAGTTTATGGTTATTAAGTGCCAACCACTCCATCTACCGAGAGAATATACAGACATTATAATCGCTGCTGTCTATATCCCTCCAAGCTCCAATAACAACCATTGGAGTGAGGCACTGAATGAACTGTATCAGCACATCAGTTAGCCGCAGACAGCCCACCCACATGCTTTCCTCATCCTGGCCTGGTGATTTCAACCATGCAGATCCACAGAATGTGTTTCCAAAGATGTATAGACTTTCCAGCATGGGGAAACAACACACTGGACCAAGTTTACACTACCCAGACAGGAGCTTACAAGCCCAATCTCCTCCCCCACATCAGCACCTCTAACCTCCTCATTGTTGTCAAGTGTATTGATGCTGTAACCAACCTAAAAACCATCACTGTTCAGGCTAATCAGAAATATGGCTGACAGGTGAAGTCTACAGGTTCCTGAAGGCCAAAAACTCCTGAAGGCCCTTCACAGCAGGAGACCAGGTAAGCCTGAGAACAGCTAGAAACAACCTGGGGCAGGTTGAGCCCCCAGCAGACCTGTGACAGCACCACTTTCATGCTGAATGATCTGAACAATTTCTTCACTCAGTTTGAAGCAGAAAACAGCACATCTGCACAGAGTCTCTCCACCTCCTACTGACCAGGAGCTGACACTGTCCCAGGAAGAAGAGAAGATCATTCAGCAGGATCGATGCTCAGAAAGCCCCTGGGCCGGACAACATTTCTGGTTGTGTGCTGATGGACTGTGTGGAGGAACTTGCAGTTTTCTTCACAGACATCTTCAACACCTCACTGAGCCAGGCCATTGTCCCCACATGCATCAGAACCACCACGACCATCCCTATCTCGAAGAAGGCGTCACCTGTCTAATTGCTCAACCGATGATGCCATCTCCACTGCCCTAAACACAGCCCTCCATCACTTATCTGCACAAAAAAGACTTATGTTAGAATTTATTGATTTCAGCTCTGCGTTCAACATTATCACCCACCAACAGCTCATTCTCATTAGACAGGCTGAGGCTGAACACCTCACTGTGCAACTTGCTTCTAGGCAGTAAGGGTCAGCAACACATCCAGTATTATCACACTAAAGAGAGGCCCCCCAATGATGTTTTGAGCCCCTTTCTATTCACTCTGCTGACACATGACTGTAAACCGTCACTCAGCTCCCAGCTCTTCATCAAGTTTGCAGACAACACAACTGTAGTGGGTCTTATCAGCAACAAAGAGACAAACTACAGAAGTGAGGTTAGCCACCTGGTCTTGTGGTTGCACTTAAAACAATCTCTCTGAGCATAAATAAGACAAAGGAGATTGTAGAGAACATGCATCCAGCATGCTCCTTTGACCATCAACGGTACCGCCATGGAGAGGGTGAGCAGCACCAAATTTAAGAAATGCACATCTAAGAAGAAATATCCTGGAACAACAACACAACATCTCTGGTAAGAAAAGCCCACCAGCACCTCTACATCCTCTGTAAACTGAGAAGAGCTGGAGCCCCAACCCCCGTAATGTGCACCTTCTACAATGGTGCCATTCAGAGCATCCTGACCAAATGTGTGGTATGGCACCTGCACCTCATCTTGTCACCACCAAGTGCATTGTAAGAGCAGCTGAAAAAAATACTGGTACCTATCTCCCCTCCCCCCAGGACATTCACAGCCCCCACCTCACTCAGAAAGCACTCTGCATGGCTGGTGATTCTACCCACCCACTCCACAGCTCCTACAGCATGTTGCCATCAGGGAGGAGACTGTGGAGTCTTCAAGCCAGAACCAGCAGACTGAGGGACAGCTCCATCCACCAGTCTGTCAGGATGCAGGATGCTCTCTTCCTGCCCTGCCCTCCCCTGCCCCCCTCTTCCTTTTGCTCCTTCCACATTTGAACTCAGGATCCTGAATCCCCACCAGTAAACACCAGTGTTTGCACCACATGGAACACAATCACTTTGATCTGTCTGTAAGCTTTCCAGTTCGTCGTTCTGTCTATAAATGCACTATCCACAGGTACAGACATTATCTTCTAGGTACCTATGCCTCCTTAAAGGGACCCTTATATTTTTAGATTATATTTCCTACAATGAATGTGTATAGTGTTTGTTTTATCTTTGCTGGATGTAATGTTTATTGCTGAACCATGGGTCTGAGAGAAATGCAATTTCAATTCTCTGTATGTCTCTGCATATTGCAGCATTAACAATAAATCTGACTTTGACTTGACTCTGAAAGTGTGCGTGGCTAATGGCATCACCAGATCCAAATATTGGGTTACAGAGAAAAATGAGAAGGGAGGGTCTGTTTGTTGTCTTTCTTTGCTTACACAATGTTCAAATTTCATATTAAAAGTCCTGAGAACGAATAAAGCTTATAACACAAAAACTGAAAGATGCATAAACAAAAAAAATAAATAACAAAGGACATTTAGACATTTAAACATTTAAACCCATTTTAATTTTTGTCAAATAAAAGTATACTAATCTACAAAGAACATCCTGCAAAATTGTGTTCTGGGTTCTGGGTTCCAGATTGGCTGATTTTGTACAAATTCAAACAATAGTCATTGTTGTCATGCTGAAGGTATACGTGTCAGCAGAGGAGAATTTATTAACAAGTGTTTTGGGAATATTGCAATATGGTGGAGAACTCTTATTTTCATTTTTTTAGTTAGTATTGATACTAACTAAAAACATTGAACTAGCATTGTACTGTGTTCCAGTTCACTACAAAGTCCTGTTTATCTGGTTAGTTATAGTGCAGTGTATTCTAAAGCCCAAATCAGAAGCAGTAGTGGGTTTACAGAGTCTACAATGAGCTACTAGTGTATTGTAGTGTGAAATAAGCATTAGCAGTACTGTTTTCTGCACAGACCAATATTCCTTTATTCAGGATATCATATTGTGAATATTGCTGTGTTGTATACTCTACATACTCTGTGTAGTTGTAGAGTATAAATGAAGATGTAACACAAGTACTCTTTTTTTGCTAGTTTTGTTTAATACTGGACTCTGAAAGTGGATAGCCTGCATTTAATTATTTTCATTTAAAATCTACTGCACTTTTCTGCCTTACAATCATGAAAAGTCCCCAAAGTTCCTGACATTAAAAGAACCTTAACCACAGAACCTTAAAAGCCAATACCCAATCCATTAAAAATGCCTGGATCACCCCAGTCATGAACTATACATATTCATACTTATGACAGAACAAAACTGTAAACTGAATGCTGGTTAGTCTGCAGAGGATCATGAGCTAAACAGAGGCACATTCTCAGCTCTGATCACGAATTGGCCTGTGTTAGTCAGGACATTTTGGAGGAACCCTTGAATACAGTATTTACTTCCGCCTACTTTCCAAACACAGATGCCATGTCTCACACTTACACGCTGAGTAAGAGACTATTTTTGACATGCTCAGTAAAACTCAAGAGGCAACAAGGACCAGTGAAACTCCACACGGCTATGGATGTACTCTGTAGATTAGATTAGATAGAACTTTATTCATCCCTTGGGAGGGTTCCTACCTGGAAATTAAGATAAATCTATAGTATCAAAAATATCAATATCGGAGGATTACATATAATATCAAACATCCTATTCAGTATTGTGTTAATTATGTACATTGCAAACAATCATGGTGGTCTGCAGAGTTATTATTATCCCATTAACCCATAAAAATGTAGTACTATACTGTACTAATGTAATTGCTATTACACTGTAAGCACAGGTAAGTTGAATTAAATTAAACATTTTGAAATCAACCACTGCCTTAAAAAATATTGTTAGAACCAGACTTTTTGGGAAGGTAACTGTTTGACTAAGAGAAGGTAGCCTGGGGGGATGACCATACACTGATGGTGAGTGAGGGGGGAAAGATACTTTTACTCATCATGGTTATATTCTTGTTGCATCCCCGGTTGTCACACCAGACTACAGTACCTAGCTCCCACTACCGGTAGTCTGGGAGACAATCATGTGATGGCAATCTGGTCACTTAAACACATGATTATTCACAGGTCCTAATCACCGGAATTCTGATCACCTCTTACACACACAATATATTCTCTTTTTCTCTTTGTTCACCTACTCATTGCAACGTGTTGCTGGTACTATCTCCTATACTCAGTGTTCCTGTTGTTATTGTTATTAATACATTTGACCCTTTTCTGCTGTTACCCTTGTTTGTTTATGTCCCTCTGGTCTCAAACTCTTTGCATTTTGGACTACGAGTCTATGCCCATTGTCTTTTGTTGGGTCTTTTGGTTTTGACTATTCACTGCTCTCAATTATTCCTTTGTCTCTGCCCAGTAATAAAGCTACCTTGTGATTTTACACTGATTGGGCATCCTTCCTCTCCAGTCTTGACAAAACTGCACACATTTCTATTTTTGTGTGTTTTTTTAAGCTTGCATGGGCCAGTCTCATGGCAGCATGTTGGTGTTGTAGGTAGTGCATTGGTCACACAGTTCCAGGGGCCTGGGGTTGTGGGTAAGTGCCTTGCTTGGGTCACTGGCTGTGCGTTGTTTAGTGTTCACCCCATGTCTGAGCAAGTTTCCTTTGGATACTGCATTTTCCTCCAGCCTCCCATAAATGCACTTGGTAGGTGAATTGGCCATGAAAAATGCATTTAGGTATGAGTGTGTGATTTAAATGAATTCACTTGTTTACTGTAAGTTATCAAATCAAAGAACTGCCAATTATCACAAATATTCACTTGAAATAGTGAAATGTGGCATTTATCCAATTTTATGTACAACAAAATTAAACAACAGTCAGTGTTGGCCACGCAAGCTGATTGGTTGAGAAGCGTTCAAACCATGCTGTTATCTGTTTCATCACACACATGCTGTTACTTCATAATAACAAGACAACAAACTACTGATTTCAATTAACTGCTTGAAACTATATATAGTATATAAAAACTTTGAGACAATGTGCTGATTACCGCTCTCCACAAATCACACTAAAAGAGTAAATAAAACGTAAACAAATTAGTGAAAAGGAGGAGAGTGGGTACAGACATTGGAAAAAGAAAAAAGACAAAAGCAGTGTTAGAAAAGTGTTAACAAGGTCTGACAGTGAACGGTCACACTTGTTCTATTAGCAGATAGATTTCATTCTAATTTAGAGCTCGGTGGGAAAGGAACATCTGCCCTAATGAGTTAACAGTCGGATCTGAAAGTGTTCTCAACTGCTCTGTCTGGCCCCTGCTGGGAGCAAGGGCAGTCGAGCTGGCAGAGATCTGGGACTGCTGAAACCCAACAGCCTGTTAGGACCCCATTCACTGGCTCTTTCATAAAACCAAACACTTTAACAAAATATGGACAACCCCCACCTCCCCTCTACAATGTTCCCTTAGTCATAATGGTCTAGAATTCAGTGCTACAGCAGCTCTGTTGGTGTTTGAAACAAGGATGCCTTTTTCTATTTCTAGAACATTCTTTGCCATTGTACTACAATTTCAACCAGATCATGTCACCCATTGCCATTTGTTCTATGATATTCTGGAATGTTCTTCCATATACAGTGGCTGGCAAAAGAATTCATACCCCTTGAACCTTTCCATATTTTGTCACACTACTACCACAAATATAAATACAGTATATTTCATTGAAATTTAATGTGAAAGACCAACACAAAGTGGTATAAAATCGTGAAGTGGAAAGAAAATTATAATTGATTTGAAACATTTTTTTTACAAATAAAAACCGAAAAGTGCGGTGTGCAAAAGTATTTTTGGAGTCAATACTTTGTGGAACCACCTTTTGCTGCAATTAAAGCTGCAAGTCTTTTAGGGTACGTCTCCACCAGCTTTGCACATCTAGTGACTGAAATTTTTGCCCATTCTCCTTTGCAAAACAGCTCAAGCTCAGTCAGATTAGATGGAGAGTGTTTGTGAACAGTAGTTTTCAGATCTTAACACAAATTCCCTGGGTTTAGGTCTGGACTTTGACTGGGCCATTCTAACACATGAATATGTTTTGTTTTAAGCCATTCCATTGTAGCCCTGGCTTTGTGTTTAGGGTCATTGTCCTGCTGGACTCCAACAGGTTTTCTTCCAAGATTCCCCTGTATTTGGCTCCATCCATCTTCCCATCAACTCTGACCAACTTCCCTGTCCCTGCTGAAGAGAAGTAGCCCCAGATCATGATGCTGCCACCACCATATTTAACAGTGGGGGTGGGTTGTTCAGAGTGATGTGCAGTGTTGATTCTCTGCCACACATAGCATTTTGCATTTTGGCAATTCTCCCATAGTTCACACTATTCTAGAATGCTGTCCCCATTAACGTGTATTTAAACTGTTCTGGAATGTTCTCCTGTTCACCCAATTCAAAAAATTCCTGAATTTCATACACAGTTCACACAGTTCTTGGATTGGTGTCATTCTTTAACAATTTTCTAAAAAGTTCTAAAATATTCTAACATATTTACACTGTTGTAGAATGTTCTATATATTTACATGAAATTGTAATGTCACTGAATGTTTTCTAGACTTTTCAAGAATGTCCTCCTAATCATATTGTTCTAGAATGTCCAACCTTTTCAAAGAGTTCCACAACTTCCAGCACAGATCACAAAATGGTTCTAAAATGGTATCACTCATAAACAAATTTCTATTATTAATTAGTTAACACACCGTTGTAGTTTGTTCTCTCCCTTTAGACGATTCTGTAATATTCACCACATACACTATTCTGTTCTAAAATGCCTGTTACAGTAACATTGTTATAAAATGTTATCCTGTTCACTGTTCTACAAGGTCTCCATCATTAAAATGGCCCTAGAATGTTCTTCTATTTCCTACTTTCACATTATTCTAGAATTTCCTTCTCAATGTTCTAGAATGGTATCACTGAAACATCTAGATTTTGGAACAGTTTTCTATGTTCACACTATTTAAAATGTTCTCCTTATTCAGATAGTTCAATGTTTCAGATAGTCTAAAAATATTTTCACTTTTCATTTTTAGGACATTTTAGTGTCCTAAAATGTTCTCCCATTCCCACTGCTCTATAGTGTTGTAGAATTTCCTGCAAATTTCACACTGTTGTAGAATTGTGCCTGTTAATTCTAAAACAATTTATAATGTTCTTATATAATTACACTAGAATGTTATCAGCATTCAGATTCTGCAGGTTCTACAATGTTCTCTCCATTTATGCTTTTAAAACAGTTTTCCCCCTTTTTCAGGGGGCTCTAGAATGTTCGACCCCATCATACTGTTCTAGAAAAGTGTCGTCCATTTTTCAAAAATGTTCTTCTATGTTTCTCTGATGTTCTAGAATATTCTTCCTTAGTAAAAACCATTATAGAACTTGCAAAAATTTACACCAGTGCATTTAAGTGTCAGTTCTTATTCTGTAAAAAATACATAAAGATAACTGACAACAGTTGCTGTGGCAGGTTTGCATGACATCAAGTCTCTGTAGATTTATATGGCAAACCTTCACTGTTCTTCTTTTTCTTCTTCTTCTCCACATGTATAGCCAACGAACAAGACGGTTTCTCCTGTTGGAGAGACAGTCTAGAGTGGGAGGGTAGAAGAGGGTTGTAGGAGGGAGGAGTAGAACAGACAGATGGAGCAGATGGATGAAGTTTTTGCTGCGTCTGGAGCAGGGACAGACGCTCTGCCGCTGGGAGTTTGGTGATAGTGCCACGCTCCACTGATCCATCCATCTAATATTTCTTCATCTTCAGCCATGCTGATGATATTAATCATCATCAATGAGTAGAATTAAATAACACTTTCTGACAGAACTCAGAGGCAGACCTTTCATAGACAAATGGCTTGATCCATTACTCACTAGCCACTTTATCAGAAATCCCTTCCTTGTAGCTCTACCTCACTGCTGTACAGTTAGATACAATAGCCCATCTGTTGAGAGACTGTTTGCCTTAATCATCTTTTAGCCGTTCATAGATGGTCAGTTTCAGACCACAGAGCCACTCTTGGCTGGATATAGTTCTAGTAGACATATCAGGATTGTTTATGCTGGTTAATTAAAATCAAAACAGCTATAGTCATAAAATGTCTTGTCAGTGTCACAACAGCTGCAATACATTCTGTTACGTTTGTGGGGAGTACATGCTTAAGCCTAAATGACAAACCATGACAACTCATTATGAAAGTTTGATTTGTACTTCAGTTGTAAGGTTGGTGATCAAGACAAATCTTGGGCTCCTCATATATGTTGTGAAAAGTGTGCTGTTGATCTTAGGGCTTGGCTGAGAGGTTCACGCAAGTCAATGCCATTAGCTGTTCAGAAGATATGGAGAGGAACATAAGTATCATGTCAGTGGGCTAATATCTCTGGTTTCTCTGCTAAAAGAGAAATACCCAAATACCCAAATCTGCCTTCAGCAATGAGACCAGTGCCACATGATTACACTCTTTCCATCCCATGGTGCCTTGAATTAGCAACAGATGAAGATGCTGCAGTCTATGGGTCAGACATTCTGTCATCATATTACACAATCAGAACTAAGTAATTTGGTCAGGGACTTGTCAAAGCAAATGCAGATTTGCTGAGTTCAAGCTGAAACAGTATTTTATTGATTTACCCTTGTTAAGCCTCAAGGCAGTCTTGTTACATAATGGTAATGTCCATCCTTCAATACCTGTTGGCTATGCTGCACACATGAAAGAAACATAAAATATGGAACTCTCATTGAAACACATCAACTTTAACAGCTACAACTGGAACATCTGTGGGCATTTAGAAGTGGTGGCACTGTTGCTTGTACTGTAGCTGGGATGTAAAAAGCACTGCTGTTTCCTCTGCAAATGGGACAGCCATAACAGAAAGTAACATTACACTGAAAGGAACTGGCCAATCCATCAGTATTTGACTCCAGGACAGAATAACATGGCACACAATCCACTTGTGAACCCAACAATGAGGTAAAGGTAAAGCTTTCTGTTATTTAAGACAAATGTTTCCAAGAATAACTGCTCCTAAAATCAATGAAGGCATTTTTGTTGGTCCACAGGCCAAACTTTACAAATACTTTACTGACCTGTAACATACTCCACATTGTTACACCACTGACCTGTAACACATTTCACATTGTTATGCCAAAGACTTGTAAGGCAGCCTACATTGTTATGCGACTGACCTGTAACATACTCCACATTGCATATCAATCAATCAATCAATCAATCAATCAATCAAAGTTTATTTGTATAGCACTTTTTACAACAAAGGAGTTGTTACAAAGCAGCTTTACAGAAATCCAGGTCCAAGCCACAACTGTGCAAGCCAGTGGGCAACAGTGACAAGAAAAAACTCCCTCAAGCTAAGAGGAAGAAACCTTAAGAATAACCAAGGGTCAAAAGGAGAAGCCTTCCTCCTCTGGTCAACACCAGATAGCACAGACATAAGGCATACACCCCTGACCCATAGCACACTCCACACACACCACAGATGTGCAACACACTTCATCACATTGTTACACCACTGATGGAGGACATGTTTTGCATTGTTACATTATTCACTGTCCCAAAACACACTCCATATTGATAGACAGAGGGATGCATGAACATATATACAGTACAGACGCACATCTCAAATCTTACTAATCATCTTTTTGACCATCATTTTTTTAAACATGAAAAAACCTTAATGTTCCTTTTTTATATTTTATTGATTTTGATCAGTTTATTTTTTATTGTTTGTGACCTCAAAATAAAATTTATTATTATTATTATTATTATTATTATTATTATTATTATTATTATTATTATTATTATTATTATTATTATTATTATTATCTTTCTAATATAGTACTGAAATGAAATGTATGATGTGTGATTTAAGAAAGAGAGGAGACAGAGAGAGAGAGAGAGAGAGAGAGAGAGAGAGAGAGAGAGAGAGAAGATAGAAAATTTAAAATGCACAGGTTGAATACCCTCTCCAAACACAGATGGTGTGCAGAGTGTGTATTAACGGCCAGTTCTGATGTTCTGCTCTGATCCTAATCCCTCTTTATTTCTCCCACAGCGATTAGTCATAATTGGGCTCCAGCAGCAAGTCTTTACAATTCTGTCAATAGGAATAATTACCATGGAAAGAAAATATTTTACTCTATTCTTCTATCAAGAAGATATTAGAAAGCACCTACTGAGTTTGATAATAATGGAGAAAATAACATTACTATAGATTGGGGTAGCTGTACAGAGGACAGTTTTGTGCTTAAGTGTCATTCGAGTTGTCACAGAGCTGGACGCTGCAATATCGCCTTCAAAACTTCTGAAAAAAAATTTAGAAAAGGAAAGTGAGATTTTTCAGACCCACTCTGATTTCAATTATTGAGCAAATGTCATTGTGCTATTATGTCAAGTAAACATTACTGGGGGGGGAATAAATTATGCACATGATTATAAGGGGGCATGCAAGAGCATCTCTAAATAATTAATGTCTCTTTATGTATATTTCCACAATTATTTTTGCCAGCCAAGCAGGAGAGCTCAACGCAAACCACACTGATTAGCATTTAAAAGAGAACCATTTTTCATCCCCGCCAGCTTCAGCCCCTTTGACTGCAATTGAAAGGCCCAATGCTGTTCAATTATGGCTGTAAATACCGCTCTGGATAAAAAGGGCTGAAACGAAACTGGCTGGCAAGAAACAGCAAACCTCTGAATCAACTGAAAAGCCCTTTAATACCACTGAGTGCTCGGCCCGGAGGCCAGAAGCCACTGCCTCTTTCTGTGTGTGACTAAAAACTGCGGTCAACTTTCAGACTAATCTGCTGCTCATCAAAGGTCGGAAGGCTCCCCTTCAGAGTGGCTGCGTGAGTGCAGAGGGCAGAAATCATCACGTCCGAGATATGAAAAGAAAATGGCGTGGATTAATTACACCCTGGGAGTTTGCCTCCCATTGGAAAAGGTCAGCAATGCTTTGTATCAGCAGAAAAGCTCAGAGAAACTTGTGCTGAGCTTTCGCCACTTGGGCCAAAAAGAGACAGAGAAGTTTGTGGCAGCCACAAAGAAAAGAAAGTAAAGGAATATAGCTCTTCCCTTCCCTTCCCAAAAATCTGCCCAGGAAGACCTGAGAACAAGCTCTTTTTCCTTTCATCGTGTTCTCCCTACTTGTGCTTTACTTTCCACTCTCTCAATCAATTTCAAAAACTGAATTTAATTCATTTGGTAATCCCAGTTCGCTGGTCACTCATTCTGGGACAATCAAAAGGATTTTTGCAAAATTACCTCTTTCCACAGGCCCCCTAGTGGCCATTGCATTGTCAAAATGGAAATCATACTGAATATAAATGGACAAGGCTTTATTCTTGTCAAACCCGTGCTTTGTCCTTAGAGCTCATTCAGATTTCTTGATTCTGTCAGAGCTTATTATTATTTTTTTCATCATAGAAATGACAAAATATGGGTGATGGATAAATGGCTGTGTATTCCTTTTAATGTGTTTTCTTGTCAGAATGAAAGTTTCTAACACTGACAGCATATAAAACTATGTATGGTGACCTTTCTGAAACAAACTATATAAAAACTCAAAGAACCCTCTGCATTAATATTTTTAATATTTGCATCTTGTAAAGGAAGAACCCTTTTTGGTGCAATATAGAACCCTTGTTCAAAAGATTCTAACCCTCTACAGCACATCCTCCATCAAGCTGAAGAACCTTTACAAAATGAAAAGAATGCTTTATTCATGCACAGGGTTCATTGAATGATTATGGCTCTATACAGAACCATATAGAATTATTTTCTTTACTAAAGATCTCATGGAGAGGTTCTGCAAAGAAGAATGAGATAAACTTCCCAAAACAGGGAAGGTAGAAGACAGAGATAGAAAAGGAGCACAGTAGTCACTGATATAAGATAAGAAAAGTCAATGGTCATGCCAAAGTCTGTATAGCAAGTCTGTTCATTCAGCAGGAGTCTTGGCAGCAGCCTTGAGTAATTAGGCTATTCTCAGCCCTACTAAATCAAGCTAAAAACCTTGATTGTTCATGATGTAAAGGTTCTTTAGAGCTTCACATTTCTTCAAACATGGTTTCTTATGGCACCAAAACTGGTTATTCTTGGGCAATGTAGTCAATGATCTTCCCTGATACCATCTCTGTCCATTGTCATTCTGCTTCACCAGTTGTGTTTTTGCCCCTCCAAACAAACACAGATGCCATCATCCGATGATAGATATTTTGGAAGAGAAGTGATTTAGACAGAAAGTGGATTACAGATTATAATTTATGGATTTTTATATTATTATAATATTACTTTCAAAAATCCAGGACAAAACCTGGAAAACATTGGGAGATCATGTGACCTTTATTGACATTAACATAGTGGGTCAGATGACATGATCAGCATATGCAAATTACCACTTACAATATATTAATGCCACAGAATGATGACTCATGGCCTGAAGGCAACAAGCTCTTTCCTAGTAGCACCTCTCTAACAGCTGGATATTTATGAGCGAAGGAGGAATGAATGATATATTCAGTCGGAACAAAAAAATGGGGGACATGTGGGCTGCTCATGTCAGGCAAGGGCATCAGCTCAGTTCTTAGTTTAGCTTCGAAACATGACACAATGAAAAGGACTGTTGAAGTTCTTTTTTGTGCATAGGTTACATTTGCGTCATGCACTGCAAATGCAACCTATACTGTTACAAAGCGGAAGAGGCAGCTTTGACTGCCAATTATGAGTGTGCTACGCACTGGAACCATAGCTAGCAGAAGTAATAACTTTATGACTCACTGTGCCTCGAGGGGGAAAAACAACAACAGTCTGAGAAAGTAGGCTGGTAAGCCAGCAACTACAAATAATTGGGCCAATCATAGGCTTAAGGGTCTTGCTGCACCGCAGCTAAACTGAATAGCTCTCAAATACACCTTTCACTGCAGATAAAAACAACTTGCATCCAGCCGGTTTGCTAATGGGTTACGTTTATATATATTTGCAAATGGTGCACTCCCAATGGGGTTAGATCAAACTAGAAATAGATGTCATGCAAGATGGAAACTAGAAATGCAAGCTGATATGCAGAATCAAAGATCTCATAGCATTCACTTTCAAAAGTTCTCTTTTTCTTGGAGTCATGAAAACTATCACAAACTCCAGATGCACAAAAGTACAAAGACCTGGCCAATTGAAAGCACACTTTAATCACCAGTGATATTATGAAGACCACAACGATCCTCTGGCTCCTAATGCTACAAATCATGCAACCCTAATTTCCCCAATGGGCTTACATTTGAATAACCAAAGTTCAACCATGTTAGATTCGCTACAGGAACCAGAAAGGGCAACTCGTTCAATAAACAACAATTAGATGCATAAGCTGTGGCTATCAAGGTGCCTTAGAACATGCTGGCCCTTTGAGAAGGCAATTTCGCAGAACAACACGGATTTCAGGGTGGAAGCCTGCATCTGGACTGTATCTTGTTCCCTTGTCCAGTGAACTGAGCTTTATTTAACGGGTCACAGAAAGCAAAGGACTAACTGCTTGTAGGGTGCAGAAAGAGTGCATGCTTGAAAGCTTTGTTCCTCCTATGTTGAAAGCCAAACTAAAAAAGCTTCAGTCTATTGGCTAGGCCAGCCTGCCTCCAGCTCCTGCCATCTAATTACAGTTCAGAGTCCCTAGCCACTTCTCTACTGTGGTTCTGGTCCGTCTCTCTTACTCTCTATCCACAATTAATGAGACAATTCATCTTCTAATCAAACTGATGGCCTGTTCTTATACTGCCCAAGAGTGCAAAAATGTATCTTTCCAAAAAATCAGATTTCCCCAAAGCTCCAAATGCTTTCAGACCCACAACAGCACTTTAGAAAGCTCCACAGGCAGCAATTAAAGGCTCTGTGGCTCCTCAGGCCTTCAAATGATCTTTGCTAGAGCGCACTCTTTGCACTCAGTGCTCTCAGATGAAAAAGCACAATGAGAATTTGCCATTAAAGTACTTTTTCTCTTTTTAAATGAACTTGCTGCACTTGGGTGGTTTATTTTACAAAAGTGCAGTCAATGAAAATCTGATCATGAGAAAGGGCGATTGAAGTGATTCAGAAAAGATCACAAAGGTATCACCAATAACCATGGAAATGAGCATTGAGTCAATGGGGAAACAATGTCAATGCAAGCAATTGAAACAACACCATGATCACTAAATGCAGATTCCAAGATCATTAGTTCAAATATAAATATGTGTGTACAAAGAAAAAGCCTTCTGGAGGAAAGGAGGAAAGGTTTATGATCAGTTGAGACAAAACGTTTAGGATGAGTAAAGGACAAGCATTTAACTTCTTGAAAACCATACATATTGTTAAACATGGTGGTGGTAGCAACAAGCTCTGGAGCTGAACTGGTACATTGTGTCAAAAAATGAAAAATGTCCAATATATATATATGTGTATGTATGTATGTATGTATGTGCACTTCTTGCCATGAAAGTACAAAGAGCATTTAAAGGCATTGTAATACACAGCAAGACAGACCGACAGATAAGGACTTCCCATTATTCTCTGTGCTGCCTCTTTTCTCTATTTATTCTCTTTGTGAAGCCTCTATGTCCTTTGTACACATGAACAAATTTCATTTACTGGCCCCATCCTCCAAAGCACAGAAGTAATTGAAGGTCTAAGAGTACCCTTACCTCAAAAATCTTTCATTAAACTCAAAAAGCTGTCGAGGCTGGGAGAAAGTGGAGCTTCCTCCAGGACAGCTGTCATGTCATATGGTGTTTTTGTTCTATTCCATTTCTCCCTCCATGCCTCATTGGAAGCTAAGCTGAGTGAACTTTTTTTTCTTTTTGCTTGGCTCGAGCTTTGCCAGGCTTGGGTCACTGGTGTCTTTACAGATGTCTTTACATACAGTAGAAGCAGGTCCATTCATTAAACAAAGTCACCTTTCCAAGAAAAGGAACGGAAACTCAAAGAAGGTTCAAAAACACCTTCAAAACATTTCTTGTAATAGACTTGGGGCACTCACCTTCACACATCTCAAGGAGATCATTTTCTGTTCTCAGATCAATACAATAAATACAACAAAACGCCCAATAATAGAGGACAAGACACATCTAGATTTACAGAATGTACACTGACAAAAGTAATGGGATAGCAGTGTGCAAATTGGTTATGAAATAGTGCTACCTCAGGGGATGGTTTGGTAAAGGTGTGAGGCGTTATCTTGTGATGCTCAAGGCAAGAGCATAGAGCCAGAGAGATAATTTCTGAAGTTGAGTGGGCATTTAACATTGCTAGAATCACAGTGTCATGTGTGTACTGGGAATACATCATAGAACCAATTTTGGACAATTTGGGTCTAAGCATTATCCTAGAGAAATATCTCATCATTGTGGCGGTTTGCTAAGTTCATAGAGGGCTGCAAACAGTGAACAAGCAGAGAAATGCACTGTGTGGAGACACACAGCATCAAGGTGACTGGTTTGTTGTAACCCATCACATATCCAGAAGGCCTAGCATCATGGTGTGGAGTGCAAAGTTCATAAAATGCCAGATTACCTTTGATCTTCGTTTCAGACACTTTGAAAACCAAACATAACATTAATGAGGTCCTGCATCCAGTGGTCCTTCTTTTTCTGAATGCCATTAGGAACCTCTACAACTCTGTAGCTCAATATATACATATATAAATATTAGAATGTACAGTGGAGGCTGGACCAAACAAAATCACTTTTCCAAGAACAGAAAGAAATGTTTACAAAGGTTTTCTCACAGTAGAGTTAAAGCTTTCAACTACACTTTGCTAGGAGACTATTTTTGATTGAGGAAACATTATGTAGAATAGAATAAAAACATGCAATGGATGTCGGTCCATCTGTTATTCACAATCACTTTTCCAAGAAGGAAAAAGTCGAAAGCACCTTTAAACACTTGTCGCAGCAGACTTGGGGCCCTCAACTTCAGACTTCACCAGGAGACTATTTTCAGTTCTCAAATAAAGATAAGCCCTAGGCCGTGCTTTCTTTTTCTGTCAGGTCAGGTAATAAAATTCTCCATAAAGTGTTCAATAGCAAAGAAGGAAAAGTGAAAGAGAATATGTTTCCTCAGAAACAGTGTGGAAAAAGAGAAAGAGAGAGAGAGAGAGAGAGAGAGAGAGAGAGAGAGAGAGAGAGCGCATCTGACCTAGTTTTGACTTTCACAACTTTTTTCTGTGGATTGTTTTATTAATTGAGGTTACTCGCTGCCGTAGACAAAAGGCAGATCACAGCGTGCAAGAACAGCTCTGTCAGATACAAAGTGCATCTGCAGTGCTGTCTCCAGGTAGGAGGCCTAATTCAGAAAATGTTCTCACAAAGCAGACGAGGAGCTCTCTTCCGTCAAGATGGCATCTGTCCGTCGCAAAAGTGCGTGAGTGGCACAATCTGCGCAGTCAAAGACAGAGAGGCTCAGTGGGCAAGCTGGCACTTTTCAGTCCCTCTGATGTGTGTGCTTTAAATACCCAGCGCCATATGGGACACCTCTCTCCTGTCGAAAACGTCCTGCCTAACCAACCGCTCATATCTTTCTCTGTCTTTCTTTCTCTTTCTGTCTCTTTCAGTCTCTGAGGCAAACTGGCAAGAAGGCACAAACAATAAAGGGTACCATCATGTTGCACTGAGAGCTATTCATGTTTCATTTGGCTGCGGGCTCTTCAGTGCTTGTCTGAGTTGTGAAAAAACATGAGTCTCTGAAGTACAGGCATTTTGCTGAGTTTGACTCAACTTCACAATGACAGTGATGTATTAGAACGGTACAGTTGTTTAGATCACTACCTATCTGGTATTTGGCTTACTCTTAGAACTTGTACAGTGGTTCAAGTGAGTGTAATTGTGTACGGTTCATTACACATTTATTTACACTATTCATAAATGTAAACTTATTTTATACTATATGTAA
Organism: Acestrorhynchus altus; assembly: GCA_034509495.1. Taxonomy (NCBI): domain Eukaryota; kingdom Metazoa; phylum Chordata; class Actinopteri; order Characiformes; family Acestrorhynchidae; genus Acestrorhynchus; species Acestrorhynchus altus. The sequence continues at coordinate 11,112,802 of CM067514.1, forward strand.
TAAATAAAAATGAAGTCATTAATTCTACTGAATTTGCATGTAGTTTTGGGGCAGCCATGGGCTGAATGTTGGTAAAGTGGGTTTAGGGTTTCTGTAGTTAAGCTCAAACAGTTATGAATCTTTTCATGGTTCTACCTTATGATAGAATCTCCTGTACATTGTTCCTTATAGAATAAAAAATGGCATCAACAGGTTCCACAGTTATTACAGATCAAGGAACCCCTTTTCAGCATTATATTTTTCTTTGGTTAAGAATGTAGGAGACTGGTGTGTAGAACAATTCCATTATCCACATCTGTACCTGGATCAGTACTGGAAATGGGTGTAGCTAAACAGCATTAGGTTAGGCTAATGATTAGTCTTAAATATGCTTATATTCAATTCACCATGTAGTGGTGATGCCAAAGGCTGGTGCCAACAATATTCAGTCCCACAGTTTGGTCATATTTTGTTGATGACGTCCCTGTCATTTTACTTGTTGTTCCAGTAGGTCTCACAGACTTTCAAGGGGATTCAATTCTAGAGATTCTGCAGACCAGTCCGGAACTGAACGAATAGATGCTCCCAAATGTTCTTCATGCCAGTCAGCCACATTTGTAGCCCTGTAAACATGAAAATTGTCATTTCAGAATACAAGGACATTCGTGTTATGTTCCACAGTAAGATTAAGAGCCAATGGCAGACCCTGATTGTCCAGCCCACGGGTTTCAACACTGTGGTTCTAAACCACACCTTGCATGCAATACTCATTGAAGGCTTCCTGAGGTGTACAATGAACATAATGCCTGGCAAATTTGTGTCTCTTTATTTAATGTGACTAGAACACTTTGTGAGTAGAAGTGAGCAAAGGCCTTATCCGTGCCACTTTGCTCCATATGTTCATTGTATTGTGTTCTTTCAGAAATTGGTGGCAAAGGACCTGCAGTGAGACATTCCAGTATTTCCTATACATTAGTTTTGCCTTTCTGCTACAATTTTGCTAAGAAGCTTTCTGTAGACTAAGATTGTTGTTACTGTTGGTGAAGGTGTATAATCACATGCCTAAAAAAACCTGCATATTCAACTACTTCCTTCACACTATGACCTTTGACCTTCCCAAATGCAATCATTAACATCTGCTTTTTGTCTCAATGTGTCAATGTCTCAATGTCTCAATTGAGACATTCACTGCACTGTACCAACTCTTCTCAAGCTATGAATCCTGTTGCACACCCCACTAGTATTTATAGGCAGAATGGAGAATCTTGTCTGGAACATGGGCTTCAAGTCTGCTCAACCCGTCAAGCTACAACCCACCCCCACAATCACAGCCAATCAAACAAAAGCATCGTGAAACCCACCTTTGAGCTCAACAATGGGGCATGGAATGATGTCCTTGCAATGGGATTTAAAATCTCAATGGGGTTCAGCCTCAGTCATTTCTGCTACTGCTGTTTTTCAGTTGGTTATAATTATGAAGAAGTTGTTACTTGTTATGTCATCCAAGCTGAAATGGAATGCAATGGCCTCAAAGGCTGATGGGAAACACCTTTTCCTTTCAGGCTGACTGAAGACTAATGATAATGATGCTTTGCTGAGATTTATCTATGCCTTCAAGTCTGACTAGAAGATTAGAAGGACATTCATCACTTTTTCAGTCTTACTCAGATCGGTGTCTTTCAGGCTGAAGTGAAGCAATAGCCTCTGAGGCTATGATCATTTGCTGTTTCCCATTTGATATGATTGCAAAAATGTCAGTATAAATACAAAGCAAATCGGGACAAAGACAACAATAAATCATTTGGTCTGGACCAAGGGAACGGAACCATATTAACACACCCTAATTGGAATGAAAAGGATTTTCCATAACAAGCCTATCCATGACCAAATCCATGTCTTTAGTATTAGTGAAGTTTCAATTGTTTTCATTTTTTTTCCAAGGGCTTGAACTATTTCACTCTTTTCAGCTTCAGAAAGATCTTTCTTCCTCCCCATGCTGTACAAAAACTGTGGCTTGTTAAAACATAGTACAATCTTTTTTTGTAAGTTTAATTAGAATAATCTGGCAAACTAATTAACAAACCCATCTCAGATATATACCAGTTAAATCAATATGTTAAAATTAAATGTATGTTTTTCTGAGGTCCTATTGATAATAAGGCATAATAATGTCACTCACGCTGAATAACTCCAAAATGATGCTCAACCTAAAATGAACTTTGCCTTTATGTAATTTATTAATAACCCATTTAGTGAGTTTCTGAAATCATTGCTGTTTATGGAGGAACATGCTTCATGTAACCTGCTAAGAATCCTACCTAGCAACTACCTTTTTCACCAAAGCTGATCCATCATGAAAGACTGACATTCCAGCATAAAAATCCAGCAACCATATTGCATGCCAGAATAAAAACCTTATCCCATCTGTGAAACATGGTGATGGTAGAATCATGGTTTGTGCCTGTTGATTGGCTGCAGATTGCAGGTTGCAGATTGCCAGGCTGAGCAGCCTGTAAGTCCGTGTTCATGGCAAACTTCATTGTGCTTTTAATAGCCTGATCATCCTCTGAGTGTTAAACTTAAATGAAATTTCAGTCAATAAAAGTGTGAATAAGAGCAGATGTGAGTGAACTCTTGTGTATTAGGGTCAGTTTGTAGAATATAGTCAGGTTGCTGGAGCAAACCACTCCAAGATACTCAAACATCATCTCCTAGATTCTGCAGATCTTTTTGCCATATGGATGCATAACGTAGTCAGCTCTGCCTGTATATTTATGAGGACATGATATATTACATGAAATATTACACTTGGATCATTTGTTTATTGAAGAAAATGATCCAACATTACATCTGTATAAAACATATGTGGCAAAAATATGTAAACCATCTGCTGTTAGTATCCCTTGTGTAGCAATAATTGCATTTAATGTATCCAGTAACTTGCTCCCTACTGTTTTATGTTATGGATTGTTGTGGAATGAACCCATTTTGCTACCAGATACTGCTAGCTTCATCCATGCCAAAATATCCATGCCAAAACATTAACTTTATTCTTCTTTAACCATTCTTTGGGGAACAACTTTTGTTTCTAGGGTCATCATTTTGGTACATGACACACATTCTCTTGAGATGCAGCTCACAAACAGAAGGCTCTATAGAAATTGCAGGAATAATTTACAATTCATTGTTCCATCAATGATGACAAGCTGTCCTGACTCAGATTCAGCAAAACAGACACAAACCATGGTTCTATCTCCATTGCTTTCCACAGACAGAATAAGATGTTCCTTCCACCAAACACAATGCTTCTCATACAAACCGAAAAGATCTATTTTGGTCTCATCTTTCACCAAAGCATTGTTCCAAATGATATCTGATCACGCATTGTATGATTTAATAAACTGCAGACAGAACACAATGTTCTTTCTGAGAGTAGCGATTTTCTCCAAGCAACCCTGCCATGCACACCATTGTTTTTCAGTGAACTTATAAACATTAACATTAGACAATGTTGAGAAAGGCCTTTAATTGCTTAGTGTTTCCTTTGTGACCTCACTGACAATTACAAGCCTTGCTCTTTGCATGTTCTTTGTAGGTTGACTATTCCTGGGGAGGGTAATAATGGTCTTGAATTTCCAGAAGTTTTTCCAGCCTGATGAGCATCACCAACTCTTCTTCTGAGCACCTAAGAAATATTCTTTGTTTGTGCCATGATTCACAAACATGTGTTGTGAAGGTAAAACTTTGAAAGATCCCTGTTCTTTAAATAAAACAGGGTGCCCACTCAGAACTGCTTGTCTCCCATTGGTTGAAATAATCTGACTTCAAATTATCTGCTTCAAATAATCGTCTAATCCTATTGGTTATCATTCTTTTGTCACTCAAAATGTTTTAGGTCAAATGTATGCAGAAATATAGGTAATCTGAACACATGTCCTCTGGATTAATTTGAAAAATTTGGGGACTGGGATTTGGGGAAATGGTGGCTTGTGATCATTCAACATCCTGACCTCACAAATGCTCTTTTCACTGAGTGCAATCAAACCCTTACAGCAGTTCTTCAAAATCTAATAGTTCCTGGACAGTTTAGACAGTTTTACTGTCTAAGAATCACAGAAAGATCAGGTGTCCCAATACTATTGCCCATATAGTGTAATTTGAACTGTAATTGCTATAGCTGGCACTGAGAAGATAGTCAGTAAAAATGCAAGCGATTTGCATTGTACATCTCATTAGGGGAAAAAAGTGACAGCTCTTTAATATAATGATAACAGCTCCCCCTTTTTCCTCTCCAAACCCAGAGGAATAACTGCACCAGAAAGCAATTTGCATGCTGGATTCTCATGTTAAATGCCTGCAGTGGTTTTAAATCATGCATGGCATTAACAAATCCTTTAATTACCAATTGTCAACAACTGTGTTTGGAATCCTTTCTGGAGCTAAATATATATTTTTTCTCTGGTTACGCAGCACCAGCTTCATCTCTACAATGCTAAAACCAGAACATCTCAAAACTTTTTTTTTTACATTCTGCAAAATAACTTTTTGCAGACTTTGTTTGTTTGATTATATGGTGCCAGTTTCTCACCATATAGAAGAAGTTCTAGCTTCTTCTGTGTTGCATATCTTCTATAAAATCTTGAATTTACTGCATATCAGTACCAAGAGTGTTTTAATGTGACTGTCATATGCACTCCCTGGTGGTGTGTGCTAGTTGTTACAGTAGCATGCAGTAAAGAAAATACTGGATAGAAGCTGTGGACATAAATGAAGAACACGTTTATGATACACTACCGTAATACACTTAAAATTTGAGCAATTGTGATTTAGATGCCGATAGCGACCACGTGGCATGTCTTCAAATTCCATCATGTAAACACAGCATTAGTGAAGAAAATACTGTTGCTTGTTTAGTAGCTATGTTTGCACTCTTGACACTTTACCTGTATAACATTACTTAGCTTGCTAGTTAATAACCAAAGGAAATGCTGCCTTACAAACTAGCTAACAAGGTTTCCTGAATTGCATACCTTTCATGCAGTGCATTCATACAAAACTCTAAGGACAAGACACACATTTCTAAAGCCATGTCTTCTGGTTATCTCACTGGATATTCTCAATTAATGTTCTGCCTTAGAGGTGGAGCTGTCTACAGAACCATTTTGAGTAGCAATTTTGCGCACAAGCCGCTTCTGACCACCTCTGAATGTGGTTTGAGTGATGAGATTACAACATGTCCTAAAGAAACCATATATCACATTCACACATCACAACATGTCTTAGCTGGCTAATAAGCAAGCAAGCAAAGAAAATGTTAGCTGTCTAGTTTCACAGGCAGTTTTCTGAGAAACCAACAGCATACCATCATTTCCTAAAAGCAAACAACAAAATCTTAAATTGCACACCTTTCATGTATCCACATATAAAGCTCTCAGGAGCAGATACACACTTTTAAAGCTCTACCTACTGGTCATTTTAATTGGTTATTTCAAGTGCATTTAGTTTTAGAAGATAGGAGAATACACTAAAGATGGAGCTTTCAGGGATGTAAGCATGGTTCTCCAACTATTTTCTGTAACAAATAGCACGTCTCATCAATTCCTAGTGTAGATAGGTCTTAAAAAAATATCATGGGATTAGGCTACTTCTACCCAGTGCAAATCAGTGTGCCACTGTACATTAACTTTGGGCGCGATCAATTTCAGTCAAGTCAGCAGATCACACTTTTATTTGCAGCTGATTTTCACTGTAGACAGCTGAGTTTCATCATGTAGCACTTGATATCAGTCTGAGATAGAACTGTCCTCTGCAGTCCATTTATCATCCCCGGTCATCCTCATCCTGAGTGAGAAAAACTCAGGCCCTAAGGGGCTTGAAAAGCGGCCTCAAATGGCCATGAACAGAGACTCTTAGCAGGGTTTAGTAGGCCACTGGCGGATGTGTGTGTTGGTGAAGCACTCGTTTATCACTCCCTTGCTTCTTGGCCTCTTTAGATCCAGGATTCCTGCTAGTAGGCAGTTAGCTTCTGTTCATGAAGTCCAGACAAGGACCAGCATACACTGCCTGTCAAACATTTGAGGCACCAAGCTATTCATTATATTTTTATGCACCAGTCTTATATTGTGCAGGTCCCCCTCATGCCATTAAAACAGATATTAACTGTTCAAACAGACTTCAACAAGAAGTTGTATCTGGCACCAAAGCCCTGGTACCACGTTTGGTAGGTACTGACCACTGCATACTGAGAGCAACCCACAAAACCTGCCTAATGCTATCGAGATGCTCTGACCAAGTTGTCTAGCCATCACAGTTTGGTTCATGTCAAAGTGGCAATAATAGCAGAAGAACATACAAGATAAACAAAAAAAGAACAATTTAACCAGGCAAAGGGGGGAAAACATAAAGAAGGAACATTTGAAAACATATGAAAACTGTTTTGTACTTTCATACAGTTCTATGTCGTGGGGGATTAAGGGTGATATGGCCTCCAGCTTCATGGAGCGATAAGTTGTTTGTGAGTTGGGTTGTTTCAGGGGTTTGAGGCTCCAAAAGAAATCTTGGAATGTGGGGAGGGCACTTGTGATGGGGAGATGAGGAGAGAAACAGAAATGGAAAGAGAGAGAGAGAGAGAGAGAGAGAGAGAGAGAGAGAGAGAGCGAGAGAGAGAGAGAGAGAGAGAGTTTTGAAGTATTTGAAGACAGGACGTCTGCTCTGCTAAGCGAGGATGGCTGGCCTGGCTGACAGGGGTCCTCTGGGGAAAGAGAGAGAGAGAGAGAGAGAGAGAGAGAGAGAGACAGTTGGAGGGCGTGCCCTTCAGCTCATCTACACCAACCTCCATTAAACATTTATATGTACTGCACTCCATTGTTTTCTACAATCACTGCTTTTTGACATTGCCATCTTTGGCCCGGCATATGTCCTAAAACAGGTCCAGCCTTTATTCTCTAGAAAAGGAAAAATAGAATAAAAATGCATGTATAGAAATAAACGGAATAAAAAAAAATGCTGGCAGCATTTTCATTCAAAATGTCTTGCAGTCCTACAAATGCACCAACGCTCCAGCATTTGTAGGACTGAGAAAAGAGATCAATTTGGCTTCTGGCCAAGATAAGATAACATGAAGGCTGCGTGAATAAATACAATCATGCTCACACAGAATCCACAATCAGCTCAGCAGAAGCTCACTCTCTCCTTCCTGATACACACACACACACACACACCCACCCACCCACACACACACACACACACCGCTCTTTGAAAAGCAGTGTGGCATCAATTCAAGGCCAAATGGGCTACAAACGTGCAGGAGCTCGACACATCAATTAGCTATCCACAAACAGCCAGAAAGGGACACGTTTGACAGCATATATAGGCTACTGTCTGAATGTTGGACGTATCAAGGCTTACATGATTATGCTGCTGCTTGTTCTGCAGAGTTCTTGGCCAAGCTGAGTCCTTTGATGATTCCTTGCCAAGTTTCATAACATTCCCAGAAGTTTTCTTGGCTTCAACTTTTCTTCTTTGCTTGAGCTTGTATGAACACTCTAGAAGAAGGGTGTCAATCGGAGGTCCTGAAGGCCACAGCTTGTAGAGAATAGCATTGTTCTTCTGATCACATATTGTCACATATGGTCCACATATTGAAGATCTTGATGAATAGCTAAGGGGTTGATTTAAGGTTTGATATATATATATATATATATACATTGACTTACAAACACCGTTGACTTATATATATATATATATATATATGAAATTGTAATTGTATCTGAGTCAGTAAATATGTGAAATAACATCAGATGGGTGTAAACTATTGTAGGCTTGTATAGAAATATGCTTTTTGTTTGTAGAGTTAATGGAACCATTGTTTAGGCCAATGGACTGATCTCCTGATCTGGTAGCCATTTTGATCAACAAGCCTGTTAGCCCCTGCATTATATTTACTGAGGACACGTGAAATAGGTAGAAAAGTATGGGTCAGTATTTAAGTATTCAAACACAGATGCAGGATATCGAGTTCATTAAACAGATACAATTTGAAGCATACCAATCATCTAAACATAAAGTCCAAAAAAAAAACCCTCTTTAATTTGTATACATTAATAAACTTTAAATAAGCCTCTCCTCAATCCAAATTTACGCTTCCATAGGGGTCAGTGACAACAAGAGTGACAGAGACCTATAGATACAGAGAGGCTTCCACAGGCAGCGGAAGCTGCTTGTGGACACTCGGCCAAGCACCTCACTCTCCCACGGAAAAGCTGCCGAGGTGTCTCTTACACTGAGCTAAGAGGAGACAGTAGCGGCTGATGACTCACTGCCCGCACTGAGACACCAACAGCCAACAGCCGGCCTGACTCAGCCCCAGCAGACTGCGCCAGCTGTGTCACCAACACACTATTGCAGGATATAAAAGTTCATAAAACCCCACTATCTGGAGCTGCGGGGGCTAAGTCCTTGACACTGTAAAAGCAAAGTGTTGATAGTTGCACTAAATGCAGAGACACATTGAGAACAGGGTAGAACTTTCCCTGCAGCAGAAGTTTCTTCACAACAGATTAACACTTGTAATTCATATTCTGCACCTGATACACAATTCACTGGCCACTTTATAAGAAACTCCTCCCTTGAAGCTTCACTTCGTAATGAATAATCATGATGTAAACAGATATGAGTGTGAAGAACCTTTAAATCCACAAAGAACCTTCAAATGAACTATTAAAGAATCATTTGATTCTAGCATGTAAGTATCAGTACTGAGTTGAGAACTGTCCACCACCCAAATTAAATCTGGTCAATTGAGGTGAGAACCTGACATAAATCAATGATCAGTTGGCTTTAGAGTTGCTGAGAACTTGTCAAACATTAGATGGAAGCATAGGGACATTACAAATAAATCAGTCAGATTTAGAGTGGAAATACTATATGATAGTTGTTTCTAAAAGTGGGTAGTGGGTTGTACGAGAAACCAAAGGTGTGATAGAACACCCGAGGGTAAGATTTAATTTCCACAACTCATTGAGTTTGCAAAATTGCTTCATTTGTTTTACAGAGAAGCCTCGTGGCAGCAAGCAGTGGTGTTTCCGCTGTTGGTATTATGAAGCCTGTGTAGGTAATTACGCGACTTCAGATCACTCTCTACTTGCGTTATTAGCACAGAGGATATCTCATTTGGTGCAAAGTTGGTGTTTAAGTACAAGGAAACAGGTGTACCACGGTGCCAAGCTGATTCTGCATCTGCTAGCAGAGTGGATAAAAGAACACATACACTTTGCCTACAATAACCTATGGCCATAAAAAATATATACTGAAAAAAAAAAAAAAAAAAGAAAAAAACAATATATATATATATATAGGGCCTTTATATGGGACACTAACAGCACAGTAATATATGCAAGAAATCCTGCGGCTTTATGTTGCCTGTTATGGTAGGGCATGGCAGAACATCTTCAACAGGATCATTCTCATCCACACACAGTAAGGGTTTTCAATCAGATCTAGTGACATTCAAGCATTTATGGAACCAGCTGGGGCATATATATATATATATATATATATATGCACATTTTCAACTTGCTGGATCCCCTTCATGAAAAGAGGGATATGAGTGACCCTCCAAATTGGACCTGTCATTCCAGTGTTGGTGAGGATGGACAGAAAGATCTTGTGGAAGATCTTCTAAAAGGGGTTGAGGTGTCCCTCCATTTTATTCTACTACACGCTCCAAGTTAGCTTTATGAATGAAAGGGGCAGGCTGGTCTACTCATGATGTCTAATAGAATTTGATAGAAACATACGATAGACATGGAAATATTCAAATACCTCTTTGTGTCCAGACTATTTTAAGAGTGAAAACCACTGTACAGTTCCGGTAGGTACAGCAATTTACTCAGATTACCCTAATTAGTACCCTAATTAACCATATATGCAGATTAACAAAAAAAAACATTGAAGAACCTTAATGGTACGTTCCATCTTACTTCCATACAGAAATGACAAACCCAGATCAGGTCCACTTCACTCACATTGAAAACTGATCTAGATGCAGCTGACATTAAAATTATAAAATTCTAAGTGACTCAGGCATTTCCTCATGTTGATGTCCTCTCACTTTGAAGGCCTGGTGGATCATGTCTGTTCCGGCCTGTTAGTCACACACATTTTCCTCCTTCTGTAAGCGCGAGACAGAGACAGGACTCCACATGTAAGCCTGTATCTCCTCTTTTTAAAAAAGAGATGTGATGCAAGCAAGATATATCCAGCACCTTCATCTATTTCAGGCCCAGGTGGGCGGAGGAGTTATAAAAAGTGTAAGTATGCACATCAACAGTTTGCAGAGTGAGAGAAAGTGTTAATATGTGTGTGTGTGTGTGTGTGTGTGTGTGTGTGTGTGTGTGTGTGTGTGTGTGTGTGTGTGTTATGGCAGCTATGGCTAATACAATCACTGACAATTTATCATGGCTTGTGGTGTTTAAATGTAGACTCCTTGCTTGTTGTGTGTGTGTGGGTGTGTGTGTGTGGGTGGGTGTGTGTGTGTGTGTGTGTGCATGCACATGTGTGCGTGCGTGTGCTTATTATGTGAAATAAAGCCACCAGGTAGGTGTTGATATTCTGTACTGCCACTACTGTTGTGCAGCCAGTCCCACTGAGAGAGTGAGCAAAGGGGCTGAAGGAAGGTACTTTTGCTTCTCCTTCCTTTTCCAGCAACATGAAACGCAGCCAGGCTATTTGATTTGGCGCTTTTTGATGGCCTACCAGAGCGCTTGAGAGTGAACGAGAGCGAGCAGATAAAGAGCGAGGGAGAAGAGTACTCTGAGACATGTCGATGCTGCTGCCCCGTGCCAGCTCATCTCCTGCTAATTAGCAAACGGTTTACCTTGTTCTTGTTTTTGAAGCTTCACCCCTTCGGCAGTCCTTCTACAGTGAGAGAGGCTGTTCTGGAAATGCGACAAGAAGGGGAAAAGAGGGAAAGTGTAACCCTTAGATGTCCAGAGATAGTACTGTATGTTTGCAAAGATGTTTCATGTTATTGACATACACTCTTTGAGCAATGCCATTGAGGAACCACTTTGGTTTCAAAAAGAACCAAAGCTTTTAGAGCTTTAACCTTTTAAACTCCATAGAGGTGCTTCCAGACATCAAACATCATAAAGTGTAGTAATTAAGGTTACAGTTATGATTAAGTTTAGGGTTAAGTCTATTATTCATAAGTGCTTTACTTTTTGGACATTTTGTTATGTTACAACCTTATTGTAAAATGGATTAAATAAAGCAGAACGTCTCAATCTCCATCAATTGGATGGGGAGTGTTGGTGCACAGCCATTTTTAGATATCTCCAGAGATATTCAATCAGGTTCAAGACTGGGCTCTGGCTGAGCCACTCCAGGACATTCATAGAGTTGTCCAGAAGCCACTCCTTTGTTATCTTGGTTGTGTGCTTGGGGACATTATCCTTTTGGAATATAAACCTTCAATCCAGTCTGAGGCCCAGGAGTATGTTATTAGTATGTTATGTGCTGCAGAAATGGTTGTCCTTCTGTAACGTTCACCTCTCTCCACACAGCAAAGATGCAGCTCTGTCAGAGTGACAGGTGTTCTTGGTCACCTACCCGACTAAGGCCTTCGACCATGATCACTCAGTTTGGCTGAGTAGCCAGCTCTAGGAAGAGTCCTGGTGATTCCATATTTCTTCCATTTATGGATGATGGAGGCCACTGTGCTCATTGGGACTTTCAATGCAGCTGATATTCTTCTGTACCCTTCCCCAGATCTGCTGAGGTCTGCAGACAGTTCCTTAGACTTCATGGTTTGGTTTGTGCTCCAAAATGCACTGTGTAATATGGGACCTTATATAGACAGATGTGTGTCTTTCCAAATCATGTTCAGTCAATTGAAATTACCACAGGTGTTCTTCAATCAAGCTGTAGAAACATCTGAAGAATGATCAGTGGAAACAAGATGCACCTGAGCTCAATTTTGAGTGTTATATTGAAGGCTGTGAATACTTTTGTACGTTATAGTTTATATTTTACGTGGGTTTGCAGTCAAATGTTTGCCCGGTAGTCATTTTATGTCTCATGAAGCACATTCATTTGTGTCTGACGATGGAGGTATATTACCAAGTGCAGTTCTTACCTCTCAGTTAATTTCAGACTTAAAAATAAAGTTGTCAAAGGTTTCTTTGAAGAGCAAGTTTTGGATAACAAAACTTTTCAAAAAATGGTTCTTCAAGGTCACAGTGAGACTTGACCGATCAATTACTTTTACAGTACAGCTCCAGAGTTTGACAGACAGTAGTCTCTGAAATAAGTAGATTTTTTATTTGTCTTACTCTCTTATCCAGAGTGACTTCCATAGTGACATCATTTTGAATCATCTTACATATATAGAAGAATATAGGACTTGAATGGGTGTAATATGGTGAGTGTAGTATGGCTTGCCTTGTCAGGGAATCAAACCCCGGTCTGCTATTTGGAGGAAAATATTGCAACATATTTTTGTAAAATGTTTGCAAAAAGCTGACATTATCTGCATTCCAAAGCCTAGGCTGCACTGGAGGTATGTTGTCCTCAGTAGGGCTGACCTATGAAGACTTCTTAGTAGCTTAGTAGCACAAAACTGGATGAATGTGGAACAGTCTAATGAGGCTGTCTAGTAACATCTTGCTTTTCTGGCATGAAACTAAAATTCAAAGCTTGAATTCAAGACTGCTCTGGAACTGTGGGTACTGTGGGAACTGTGGGTAACCAAGGGCCACAAAGGATATATCAGTTGTGTCCTTCAAATTGACAACATGAAATAGCAGCCATGAAATGCAGCCTACCTTGGCTGCAGCATAGGTTTTGGAAAGCAGCTAGTGTCATTGATGAAAAGCAACAAAAAGCTGTTTAATTGCATCTTCTTGTGGAATATCTTCAGCCTGCTAAACAGGGGAGAGTAGGTTTGTCAGTGAGTAACAATCTAGTTGCATGAGGTGCTTCATATCTACCAATACAACAATACAACAGTTTATATGACATCATAATGTCAGTGCTCACTAGCATCTAGATAACCCTAAATCTCAAAATACACCCAATGTCTGGAGGGCAATCAAGTGGTCAAATTAGTCACAGAGCAGACAGGGTGGATTCTATCACAATTGTAGTGGAGCAGAGATACCGCGGTGACTTTGGTGTGCTGCTTTCTGCACAGGGTGATGTCTTTTATGGCTCAGGCTCAGGGATAAGCGGAGCCAAGTGGATGAGGTGCTGGGCTGTCTTTCTCCCCTCGGCTGTCTCTGTCTATTGATTTTGTCTGGAAGGCTTCAGAGAGAGATGTATTTGTGTCTAACTTGAGGACAGAGAGGGGATGGGACGATTGCAGTGATGGATCTCTATATTGGAGCAGGCCCAGTACAAATGTAGCCTTGTCTCTCACTATATTTCCCCCTGGAACAACAAAAGGGACCAGGAGAACAAGAGGAGTCCATGATTCTTGGGATCTAACTCATTTATTGATTGGGTTTACTTAAAGATATGAAGTCACAGAGGACAGGGGGTTGTTCCATGTGGAAGCTCAATGCGATCTGAAGCTCAGTGATGAAAGGACATAAAGTGGGTTACAGTGGCACTTTAGTTAATCACTTAGCACATCACACAGTTTGGTTAATATGGGTTAAAGCCTTCTCCAACCTCTTCAGAATCAGTCCATCATCAGTCAAGGCACATCCTGATCTAGCATCAGCTTATTAGAGACTGTGGTCTGTCCATGTTCCACACATAAATGTGTTCTTTGGTTGATGAGTCTTAATAAGAGGCATTACCGCTGCATCATGATGTTCCCCTTGCTGAAGTGTTGCCAACCCTCTCTGATACTCCATACTTGTGAGGTCTCTTGTGAAGTGAAGGCCGTAAGCAAATAGTTGTTATTGCACTAAACTATGCTGCCAAAGAGAGAAGAATATATTCACATATGAGATACCCATGCCGGGCCAGCACAATTGCCTGTACATTTAATTCTCAACCAGCATAGAGTATGTTTTAAGTTCAACTTTGTTGGCTTAGCTGGTTCACAAGCATGACAAAGGAAGACAATTATTATGACCAAGCTGGTAAACCAGCATGACCAAGATAGTTGACCAACATCGCCACACCAGTCAACCAGCTTTACCCAATTTGCCCACCAGTCTCATTACATTGACAGTCAGCTTGGTCAAGTCTACACTCATAAGAATGATTGTGTTTAACAGAATAAACTTAAATAAACTTGGTCAGTGAGAATGTTTACCAGTAAAATTCTAAATAACATCCGAATAAACCCAAATAAACATACAGTCATGGTGCCTCCCTGTAAAACTCTGTATAACAGTGAAATGGAGGCTATAGATGCAAACACACACGATACACATGCTAGGAAGGTGGAGGTGGTCTATAATAAGATTTTCTCAGGTTGTTTAACATTTCTGTACTTTAATACTTAATACAGTGGTGGTGACTCTCAAATATGCATCATGTGTAAGCATTACCTTGTTTTCTAGCAGGCTTCCCTTCCATGCTGTCCTCCCACCTCTTGTCTGTAAGGACAGATGATGAGTGGGACCAGCACACTGGGCAATAACCACAGTGCTAATAAAAATGAATGAGTGTCATTACCAGCACAATGTCTGGTTATACAGGAGCTTCATAACATCCAGACAAAGCGTCTATGTGCAGAGGAAGGTGGGAGGGGGAGTCCCACGCATTAGTCTGGATTTGTATTAAACGTTCTGTACAGTCATACTACAATGTTAGTCAATTGTAATATTGAAGAATGCATTATGCATGGTAATTGGTGCTCAATTATATTGTAAATTTCACTGTGTAAGTGTAGTTCATCTTGTAGACAAGTATAAATACACTCTAAAAAGTAAATGAGGCAAAGAATATTTTTTGAGTGGCTGGTCAAACTGGTTAAGTTTTTGACTGAAGTAGGTTTTTGTTTGAGCTTGGTGGTAAGCTGGTCAAGATAAACAACTGATGTGACCAAGCTGGCCAACTAGCATGACCAAGGTCATCGATCAGCATGGCCAGCAAGACCAAGCTGATTGACCGGCATAACAAGCTCAGTGGCCAGCAAGACCAGCATGACCTGTGGGGTGGACTGACATGACCAAAAAGACCAAGCTGGTCAACCAACTTGACCAGCAAGGCCAAGTTGGGTGACCATTATCATCAACATGTCCAAGCAAGACCAAAATCAAGTGCGGCATACAATATGCTGATTAAATGTTGGTTAACAAGCTAGTTTACCAGCATATGGTATGTTCTCGTTTAGATGATCAGATTTTCAACCACTTTAAATATCAAAGACAAGCATATACTGTTTGCAGCCAGCTCTCAGCAAAGGCAGGGCTTTAGGTAGATTTTTCAGCAGGGAAATGGTTCAAAATTAACATCAGTTTCATGGGCCCCAAGATAGAACCATGTGGAACACCATAAGATATAAACCATATAAAAGTTACCAAATTATTCACAATAATTTGGAGTTTCTAACCATGACTATAGCCCAATGTGAAATTCAGTTCCTCCAATGTTCTTTATGTGCACTGGAGGCTGGTGTGTGTGCATTTGGCAATCAAGCGCATATCATGATATATGTGCAAAAGATGTGTGTGCAAATTGTGCATGTTATGAAATTCTTGGGTTACATTTAGTCATATATGTAAATATTTTTGGAACTCTTGTTGGATTTCAACTGCAACTGGAATAGCATCTAAGAAAGGGGGAGTACAACATACATCTGGGCTGCATTAAAAAAAATTACTTTTCCACATTTTTCATTAAAACACACCAGGAACTGAAGGTGCTCAGCTAATTGTTTGATTAAACTCTCATGCAGGTGATGAGACATTGCCCATGATGGTAAGCAAGCAAGTTCCAGAAAGTCCAGGTTGGTCCCAATAAGCAGACCTATCAGCTGACCTACCAGCTGTTATCGGTTTATCACATTACCACATGGAATATAACTCTTTCCACAATAGAGTAGTGGAAGAGACACAATATCTTTATGTCAGTATTCATCTTAATGTCCAAAAACCTTGTTTTAATTGCTCATCAGTCACAGGGCAGATGAGTTATACAGTCTGATGGTGTCAGACTGGTAAGACTTCATGTCTAAGCACTTCTTGCTGCACTGTAGCTATATTAGTCTGGAGCTGAAGGTGCCCTGCTGTTTGATTAAACTCTAAAATGGGATGAGAAACATTGTCCGTGATGTGCTGCAGTTCAGTCTTCCTTTCCTGAACATTTAATTTTTCACTTCTTTTTTGTGGAGTTAGGGGGTGGGTGTTCTTTGTCTAGGCTTCTGGTTCTATGAAGTTTTTGAGCTGTCTTGGTTGTACAACTCTTTTGAAGCGTATTCACAGATACACCAACAATGACTTCCAATAATGATTATGTCATGTTCTACAAACTGTGTAACAATAAGTTACACTACTTATGTGTAACACCAGTGGAATTGCTGAAAAAAATGATGATTCTGGATGAGGAACATAACTGGTGCCCCAAAACCATGGTAGTGTTATTTAAGGTTATGCACATAGGGTATCATCTTTTCATAAATCTGCTGTGTTATCCATCATTGGCTATAGGGCTACAGACTTAAGGAAAGATGCACTTTTTGTTTAATGACCCACTCGTGATGTCACAGCAAGTGGCTTATAGAACCTTAGAGAAAGTAGGTGGTGCTAGACCTCCACTGCTGTTGCTCTTTAACCATTCAACAGAAATATTTACAGGGGGTGCCCAGTTGTTTACATGACACTGTGCCTAATAAATGAAAGACAATTGTTAAAAACATGAACAACTGCAAACCATCCATCCATTTTCTGGACTGCTTATTCCTGAATAGGGTCACGGGTGAGCCGGTAACTCTGAGCGCAAGGGTGGGAAACAATTCTAGACAGGGCGCTAATCCATCATAGGGCGCACACATGCACACACTTTAGAGTCACCAATTCACATCTTTGGGGGAAACCGGAGTACCCGGAGGAAACCCACGCGAACACGGGGAGAACATGCAAACTCCACACAGAAACTCCCCAGGTCACCCCACCCAGGGATCAAACCCAGGTCCTTCTTGCTGTGAGGCAACAGCGCTATCCACTGCGCCACTGTGCCACCCATCAACTGCAAACCATTTATGCAAATAATTTATGTAATGCCATTTAACATTGCACACTTAACATTGTACACACACAGCTTAACACATCACATACTCTCAGAAACTCGAATGCTTGTGAAAGACATGTAGGAGAAGCAAGACAAAAGCTTGCTTCTTAAATTTCTGTATTTTCACAGGTGAATGAGGCTGAAACTAGGGCAAGACAGGCACTTCACTGAGTCCGATACAGAGTGTGAGATTTCCAGCTCAGCTGGAGCTGAAGCACAGCCACAGTTGCAGATATGTTTTCCCTCCACTGATTCTGTGCCTCAACAATACTGAGTGCTATCAAGAGAGAGATGAAACTACAGAACGGATGGAAGGAAAACAGTGTCTTGTTAAGATGGCATTCATTCACTTGTGCTGACTTTTAAAGAAAGACAGTTAAAGAGCAGCAGAATCAACTTATTTTGAGTTGTTTTCAGCTATTCTAACTGGAATGACCTCAGCTCTACCCGATACTCTATCTGTGAAAGTTACCACTTTACCTGTCAGTTTTTGAGAGATAATGAACAATGGCTTTGAAAGGTGCTGCTGCTTTCTTCTTGGCTGTCTTGTAGCAAAACACTCAATCCATCCATATATAAAGGAAGATTCTGACATTTGAAGATAATTATGGCATAGAAACGTCTGGAAAAAGACACTTAGTTATGGCCTAAACTACCACGATGCCCTGAAATCACAACTCCATACAACTACATTCAAGGAAGCAATACACCACCAAGTATTATACCTATACATCTAATACACCACTATTTAGATCTAGCCTTTCAGGCAATTGTAGTGCACATCTGCTACTGCTCTCCAGATGTTATTTGGCTGAAGGGGCACAACAGGGAGCACAATAATAATCCTGATACTGATGACAGTGAATCTGTGATCTGCACAGTTCACCCCCCACGACACATACGTGTGCTGCAGATTAATCACTAAAGTTTAACCATAACAGAGTGGAATTCAGTTTTACTGTTGCTGATGCTTTTTCCCAGGAATTATTCCTTAAATACAGAGCTGCAGCACGTGTGTGAAACGGTTACGGTTTATGAACACTGCATCACAAAATCCAGAAGACAACACATCAAGCACGACCATATACCTCCAGCAACATCACTGTGGTGTGTAATTGGAGAGCAGTGTCATATAAACAGACTCGGAGTGTAAAAATTAAAAATCTGCCAGAAAGTTCACCTCAGAAGGAAGGGCTCTACAATTAACATTTACTGTGGAATGAAATGATAGAAAGAAAAATGGAGAGAGAAGCAAGCAATCCATCCAACCATTAGATCACAAACAGGCCATGTCAAAGTAAAAGACACTTACACTATGTTCACACAGAAGGAAAAGAGGCCTAGTGCCGAATTTCTCACCAAATCTATTTTTAGGCTGTTCACGCTACCCTTTTAATGCCACCTATAGCCAACATTCATCTGAACACCTTGCATTCCCAAAAGGTCCACTCCCGGAGGTTTCATTTTAATTTTGGTAGCATCAAAGGAGCAATCACAGAGCTGTAGTGACTGAATGCTGGGCTTATCGCTGAGAAAAAGTGCATATTACACAGCCTTTTGTTTGGTTTGCACTCTTTGTTTTTTTTAAACTTTGCTTTTAAAACTTTGTTTTCCTTTGTCGCTGCAGTCATATGTAGTTAGTTTAATGTGAAGATAATGTGCCAAACGTTTGACACAAAATAATAAAAGATGCAAAATGAAAGCTTGCTGTAGTTCTACCAGGAGATTTAAATGCCATGCCTACCTCCCTTCCTTAACCAATCAACTGCACCCACCTGTCTGTAAAAAAAGGCCTTTACACAAATGGTCCCTTTGATGCTTTATAGATGGGGTACACATTCCTACTTCCTTCCTGCCAGCACCAGTTTGGTCCTGTTAGTCATCCAGGGGGTTGGCTCCACCCCTGCCTCCGTACCTGGCAGGATCTGAGATGGCCCTACAAATCAAGACCTGGTCCAACTACTGGTCCAAGTCAAATGACCACTTTCGAATTCTATGCTCTTTGTCTTAAGAAACTGTTTTCTCAGTCTTTTGCACTGATGGGACACCAACAAGACCAGTGCACCACAAATTTAGCATATTCCCAGGTCTAATATGCCCTGGCTAACAAGCTGATGACTTGAATCAGGTGTACCCCAAGTGTGCTTCCTGAGGAGTTTGAACCACTCACCCCAGCTCAACAGTATTCCAACCCAATGGCTTTGTGTCAGATCCATAAATAAAGAGATTCCGGCACGGCTGAGAAACAGAGAGCAATCGTATTCCTTAGAGGGCATTCTGTTCATTCTATGAGACAGGCCTGGCCTACTCCATCCATCTATATAGATGGGCCTTGCATCACTGGCAGTGCTCAGTGCTGTCCCCAGGGCGGCCAGTGTGAAACAGTGAACGGATCCTCTCCTTAAGGTGTAATGGAAATAGAGGGGATATGCTCAGGAGCTAAATGTGAGTGGACCAAAATGCTGACAGTCACCACATCAGCAGAGTGCTGAGAAGAAAATATAGACACACACACACACACACACACACACACACACACACACACACACACACACACACATATATATATATATATATATACACACACACACACACACACTCAGGCATTTTTGCTGCTTAACAATCCTTGGCCAATGCTGAATCTGCAGGTCAATCATGATAGAAGCAGCATCTCATCAATAATACAGATAATAATACACACACATTTACACTTATGTCCTTGGTTCCTCAGGACAGGTCAGGTCAAATTGTCCTCAGTCTGGTATCTATATATACATAGAGAGAGAGAGAGAGAGAGAGAGAGAGAGAGAGAGAGAGAGAGAGAGAGAGAGAGAGAGGAGAGATAGGAACATGTCATAGAAGGCATTTCCACCCACAGTGGATAGTGCAGTGGGTGGTAATGATCCTGACTGTTGACGTCTGACTGGAATTTTCAGTGTGATTAACAAGTTGGTGCAGCATTTTTAGCATCCATGAGACGTGGCAAAACGTATGGTAACTATTTTGGGGCCCACGACTTTTGGGTTTTCATTATACTTATTGAACTCCAGAAGAGCAGAATGTATACATTAACAGAGGAATACTGTACCAAAATATAATAATAATATATAAAAATATTATTTTATGAAAATAAACGTTATTCTATATCCAGGTATTCAGGCCAGAAGATATTTCTCTATATCTTGAAATTCCATGATAACTCCAGCAAGCCATAGATGGTCCTGTGTTGTTGTCTTATCCAAGCTTTAATCACACCTACACTTAAAAAGATGGTTGTACACATGGGTTTTTAAGCCATGAAAGAACCACTTTGGGCTCCATTAAGAACCATGACTGTAGTAGAGTGTGTGTGTGTGTGTGTGTGTGTGTGTGTGTGTGTGTGTGAGAGAGAGAGAGAGAGAGAGAGGGAGAGAGAGAGAGAGAGAGAGAGAGAGAGAGAGAGAGATTTCTCTATGGCATCACACAAAGACTCATTTGTAGCTCTGTGGACAATCTCAAGACCATCTCATGATGAGGCAACACTGCAAAGAAGGCTACATTTGAAAATGTCACTGTAAATTAGTCACTTCACATTAGTAGTCAACAGATATCAGCATAAAGTGTGTGCTACTGTACATACACAGACACCGAAAGGTTTGATTGCAGTGTTTTAAAGCCAGTGGGAGGTGGATTGTCATGAAGACTAGATAATAAGATATCAAGCAAACTATAAAACAGTTGTTTTATTGCATTTCATTATATAAACTGTTAGTAAAACAAATGGATTTTACTTTAGTATGAATTAGCAGCACATCTTATCTAAACTGTAGGGCTGTATTATTTATACAGACACAAATATTGGACCGGTATCGGCTGATACTGAGCATTATGTAACTGAAATTAGGGGGCAAAACATCAGGACACCCTTAGTTTTCACTTTCAAATGTAGCCTTCTTTGCAGTGTTGCCTCATCATGAGATGGTCTTGAGATTGTCCACATTTTCTATCCAGGCTTCCAAAATACCTAAAGCTGTTATGAACACAGGATGGAGGTTTAAGAAAAAATGTGGACCAACATTTGTTTGGAAAAGCATGTAGTTTAAGGCTATAAAGTTAGACAAGAAGACTGTAAACAACAGATAAGTTCAGGCCACAACTCGTGAACGTTAAATGATGAAACAATGAACCTGAGCAAACCCTGACACGAACAGTCTGGTCCCATTGGGTTTGGACAAATATTTTGAGCTCTATTTGAGACATTCCACCATGGGGAAGAGCAGCATGAATTTTGTGGAGATGCAGGAAGGTGTGAAGCCAGCAGGTGACAAGAGTGAGTAATGGAGCAGGGTGGGTGAAATGAACCGCAGAGAAACACTGCCTTCCATCCTCACTGCAAAAACACATATTTATAACCTCACCAGCTCTCAGGTGCACTGTAATTGTGTTTGTGTGTGACGTGACCAGCCCAAAGTCACATATTCCTATACCCATGAGTCCTGCATGAAGAGAAGGTGCCTCTGTAATATGAGGAATGTGACTTTGGGTTGAGGAAAGGAGGCAGTGGAGGGCACTGATGGTGACTCAGCATGAGGTAGGAACAAATTAAAGCTGAATCATCTGTTAGAACCAACAGTAATTAACCAGCAGGCATCAGAGCAGTGGTCACGACTGGGATGATCAAGTTTTTACCTATTTTAGAGTTGCAGCTTTTTTGCTTAGTCTTGTTTGAGGTGAAGTTATGGTTTAAAAAATCTCAGTAGTTATGATGAAACATCTGAAACCATTGACGTAAATGTCTTGAATGTATGGTACTGATATAATTTACATTTAGATGATTC
This sequence comes from Acestrorhynchus altus, assembly GCA_034509495.1. Lineage (NCBI taxonomy): Eukaryota > Metazoa > Chordata > Actinopteri > Characiformes > Acestrorhynchidae > Acestrorhynchus > Acestrorhynchus altus. Next base: position 11,134,785 of record CM067514.1, read on the forward strand.
GATTTCATTCTAATCATATTCTTGACCCTAATCCTAAACCTAACCTTAACCTCAACCCAACACCTAATGCTAAATCTGGCCCTAATCATTATTTAAACTCAAAATGTAACCCTACCCTGGACCGAATCCAGTTACAGACTGGTTCCTGCAGCATGTCTATAAAGTCTTGGTGCCAGGTACTTCAAGGCACCTTTAGATGTCTTGTCAAGTCCTTGACTTGACAGATCATTCCTGGTATAGCAGTATGAAGGGGGGTCAACACAATATTAGACAGGTGTTTTTAATGTTATTGCAGATTGGTGTAAAGTGTTATTCAGGTCTGATTTAAGTTTAATACAGTTTTGTCAGTGAAAAAAGGTCAAGGCAAAGGGTTACACCCAGAAAATTGAACATTTTAAAATCCTCAGATCAACAATGTGATAGGAAATATGACAGGCACTTAGAAAATTTCAGGAGTTGAAGGCTTTGGGTTGAAAAAGTCAACATTATTAGTCTGCTCATTTTCCAATCCAGTCACTATAATGTCTACATATATAATTGGTTTATTTTCCAATCTAAGGAATGTTCTGGAAGGAGTAGATCAAATTAAACTTTGAATCATATTCATTATCTATTACTGAAAAGTCCCACTGTCATTAGAGCTCCACCCAACCCTCCTGTCATTTGCTTCATTCTGAGAACCAATAAGCAAATCATTTCCAAATCACTTTAGCACACTTTGTGAATAGATACGTGCTTCCTTGCTATGTGGTGAAAAAAAATCTTATATTGGTCTTTGACTGTTTTGAAAAATAAATCTTTTCACAATATCTCTTCTAAATCCAAATGTCAATATTACTAGTAAACCTGCTTGGCATTAACTTGACCGCCTTCAGCCTCTAAGTGTGCACCCATGCCTAATACCACTCCTCCTGAGAGTGGCACCACCCTGAAAGCTGCAGCTCTACCCTGCTCAACTTTTAAGCCAAAGCTGATAATGGATTTGAAAGCTGCTTACACTGTTTACAATCTAGAATATTTAAAATTGAATACACTTTAACATAGAAATATAAGAACAGATCAAATTAAAAGTCGAATCAGCACTTTTCCCAGTATATAAGCATTATGTCCTATCAGAAAATTGCTTGGCTTGGCTTTTTGTCTTACAAGTGCCATAACCACTCATTCAGAACACAGGCTAAATAATGCATCATTGTACCAGCTCAACTCACAGTTCCCCAGCAAACTCACTGTCAGGACTGCTTGCACGCAACCTGAAACCCAACCTTTTACCTTGTTTGGTTCTGACCTTCTGACTTTGCCTCAGACCATGTTCCTTACCAAAGGCCCATAACCTAGATAAAACATGAATTTGTGTGCAGTGTGAAAAAACTTTTTTGGACTGTTCAGATTACAGAAAGTTGAGGCAGGCTATCATCACCGTTAAAGTGAAACCATGTAAGAAATGGTATTTTTGGTCTTGGCCAGGCGCCAGTCCTAATTGACTTTACCGTTCTTGTGAAATCACGGTAAGCTGATTTGAGCCTGTTCTGCTGTGGCGCAATAGAACCTTGCACATCTTGGTATCATTGCAAGCCAAGCTAACATAGAACTAGAGATAATATGGAGCAAACACCTTATTATAACATGCTGTGGTCAACCAAACCTGGATTCCACCAGTATCAATGTGGCAAGCTACCCAACATGACCACACAGCAAATGATGCAGTAGAGCATATTACCTGAACCTAGTAAGACTGAGAGCATACTACCTAGAATGCAAGGACGTTTGCTACCACCACCTCAAGATGAAGCCCAATTTAGCATCTGTCTATTGTTGAATTGACAAGATCCTTGAGGAACATTTGACGTCTATAACTCCATCAGCCCAGGTCAGGCAAACTGCAATGTAAAACAAACCTAACCAGATCAAATATACACTCACCAACCATAACATTATGACCTTCTCCTTTTGTCTACAGCCACTGTCCTTTTATCAGATCCTCTTACCATACAGGAGCACTTTGTAGTTCTATTATTACAGACTGTGTTGCATCTATTTCTGTGTTTACTTCATTAGCATCCTTTCACCATCTTAAAAGGTTAGGACCCTACAGGACCAACATAGAGCAGATCTTATATGAGTGGTGGGTCATTCTCAGCACTGTACCGACATGCTGGTGGGGTGTTGATGTGTGTTGTACTGGTACAAGTGGATCACACACAGCAATGCTGCTGGAGTGTTTAAACACTAGGTGCTCCACCTTGTAGATGTAAAATCAGAGAAAGAAGCTCATCTGTTGCTGCACAGTTTGTGTTTGTCATCCTTTAGTTCTTCGTTGCTCACAAGACGCTGACCACATCCACACTGTTGGAATGTTGTTGGACTGTTCTCAGTTTAGTAGAGATACTAAGGCGTTTAAAGACACTAGCAGCACTGCTGTGTCTGATCCACTTATTCCAGCACAACACACAAACACAGCATCCTGTTAGTGTCACTGTAGTGCGTGGAATGACCCACCATTCAGATGATACCTGCTCTGTAGTGGTCCAGTGGGGTCCTTACCATTAAAGAACAGGGTGAAAATGAGAGAAGCAAAGTATGCAGAGAAACAGATGGACTTCAGTCAGTAATTATAAGGTGTCTTGTGAAAGTATTCGCCTGCTTGGCATCTTCATGTTTTGCTACCTCACAACCTGGATTTAAGATAGACTGTTTGAAGGTTTGCATACATTCATTTGCAGAACATGTCTACAACATTAGATTTTTATTGTGAAGCAAACAACAAATAGGATAAGTCTCTATGGGCCTGCAACATCTTTTCATTCCTCAACAGCCACCAACGGACAAAACTTTCAGGTTCCATGTTGGTCAACACACACAGGCTCAACATGAACATTATCTGGGAATGTATCACCTTTATTATGCCTCAGAATAAAACATGCTCGTTTTCCTTCTACAGATGATCCATGGAGGCAGGGTGGAACAACCATTTAAAATTTTATAGTATGATTTATGGCACCTTAACAGATTGTGTCCCCTCTTTTTGTCCTCTCTTGGGCCTTTTCCACCAAAAGAACTGTGGTTCATGAACTGGTTCCGTCTGGGCTTATGTGAACCTTTACATTTTTTAGCAAATCATCCCGCAGTTCAACTTACACTGGTGTAACCGCTGTGAACAAACCTTTCAGGTTTTGGAACCTATTTTCGTTGCTGGAAATGCTCCAAATGGTTCAAAATTAGGTTCAGCAACTGGAATGGAACCCACTCGACATTGTCGGAAAAGGACTATCAGCACGATGAGGGACAATTCATTTATATATTCTTTATGAAGATTTACCAGTTAATTTAAGTGTGATTTTTTTATTGATAATATATAATGTTTGAATATTTTACAACTTCGAATGAAAGTATTATCCTGTGTTTTGTAGACAATGATGATACAGTCCAGGAAAAAGTTCATGATGGTACCATCAAGGAAAAGGTTAAAGCTGTTGGAAATGATAAAAAATGATAAACTATGAAAGATATTTATTAAATCCAAAAGGTCTATCCAAGATGTTTTGTGACTTTTGGGTTTGATCTGAATATGTAGCAGGTTTGTGTTGTATGTTGAGTTAATCTTCACTATAACATTTTTCACACAGTGATGTGCTTCTCTAGGTTTGTCATTCTTGAGTCTTAATGATAAAGAATAAGAAGTTGCTTTCGCTTCAGGTGTGGGTTTATTTCCAGCTTGGTACAGGTTCTTCAGTTTGCGATCCTTGTCTGTGGACTCGAGAAAAATATGGATATGAGACCTGGTTCTCGTTACAACTCCCATATTCCCATAACTAGGAAAGTCTGTGGTGAAAAGCTCTTCTCCAGTATCAACACCACCATATTCTACCAAACTTGCTGTCATGTTTTACCTTTCACAGGGATTTGCTCGAGAGGTTATGGAACTGGTCTGTTTCAGGTCCGTTTTGGTTTTGATGGAGAGTGTTTTAAGTCCTTAATGCTTTGTCACTTCCATACACTGAACTCATTATTCAGCTATGTCAAGGTACACACAGATTTTCAATCTAGGGCCCCTTTAACTGAGCGGCAGGCTCGTTTCTAGAATCCCGTGGGTTCTGTTACAAACTGGGGTTCTGCTTCCAGTTAATGTGTGTTGGCTCAGGCTGTGTGAGTTTTATGGAGGTGTGTGAAATCAGCTGAACTCCTGACTGGCTGATTGATGAGATACTTACTGAGTGTAGTTATGATGAAAAGCCGCCTCATTATTAATATTCCATTTCAGCATTTTGAAAGATATCGACTTCCGAGAACCAAAACTACTCCAAAGCGCTTCATCTTTACCCCTGTTTTCTTTAAGAGGAATGTGGTCACATTTATCTCACACAGCTGCGATTCTGCTCTTGTAATGAATAATGAAAAGGAGAAGGATGCTGTGGAATGGTGTTAATACGAGGCGAATTCAAGCAGCGCCGCAGAGGCGAATCCGAATCAATTATTACCAACACAATGTCATTATTTAGTAGTCAAAACAAATCTGAAAGGCTTCCCTCGGCGGAATGATGATGATTTGTTCTTTGAAAGTGAAGTGAGACGATGACAGCTGAAAACAACAGGGAGAGAGAGAGGGAGAGAGAGAGAGAGAGGGAGAGAGAGAGAGAGAGAAAGTATGAAAAAGGAGAAAGATTCCAACTGAAAGATGAAAGTGAAGCAAAGTCTCTTTGGAAAGGGAGTGTTTGCAGAGGCAGGCAGTAGAGATGAGGACGGCTTTGATCAAGCAGCAATAAAATCAGACTTTCGACACAAATACAGTCTCTCTCTCTCTCTCACTCTCTCTCTCTCTCTCTCTCTCTCTCTCTCTCTCTCTCTCGTTGAATAGTCAATGCAGGAAAGAACTGAAAAAAAAAAAAACTATGTCTCTTGCCCAAACAAATTGAGGGAACTCAGACAAGGGACCGGGCGCTTGCCCTCATTTCAGGAGCTGTGGGTCTGCATGTATTTCCTTCTAGCACATCTTCAGTCTCTAAAGCAGCAGCCATGTCTTACATCAGACAGTTTTTCTCACTGATCCCTCTCCTCTCACTTTATCTGTCTATCCACCTGTCTGTCTGTCTGTCTATGTAGCTACCTATTTCTCTGACTGTCTGTCTGTCTACTGCCTTCCTCAGCAAACACTCCCTTTCCAAAGAGACTCTGGTCCACTTTCATCATTCAGTTAGAATCTCTTTTTTGCTCTCTCTCTCTCTGTGGCACTTTCTCTATGTTGAAAAATTGCTACACTTCACAATCATTATCTTTGTCCCATGTGTGTGTGTGTGGTGTGGGCAGCCATGTAAGACGTCCATTGAAAATGTCGGAAAAAAAGGTCACAAGGCAGCAACATTGCTAAGAGATCAACGTACAGACAAGTGTGTCAATATCTGCTAATGAAGCTGAATGATGCTATAAGAGTGCGGCGATGGGATTTTAAAGGCCACTCCAGCCTTGATTATTCAAATGTCTTATTACTGCAATCCTTTAACCTTGATCAGACCTCCTGGTTTTCTGCCGAATGATAAATGACCCAGTGACATTTGATAACGTTCAACATATATAACATATACTTGCATGTTCTTATAGCCCTGTTTCAATACGTCCTCAATTGTATATGTGTTTGCAGGACTGGCTTGAAGACCAGCCTGGAAGAGGCATTTTCACTGACTGACTGACAGACTGTTTTGTCAGGTCGTAGAGACAGCACTACTGCTGCTTTACCACAGGCCTCGCCCAACATCACTACTACTGAGTTAGCATGGTCCCACTGGCTTATTAGAATAGAATAGAATAGAATAGAATAGAATAGAATAGAATAGAACTTTATTGATCCCTTGGGAGGGTTCCTTCAGGGAAATTAAGGAGGGAGCTACTGCTGCTGGAGGCAGCCATCTTGCACAGCGCCACTATAGCTATATCCCTATATTAGAAGCTAGCATTATCCTCCTTCTTCAGAATTCCATCCACTTTGTGCAATGTATCAGTTCCACTGCAGCAAAACAGCCTTAAAGCTTAATACTACCACCTCTACGCTTAACAGTTACTACAGCCTTTCCTCCAGAAGGATTTTTCATTGTCTATGTGGTTCAGCTACAAATCTAATAAGCTTCAAATGTCGATGTCGGATGGCAACCTCTAAGTTCATGGTGATCTAAATCTTTAGACAGTGATGTTGATGTTTTAGCAGCTTTGAATTCATAAAGGGCCCTGACCATCCAAAATATTTCCTCAGTTTAGGAAGATAGTTTGGGTTTTCGGCTATATGTTGTCTAAGTTTCTGCACATCCTGATAACCTTTACTGTCTGCAACTTGTATGTTGTCAATAAATTATATGAGGTCATTCCTAACTGAAAATCTCAGGTCATCCTTCTCAGATCTTTACTGAGCTTCTTGGCCTTTTCCATTGTAGTGTGTGTGTGTGTGTGTGTGTGTGTGTGTGTGTGTGTGTGTGTGTGTGTGTGTGTGTGTGCTGCCGAACAAAGCATTTTAACTTAAGAGTTAATAGACATTTCACAACTTTCAGTGCAACTGAATCAATATATATGTGGATTTATATTTATATACTAGTGCAACTCAACAAATTTGAATATTGTGAAAAAAATCATTTGTGTTTATAATTGCATACAAAGATTGTCAGATGTTATATTCATTACATATATATATTAACTTTTTGAATTAAATTATGAACAAGAAGTTTTTCACAATATTCAAATTTTTAGAGATGTACATTTTGAAAAAAATATACACACCATAATTGTTATATATGTCATATGTGGCATTTATATGGGAGGACCTCAGCAAACTGACCATTCAAAGTCAAATCAAACCAAATGGCCTTGATTTATGGCGCATGTCTGAGACCTTGGCGATTGCTCTGTCATTCACAAAAATTAACTGGAGTGGTTTTTCAGATCATTGAATGTCAATGAGCAGTCTCTCTCTCCAGCTACACACTCAGAGGGTTTTATTTTTTCCAGGGCTTCAACAGAGTTAGCTTTCACGGCAATCAATTCCTGGAAAAAATGCGTGAGAAAACGCACAAAAAGGAAGAGGCTCGAGGGCCCACACTTGCTGGGAAGAGATAAAATACTTTCACCAGACTGAAAGACTGAGTCAAGGAGACACAGGAACAAATCAAACACAAAGACGAACACTTCTGTTCCTTACAGCGTCTTTCGCTCTGCTTACTGGAAGCCCTTTCTCACTCGCCTCAACAGCAAACCCGCACATAATTGGAGAGAAGTGCTAACATAAGTAAATACTTACACACCACACAACTCATCACACAACACTTGAGGCACACTTTAAAGAGTTGCACATATTTTCTCATTGCTCACTCTCTCAGTTCAAAGCACTGCTATCAAAATCAATAATGGCTATAGAACTTTACTTTTCTTGAGTCCTGATGAGTAGCTTTAATTTTGACGAAACTGTCTGACAAGAAGTCCATGGATTTCTCTTTACTAGTGATATACAGAAATTTTGTGTTCACTCTTGAAAGTTAAGCTGCTTCAAATGGTTGAAGTGATGTCACAGAAGACCCACTTCTGGTCCCATGTTTGCATGGGTGGGTTTTGACATAATGTCAGGATGTTGGATCAGATATATGACACAAATGTATTATAGAAATGTACTTATATGTAACAATTTGCATCATATACATTTATCATCTAAAGAATAGCTGCACCCAGAATTATTCTACTGATTGCAAAGAATGGCAGCAGGTCATCTTCAGTGTAAAGTCCCCCTGTTGTCTTTGGTCTGATAGTTTATTCATTAGAATTAGAATTAGAATTTCAACAAACACAAAATGAGAAATAGAAACATTGCACATACATATACACTGGAACTGCAATATAATGATGGTTGGGGAAATAAGGAAAAAAGGAAATAAAAAACAAAGCACACCACGAGTGCCTCTAAGGGCCTTTAATGTACTGCAGACATTTTTCCCATTTTGAATAACACCATTCCATTCTGCCCATTAGGGAAAATGACACACACTCATACGCTGCCACCCTAGTAAGCAGATTATTCCAGTGTGTGATTGATGGTGTGTTGGTTGATTTTCAATGTTGGATAAGTAACCTCCTACCCTACATGATAGTAGTCTGGATCCATTGTGTATGAGTAAATGAAACTGTGCCTTTAAAAGTAGACAGGTCCCCCAGTTTTTAAAAAAAAAGGCAAATGAAAAAAGTAACTTTTCTGAATATAATCATGAACTAAAGTCCTAAAGTCTTGTATTTTGGGACAGCACCACAAAATGTGTGTCAATGTACCATCATCATGGCACTTCCAACACCCAGGGTCACTTTAAAGATTAACCCTATACAATCTAGAGGGCGTCCAGTATATTCTGTTAATGATCCTAAATTGAATTAGCCTAATGTGAATGTCATGTGACATGCTCTTTGAATTGCGTAGGATGCCGACTCATTCTTTTTTGTAGAAAATAATTCCAGAATCCTTCTCCCACTAATAACATGCTGTAATAAAGTGATGCTTCGTGCCCCCTACCATAGCATATAAGAAGGAGTCTCCGCATTCTGAGGTTTATTATTTAAGCTGAGTCTGTAAATCACTGAAGGGTTAGGATTGGGGCTAGGGTGAGGTCATCATCTTTTTAAAGGTCACTTATCACTGTAATAACTCTCTGCATCTATCTACTCCTGAAAAGAGGATTCATCAATATGTAGACAAGGATATGTTGGAATATGTATTCAGAAAACTTGACTACCTTTCTTCATTTTTTTTCCAAACTCCCTTAAGACATGACAATATGGGATGGGACTGAGCACTTGAAGGAAGAGAGGCAGAAAAGTAAGACGCAAGTGATAGGGCAGGGCAAGTATGTGCTTCTATATTAAACCACACAGGTGGTTGCTCTCGGGGGAGGAACCACTGTGACAAGTGTCAAACAAAAGCATAATGACACAGAAGTAGGTATAGAATCCCTAAGCCTCCTTGACCCACCCTATTTTGCAACCTTTTAAGCTGAACCCTAGCTCATTTACCATTCCAGAGGGGAAAAAGCCACAGAGCTGAGTACTTTGTTGGGAATGCCACTGGAAGACCCAGGAAGATGTAGCTGAACCAGGCACTATGTTCATTTTCAATGTTTGCCTTTGCACACAGAGAGAGAAGGAGAGGTGCCTGTCTCTCCATATCTAGTTTAAATTTGTCAAGTAGAGGCTCTGTATTAACCTTTAAGATGTCAGATAAGCTAGGTGGGAAGCTGATTCCGAGATACCCAATGCCTTGTTATAAGTATCTAAAATTGCCTGGGTGAAATAAGTTTTGGGGAAAGTCTGCTTTTAGGGTAAGAGCCTTGCATTTTGACCAATTCATTTTGTAGCCCGATAGTCAAGAAAAAAGATTATAATGGATAACAGGGCAGTGATAGAAGTCTCCGGCGTGCTAACAAAGGTCAAGACATTCTCTGCATAAAGCATCACTTTATGTGATACGGATGCAATGCGTATACCGGGGAAGTTAGAATCACCAAGAATAGCAGATGTAAGTGGTTGTAGTGGAAGAGCAAAGATGGCAGGGGAGGCAGGGTCCCCCTTGTGAGTACCTCTATGTAGCTTAAAGTATGGGGAAATTAATCCACTTGTTACCACAGCTGCTATGAGCTCCTTATAAATGAAGTGCAACCAGCCAAGGAAGACACCTCTAAATCCCAGGTGATTGAGGACGACAAATAAATACTCCCATTCAAACCTTCAAATGCCTTCTCTGATTCAACTATCAAGTAACGAGGCTGGAGTGGGAGCAACCTCCTTCCAAACTGACCACATTGTATCTATGTTATATGTAAATGTATCAATTTCCCTTCCTATATATATATATATATATATATATATATGTGTGTGTGTGTGTGTGTGTGTGTGTGTGTGTGTGTGTGTGTGTGTGTGTCTCTCTCTCTCTCTCTCTCTCTCTCTCTCTCTCTCACACACACACACAGACACACACACACACACACACACACTTATAATCATGAAGGACAAAGGAAAGCAGCAGTTAAATGTGTCACAGGTGGGTGGAATAAACTGCAGTCTAAATGAAGATGCTGAAGGAGAGGACAGAGCATCTTATTTTACCACGTCAACCTTCCATTCTTATCTATTAATATCACGAAGTGCTGCTTTGTGGTCAGCGGGTTACATTAGGCGTGATGGGTTAATTGACTGTGAGCAGATGTTAATGAGGTTTGCCGGCCCCTGTTAGAATGGAGGAGCCTTGAGGTGTGACGCAAGGGAGAGGTAAGAGACAAAGCAAGAAAGAGAGAGAAAGAGAGAAAGAAAGAGAGAGAGAGAGAGAGAGAGAGAGAGAGAGAGAGAGAGATTTAATTTGCATATTTAACCCATTACTGTCCATATGTGAAATTTCCTTTGGTTTCTTTGATGTTTGATGTTCTGCACAGAAACAAAATACTCCAGTGCTTAGTTTCATTATATTATTATATTAGTCTCAGTCTTTTAGTTCAATCTCCCCGGAGTTTGGAGATCCATCCATAATAGATACCCTATTTATACACAGGAAGATGGGCTGCCCTTTATACAGAGCTCATTTGGGATGATTGTTTTTTTGTTTTGTTTTTTTTTCTAAACTAATTTCTATGGTTTATAATTCCACCAAAGGAAACCCCAACATCTAAATAGTGCACAAAATGATATGTACCATAAACTGGTATGCAGGCATCTCTAGTCTCCCAGAAGATCCCTGAAGACTCTCCTGAATACTGATAGCATCTCCCTGATGTCTGCAAATTATATACAAATACCCAGGAAAGCGAACCAGCAGGAAAGAATAACTCTGAGAAAATTATTTACCTCCCCCACCTCCCAGTTCATACATACAGATCACCACACTCCAGCACACCCCCAACCCCCAAAATCACCCCAAACTGGAAATAAGGTTTGCCATACTGGGATGTCAGGCCAATATAACAAAAACGAGGGTTTCATTCATAGATATAAAAAATGCCAAACATGTCTTGGCTGATCAACCATTATATGTTGTTCATTCAGACAGTAACACTGATTATGTTGAGCCCCACTGGAGACAATGAATCTGAGCAGACAATTGCTTGTAAAATTGCTCGTGATTCATAGTGTGAATGTGGCCTAGCATACCTCAGAAGTAACAGATCATTTCAAAATCCTACACTCACCATCAACTCCAGCATCATACCACTCTTATGAATATAAAGTGGTCCAGCATGTATATAATGATGCCTTCCTTTTCTCCTCTGAATCTAATCATGGAGCGCAAAAAAAAAAATTAACCAAAAACACTCATTTGGTTAAGCTAATTTGCCTTTTCTGTCCCTCTGTCTGCACTCTGAAAAGGTTTATTTGTCTGTACAGTGCAGCTATCTCATCTCCGCTGTGAATAACACACACTGCTGTGTGCCCACAGGTGAGATGGGAACGCTGGAGGGAGAAATGTTTTCAATTGTCCTCCTCTGACACGGTTTGGAGATCTAATCTCAGGAATGACACAGGAATCTGTGAGTCTGCTACAATGGCAGTGGCAGTGTGCGATTCGCAGGAGGGATTACAAATGATTCTCCACTCGTTCCATCGAGGGTGATCGGAATCAGAGGTGTAGTCAGCCGTATACGCAGGTGCACTTGCTCGTTTTTACTGTGTATGTGTATATATCAGCTTGGAATTGTGATTTTAATTTGATGCCTCCAGTAGAGGTCCATTCATTTGTTTTATTATATTCCAACTCATCTCACAGGACAGAGACTGGAAAACAAGTTTGGAAACATGGAGCATAATTTGACTTATCAGGTTCACATGAACACTATGAAGAATTCTAATTGGTTCAACTTCATCTGTGACTATGGATACCATAACTAGTGTCAGGTACCCTGTCATTGGCTAGTCCAAATTTCAGCTCCTTTTGGGTCTTGTCCAATTCCACTCTCTCTCTCTCTCTCTCTCTCTCTCTCTCTCTCTCTCTCTCTCTCTCTCTCTCATGGAAATGCATTCATCATTCAAAAAATGCTCTGGATGATTAAATACCAACAGGATTCCTGATGTTTAGTTCTTGTAAGTAAATTATTGTAGGTCCAATTAAATGTATGACCTAAAAATACCATGTGTAACTGTCTTCTATAAATATTTTTCTAATTTCTTATGCAATCCTTTACAGTTACTCTGTCAAGTGTAATGGGACAGGCTGTCACTCCTTCTTACTCCATCCAGATCATATTTATGATCCAGAATTAATCATCCAACATCTACCTGACCTCACTAATGCTTCTGTGGCTAAATGCATATCTAATGTAAATCCTTCATAGAAGATTAGACACTGTAACTGCAGCAAACGGTGGACTCTCTACTAATGCTCTCGATTTCAAAAGAAAGGCTACAGGAGCAGATGTCTACAGACCTCTGGAGATGTATGTTGTTACTACCATGTCATAGAAAAACACATAATAACATTTCAGAACATGTTCCTGTAACAGTATGCCCTGCCTGATGTGGCTTTTGTTTCCTTTGCCCTGTCTTTTATGCACTGCTTATTTAGTTGACATTTCTGCATGTTGATTTTGCCATGGGACCCTTGCCCCACCTTAGTCCATATGTTCCTCGTTTGTAATCATGAAAGCTTTATGAAAGGTTCTACCTTGACACTCAAATCCTCTGCCTTCCTTCCTTCCTCAATCACTTGCCCCTCCTGTCTTTTAAAGGATTTTACTCACATGCCCCTTTACTGATTAAAATTGCTGATGCCTTGCCTTTCCCTCCTTTTGCCCATCACCACCAGTTTGGCCCCATTGACCATTAATGGGGTTGGCTTGCCTTTCCTTCCACGCTTGGCAGGATCTGAGAGGCCCCAGGCATTTCAAGACCTGGTCCAACTACGGGGCCAACAGCAAAAATTTTAATTCATAGATATTAAGCTTCAAATTTTACATCCTTCTGAGAGTCTTCTGATTGAACTGCCTTTCTGTTCTCAGTTATGTCATGTTTAAGAAGTCCTCTGTTTGCTTTGCCCCTTGTCTTATCTTGTGCTTAGTGTATGGTTTTGAGCCAGCTCAACCTTCACAACTGTGCTCTGCTCATGTTTGTAAGTGTGCTAGGTTCAGTTTACGTCTTGTTCTTAGGTTTTCTAATTTCCCTTGTTTGATCTGTGGTTTAGCTCGTTTTAATAAAGAATCCTTGTATTTATGTCCTTGCCCCCACTCGTTTCTGAGAACAGTGGCTTTCTCCTTTGCAGCCCTGCCATGCACATCAGTGTTCACCTGTAGTTGACTCATCAACATTATTAGCCAAGGTGAGAAAGCCCTTTAGTTGCTTAGAAGTTTCCTTTGGTTCCTTTTTGACCTTGCAGACTATTAAATGCCTTGCTCTTAGCATGGCCTTTGTTAGTCAACCACTCCTGAGGAGTGTAATAAATGAAAAATATTCTAAAAAGTTCAAAAGCTTTCAAGTACCACTGTACATGATGTAGTCTTAAGGCCACAGTAATCAAAAAGGCATATCCTATTTCATTCTAAGATATGAAGAGTGTTTGAGGAGAGGTCATGTAAATATGAGGCATTTAACCACATAAACAGATACAAAATTCACATAAAAGTGGACCCTCAGGCAGAATATGGATGCTTTAAGGTTAAGGTTCAAATATGGGCATAGTAGTAGGCCTGATGTGGTGGAACGTGGGAGTTTCCACCCAGCATGTCACTACATAAATCAGAGAGCACAATGCATAAGTCTATGATTTATGCATCATACTATCATGCTCACATAAAGCTCTCTGGGCTGCTATAACCTTGTATCACAACCCCTCACTGATGACCCTTAATCTGATATGATGACACTACATGGGGCATTAAGAGTTTGCTGGAATCAAGGACTCTACTTTATCCAATTCGTACTAATAGGTCTGTCCTTGTGACCTAGTCATTGAACAGCGCCTCCTTGTCTGCCCACTTTTATTGCAGCGAGGGCAGATGAAGTTAAGCAATGTCAAATGCCAACGACCAATATGCTTGCTTCGTTTGTGGATCAGATCATCCACAAATAGCACCACTATATTTAAAATTCCCTGACCTCATCGTTATGAAAGTTTGACCCTGTATATTTTGAAAAGGCGATAAGCCTGAGGTATCCATCTTTATCTATTGTGCACTGTTGCTCATGGAGGCATTATTGTAGTCGTATTTTCAGATTATACTAATGATACATTCATATTCATATTAAGTTTTATTACTCAGTTCTGACCTTCAGCCTTGATGACAGCCTTTATTTATAGGAGTATTTATAGGAGACACTCACACATGCAAGGTATTGTTATTTTCAGGAGATTCTAGGTTACTCATATATGTCTTCCTCCATATATTTTTATGAATGTCAATATTTTGACAAAAACTTACTTGAACCTACGTTATTTTAACATATTTTTTGCTTAAAGGGATACAAAAGAAAATGGCACCTCAAGTGTTTTAAGCTCAAAATGCAAGAATGTTGATTTATTTCAAATAATTAGATTGACAAGGACATTTATTATAAGGACATTTATTCTTATATAAGTATTATAAGTTTTTAAAATACTTGATAGTAGTCCAAATAAAATAAAAAAACAACCTAAATTTCCTCTATTATTTTTGTTGTTCATGTATCATTATTATCCCATCTCAGGTTCTGAAAACTGAACACTGTCAAAACAAACAGCTCCGTCCTTCTCATTTTCCTCTAAAACCCAATATCTAGGTCAGTGATATCATCAGCCCCCCCCCACATTTAATTCTGGTGGAAACTAGTGCAATTTAGCTGTTTAATTAGTTGGAATACTCACTGTTAATTCATAACACAATGATTCAATGTCTTGTTGTTATGATGTTTATCATGTTGTAGGTTACTCCTGAGATATGAAGCCTAGAATACAGCAGGTAACTGCCCACAAACATCTCAGGCTCTAAAAGTTAATTAAATCAAATTATTTTTAATAATACATTTAGTCTTCTGCTTGAATATTTACTAAAACAAGCAGAGCATGAGAAAGAAAACTAGACTCAGAAGGTGAAGTTCAAAAGATTCAAAACATAAAGCTCTTTAACAGCATAATGAAGAAACCTTAAAAGAAACCAGGAGTTAAGGTTCTCTGAGAGGATGAGGAATAACCATTGAGATACACCAGGAATCTCAGTAAAAAGACTCCTGTAAAACCTCCTGAAGGTAGAACAAATAAAGAACCAAAATGCAGAAGGTAAAGCATTCCTAAAATTATAAAGAACCATAAAGAGCAGCCAAGTCTCAGAAGGAGACAGGAGCCAACACTGAGAAGTTTGCAAGATCATTAGACACACTGATTACTCAATGAAACTCAGTGACAAATGTTAGAGGTTTACCTAAAAGTACTAAGCACTAACAAAATCAAAATACTAACAATAATTAAAGTCTGCATGACATCTACAAAAAGGCTTTCAAAATCTTCCAAGACTGAAGGATTCAGCTGCCACCAGGAGAATGGTGCACCATGTGAGCCTTTTTGGTTCAGACGAGGGGTGAGTGGAACATTCCACTGGCTCTGTGCTGGTTGAGCTGGTCCAGATACCAGGTGACTAGAAACACTGCAAAGTATCAAGCCAAACGGCTGACACAAACATTAATCAGAATACTTCTGTGAGTAAAGGCAGAGAGAGGGGCAGGCCTTGGCAAAAAGTACTCAAAGGCATGTTGCTCTGTGTGTTGTATTTTCTAGGTGGTACAGAGGTATAATGTGTAATCTCATTTAAATCTAAGAACTAATTAGTGACCTTCATTTTTTTCATAATTTTGTCCTTATCAAGACAAAAGTGGCTACAGAGTCTGGAAACACTGGGAACATAGCAAGGATACATCCTGCACAAGGTACCTGTCAATGGGAGGACAAAAATGTAAACACAAGAGCACACCATATTACATTTAACAGTTGCCATGAAGATCAACAAGTGAAGACACTAGTAAGAGTTGTTTTCATCATTGAGAGCTGTTCATTATTAGGCTAATGGGCAGTGGAGGTGCTATGCTTAGAGAACCTAGTAATGTATCACAGGCTTGTGGTTTTAATACCCAGGTTTGCCAGGGGTTCCTAATCCTGCTATTGGTGGACCACCTACCCTGCACATTTTAGTCATTTTTTGCTCTTACACACCACCTTCAGCCCAGGAAGGACTTGCTAATTATCTGATAAGTTGGATTGAGTGTGTTTGAACCAGGGTTAACACTGAAATCTGAAGAGCAATGGGTTGTCAAGGACCAGGGCTAGGAAGCACTGAACCATGCTTTCACCAACACTTAACACTCTCTGCCCCAGAGATGTTCTGGTATGTACTTGTGTTAGAAAGGCTGGATTAGTTATCTTATGGCACCCCTGGATTAAGGTAGGCCTTGCAGGACCCAAAGTAGCAGCTTAGCCAACCTGGGTATCAACCAAACAACATTGTGACACTGAGCTATAAGTATATAGCTCAGCATATGGTTTCATCTGGGGTGTTATTGAAACTAGTCTGTCTGTTATGTGGCGGCAATGCATGAGGCCACAGGAGGAGAAGCATGGTGCTGCAAGTGAGCAGCAGAAGCAGCAGATGGGGAAACACAGTGCTGGGGGTGCAAAGAGCACTGGGAGGCAGGATGAGCCAGGGAAGACCAGCAGAAACACATGAAACATGAATGTACTGTTTGGGAGCAATCAGTGCAGACAGAAGAGGCAGAAGCTGAGCTGCCGGTGGGAGCAGCAGGGGCGGCAACCACAAACCTAGGCACAGTCACAAGGGCTGGAGGAGGCAGGGCCTGAGATGGACAAGAAGCTAGTCATCCAAGGTAACCAGGTGAACATCCATGAGCAAGCAAGGCAGGGAACACATGACCTGTGAAATTGTATGATGCCATAATGCAATCAGAGGTGAGAGTTTATATAGGCAGAGTGAGGAGATCAGGGCATGGACCATCTCCCAAATTTAAGTGGGACTCAAATCCAAGTTGACCAGAAAAATGTAGGCAGCTGTATTTGTCAGATTAAGGTTTCCTGTACGAATAATTTGTTCTGACTCTGATATTGGAATTAATTCATCAAGATTCTGGAGAATCTGTAAGTGTAAAGGTGGCCACTGACAGCTGTTTTATTCTAAGATCTTCTCAGTACTCCAACCTCCCCTTTCACATTCCTCAAAAGGACCTACTAATCCCCTTCGATAATATTGAGTTGGCCTTCATCACAGCATAATAGCCTAATTTCAGGAGAGCAAAGTATGATGAGAGTGAATGGCAGTGAACAAGTTCAGGCTTTGAATGGGCTACAGCAAAATTATAAAATCCACATACATCAATAGAAGGCTTTCCCTCGCAAGGACACTGTAAGATAGAGCAGCATTGAGCTTTGAACATTGAGCTAGAAGAACAAGTCTAGACAAGTAATGTATCATAGAGAGATGAATTCATTTGCATTTCTATAATAAGCAAATGCAAAAGGTAAGCACTTTGGTCACTGCAGTGAATCACAGAAGACAGAAACTGTACAGTAATCAAATTGGACCTCCATAATGAGAAAAGCCTTTTTGTCATTACCATCAGCTCATGAGTGGAGATCTAGTTTCTTCCACCGATGGGGAGCTAGACACAGCGTACAGATTGAGCTGTGTTTATTCTATTAATAAAAGGAGAAAAGTTGAACATGATCATAAACCTGTACCCAATTCAGCTAGACTAAATGAAGGTGCTACCAATATAAACATATTTTAATTTACTTTAATTTACCAATATTTTGATACAAGATATCAGACACCATGTTTGTACATGGTATAAATATGTATAAGCCATGTATAAACATGGTTCTTTGTGCAACCAAAGGTGGTTCTTTTTTGACACTGCAAAAAGAATCACCTTTGGTTGCACAAACAACCATAACTTGATATGTAGAGGAATAGGACTTAAAAGTCTGGGTCTGGCTGATTGTTTACCATTTGCTGTGCTTTCTTATACATTCACACCAATTTTGTAGGGGGTTCTATGGAGTTTGTACCAAGCTTCAACGTTGACAAATATTATTCAATTACACTCACCGACAAAATGAATAATGATAGACTTGTTAGGTCAGCATGAAGTTCTTTCAGATGCTTAAATGATTACAGGTGTGATTTGATTAGACACTGGCTCTTCCCCCACTGCCCTATAAAAAGGCTCATAGAATCTACTTTTATACATAGTTTATACATATATATTTCTTCGTCCAAACATGGACATAAATTAAGTGCAAGTTATATTAAAATATGTAAGACACACTCATCAAAACAACCAATCGCAATTCACTACTTCAATAGTGTCATACCCAGTCGTGGAGTTGACAGCATGACATTGGGTCACTCTTAGAATTGTAGCAGGTCATCTTCAGTGATGAGTCCCACTTTTGGCTTGGTGGAGACAACCAATGAATGTGTGTGTATGCACCATGCTCGATGTCACAGTCGATGGTTTGTTGCCATGCATCACGTCAAGATGGTCTGGTGCCAAGGGATGCAATTTTGTACAATGCATGCCTTGTACAATTTTGTACAATGCCAGATCACATTTGTTTTTATCACAGACTTTGACATAAGGAGGTCCTGCAACCAGTGACCTGAACTTACACTCTGGTGCACTATTCCAACAGAACAATGCTTGTCCACATACTGCAGCCATCTCAAGAGTTTACCTTGAAGACACAGATACTATGCTATGTCACATTGACAGGGATGCTATTGGATGTGATATTAAAACTGACTTCTACAAAATCTGCAGAACTGAGTGAAAATATTCAAACTGCTAATGGATCATTGCAGGACACTACTAAAAACCTCTACAACTCCATTCCAAGATGTCTGGCATATTGCTTTATACCTGGTGCCATGAGAGACATGCGTAGCTCAATAAATATTGCCCATATCTAGGTGCAACTTTTTGCCACTAAGCCATTAAGCTAAAATATATCAGGATATGAATCTGTCCATATCACTCAGTCCTAAAGTATACATATATTTTGTAATATATCTGAAATTATATATATGCATGTAAGATTTCCGTTGAGTTGACTTCAGTTCCCACTACCTTACAGCTCCACTATATATGTGTACTGTTCGTAGAGTAGGTAATCTGATGCTACACAGTTTAGCAACCCCATCTACCCCATTTATCATTTGTCACAAGATCAGACACTTCTTGGACGGTGGACCTTTTCCAGCACAGCACTATGTATGGCACAGGTAGAAATGTTTCAGGCACAATGAAGTCATTGACAGGTTGATACTGGGTCTACTGCCATACAATTTCCAGCTAAGAGAGGTTCTGTTGTGAATGGACAACCAATGAAGGGCCAGTATATGGTCAACCCAATTTGTGCACCAGTCATTCATTTCACACATAGTCTTGTTATATTGTGATTGTCACTGTATTTGCAATAGCCTACAAAAAACTTGCAGTGATTCCTCGCTGGGTCTCCAACATTATTCTGAGGCATGACTGTGCTGCTATGTTATTGATTCCACTGCAGGGTCAAATTGTGGTGGGCCTAAATCAATACCAATGTACACAAGAAGCAATCTACACAGAGTCCACATCTGAATTAAGCATTCTAGATGGGCTCTGGAATAAAGACCCATGTGGCATAGTGATTTCCACTAATTGTCAATGTACGGCAGTGTGCAGTAAATATACACTAATGAGGGTAATAAGACTAAATGAAAAAGCTACACATTGGGGTTGCATGTTAAATCAACCTCTTTATTACTTCATAAGTAACCTCGCTCTCATGAATTCTAACTTTCAGATTGAAGTGAGCTCAATAAATGATAAGTTCCCTGCTGAAAAATCCAGCTCAAGACCAGTTTTCCGATGGTTTAAGCTGGCCTTTGATGTTCAAGGTGGTTGAAAAGCTTGTTGTCCAGGCAAAACATACATTATGCTGGCAAATTAGCTGGTTAACCAGCTCTTGATCAACATACCAACATATAAGGTCGTGCCTCATCGTGCTGGCCATAATGGCTGACCAGCTTTGTGATGTTTGGCCAACCAGCAATGCCAAGCTTTGTCATACTGGTTGACAAGCTTAGTCAGGATGATCATGTTTGTAGGCCATCAAACTCAAATGAAAACATTCTCTTTGCTGGTCAAGAGCTAAGCTGGTCAGCCATTTTAATCAGCTTGATGAGCTGAACCTGGCCAGACCTGGCCTGCTTTTTTCTGCAGATTTTAAAACCTTTGGAAAATACATGTTCCATTGCAGGGTATCAAACAAAACCATTCACTCACTCATACTTACACCTAGCAGAGTTTAACATGGCAAGTTTACTTACTGGAGTACTTGGAGAAAACCTGTGTGGACACAGGGAGAATGCACCAAACTCCTCACAGAGAATGACCCAAGCAGAGGCCAGTTCTAGAGTAGCTGGCTTCAGTAAACATACATTACTGTAAATTTCAAATCTGCAGAGTTCCAAGATTTTAACAGGCAGGTCTTTGATTGGTGTACAAATAGAAGAACATTGGGGAGAGCACACTTCCTTGGAGGATGTTCCAAAGCTGATGGCAGGCATGGCTAGACTGGCAAATTTATTCACCCCATGACTTTTCAGCCAGCCCACAATCATTTGATCTGTGGGGGGTGGGGGGTCCGTTTCATCTATGGATTAGATTGACTGGTTAACTGGGGTGGGTGCGAGGGGGATCCCAACCCATTTACTGTCTCATATCCGCCTACTGGGAAATATCCAAGTTCTCCTGATGGCCAGTCCATCCTTAGTCTCAGGGAATGAAGAGAATTTTCCCAACCCGCTACTCTCTGTTTGAAAGGTAGAGACGTTTATTTTGGAATAATTCTGGGTATCAGTGCATCAAAAGGTTCTTCAAAGGTATTGCTCCACAGAATCCTTTTGGCAACTTTATTTTTAAGTATGCATACATGCACAGATACAATTGCCTCCATTCCACATGTCTTCTTGAGTGTCCAGTTGATAAAAGTTTAATTCAAATGTACATTAACTTCTGTATATTTAATACAATTTCAATATTTTTCCTCATTTGGAATAGATTTCTGGCCCTTTCTTTCTGGACCACTGGCGAGAGAATACATGGCAGTACACATGTATTAAATGCATTTTCAGGAGATGCTTCCTCAGTCTAGCTCAATCACACTCCTGCTTTGCAAACAATCTGGTCGTGTCTGAATAATTCATGGATACATCACTGTAATGGGTTCACTGTCGGAGCAAAGGCTTGAGTTAGATTACTTTCCTGCTAAGGTTCCAAGAAATAAAACTATTACAGTACCTTCACGAGCTGTGAGATCCTTCTGAAATCTCCCAGCGACATTATAATGAGTACAGGCCATCCTTGAATCCTACAATAATGGAAAAGTGTGCTCTACCATGTAATTCAGGAGAACATAAAATTAGACAGACCCTAGCAGCAACTACAGGGGCCATTTATTAAAACGAGGCCCTTTGTGAGTGCGCACAGCCCGACCCACCACTCTTAGCATTGTAGAACATGACTAATGAAGACCAAATGAAGACGTTATGGTGCAGGAAAACTGATGGAGAATAAAGAAGAGTCCCAAGCTAACTGACCTGACCCCTGTTGGGATAGAAAGGACTCGACTGAAGGGGGGTCGATAGGGGCAGGCAAGCCAATGATTACAACTTCACTACAGCCAGTAGATCATGAATAATTCTCCATGAGATCTCCAGCATTGACCGGAGAGCATGCGGAAACAGCCTTCACAGATAACTGTCTTGGGCAGAAAGCGTCAGTGCACCGGCCCGTGAATTATCGCAGCGTTTGCCAATAGCCCTGTCCACTCTCACCGCCCTCCCACAGAGTAGTCAGGAGCATGACATTGATCGGCTGCTCCAGCAAGGAGAAAGAGAGGAGGCTGGGTGATTACTTTATCGTACTGCTATGACAAGTCACGCAGTGCAGTAACACCACTCCTCATGTGACTAGAGAGCACTGAACTGGACAATACATATTCTAAGCTACTGTTTCCACACTCTGGTTCTGGAGTACCTCCACAATCTAGGGTGTAGTTTTCACATATCCCACCTGGCAAAAACTCATTTCAGTAAGGCAGTGCACTCTGATTGGCTGAGAAGCATGCTATGAGTGCCAATGTCTCATAATAACGGCACTTCAAACACCTCTCTGTAAATAATAGTCCACTATATATTGGCCTGTAACCTAGCAACACCCACCAACCATTAAAAAAGCAGCTTTGTCTCATATATATATATATATATATATAATCTAAACTTAACCTCAACTTGTCCTAACCTTACATACCATAATGTAAAATGTAAAGTGAAGGTACATTCAACTTAACTCTAACCCTAAACCTAACCATTACCTAGTCCAATGCATAAATTTCCAATCAAATTTTAAAAGTTCCATCACAAGGAAAATGCAGCATTCTGTGCTGATATGTTTCTTCATATACACTTGAGGCTGGTTTGTGTTCATTTGTCAAAACAGTGCCACCAGCGGATGGAAGATACTTGTGAATGGAAATTTAGATACAAAATAAGTGTGCAAATTATTCAGATAATATGGAATTATTTAGATACATTTAAGTCACAAATGTAGAAAAAACTACTAGCAACAAATAAAGTTGATGGGTAGTGAACTTGTTGAAAATACACTTGCTTTGTTTGCTGTTAGGAGTCGAAACGTCAAACCCAAATGCTTTTGTTACAAATCATGACGTTTGAAGTGTCCCTCTGATGTTCCACCTCAACGAAGCACTGCAGCAAAGGCTGACAACTTCCATTAGAACACAACTGAGCTTTCCAACCATAGATGAGAAATTAAGCCATGTGGTGGAGGACAGAGGGGTGTATGAATTCAATAGTGCTGGATTACAGGTCAGAGAGGTTCTTCTTCACAGATGTGAGGAGCCTTTTATCTTCACCAGTTTTTGTGTCTGAAAATATTATAAATGTCTGAACTTGATATATGAACTGTGTTATAATCCCAATAGACACTCAAGGTTATACTGTACCATGGATTCTGGCATTGGTGTGCTGAGCAGCTTGGCTGTGTAGTCCTCATGTCAACAACTGCAGCACACAAGCATATTCAGAGTGGCAATGACAGAGAAGACATTCTACTTATGACAGTCAGTAAAACATCACCATGATTGTGAAGTTGCCATTTTAAGGTAGAAATTTGCTTTAGAATGTTGCTTTAAATCATTCACCTTTCCTTTGGAGAAATGTCTAAAAACTGCTTTGAGAGCATGACTGTAACAATCATCTCCTTTAGTTCAAATAACATTTTTGTCATCTGATGTAATAAGAGATCACCCCTGAAGGGAGTACTACAAAGTTACTTACTGATCAGGACTGAGTAATACTACACTGACACTATTGCATACAGCTCACTGACTGACCCACACAGGTCACCACTCGTGTAGCTCCTGCTTTTCCATATTGATTGTAAGATCAGCGATTAGATGGACAGCTGGTGGGTAGGCCTACTGTGCATTTCATCTCCTCTCAGGGAGCTAAGGTCTTTGTTTCCTCACAGCAACATTTTATGCATGAAAATGCAGAAGATCAGTTGGTATTCATTGTTATCC
Organism: Acestrorhynchus altus; assembly: GCA_034509495.1. Classification (NCBI taxonomy): domain Eukaryota; kingdom Metazoa; phylum Chordata; class Actinopteri; order Characiformes; family Acestrorhynchidae; genus Acestrorhynchus; species Acestrorhynchus altus. Next base: position 11,158,402 of record CM067514.1, read on the forward strand.
AGGTTAGCCGCCCTTTAGGAAGGCTGCCTTCTTCAAATACCATTATTAAACCATTGCTGATACTATATCTGTGGGATTTCTCTTCCACTGATTTACCTCTTTCAGTCTTCCTCATAAAAAGTCCCTGCATTAGGTTGTATGGCATTCATCGGCTTTCCACTGACTCAGCAGAAAGGCAATTATTCATGTTCCCTAACCTTTCTGTCTGCTCATATTAGAATAATGTCATCATTTCAAAAGTTTTTTTTTGTGTTGGTGCTGCTCTGACTAATGTTTCAGGTTTGAGTGCAAGCCCAAGCATCCAGCAAAGTATTTCAGTGCTCTACACTGTAAAAAATATCTTGATATGATACAGAATCTTTTTCAGTCAGACGTTCTCCTTATCTCACATTTTTTCTCTTTTTTTCTTTATCTCAGTTTGGTAAACAATACATGTAAAGATATGTACATAGTTACTCAGCTATTGAGTGTTTGACTAAGAGCTCCCTAACTGCCTGTTTAAGTAGAGCTGACCCAAAAACATTAATAAATGAGTTGCAGCTGAAATTACTTAAATATTACGTAAGATGTGCATCCTCCCCTCAATCTGTTTACTGTTTATTCACATCTGTACATTAGAACTCCCCCCTATCCAGAGATGTTCATGTCACAAGTCGAGTCATGAGTCCTTAGGCTAGAATCCAAGTCAATATATATATATATATATATATATTCTCTTCCATCTCCTTTATATACAGTATATATATATATAAAGGAGATGGAAGAGAATCAGACTATATATAATAATGTGGAACGGAATAAAGGCTATGCAGCTAATAAACTAAACAGACCTGTCTAGGTATGTTTTAGATACCTTATGTAGTTTTAAGTGAACAATCTACTTTAACAAAGTTTCTTTGGAATCACTGGAGAGACACAGTTTGGTGCATACACATAGAACAACAGCAAATTAACTTTTGTTATTTTTTGGTTGGTTTGAATATTTGCTCAAATCCAAACTCCAAGGCTGAGTCATAACCTGACACTGACTGTCAATGTGCATCCAGGACAGGGGTCTGAATATAGTGTCCCTATGGATACTCACAATGATGTGACCTATGAGAAATAGACAAATATATAGAGACAGAGAGAGAGAGAGAGAGAGAGAGAGAGAGAGAGAGAGAGAGAGAGAGAGAGAGAGTTAGTGTCCTCAGGTGTCTCATTAAGACCCACTTCAGGATGCCTGGCTGTAACTGCACCCGACAGCTAGAATGACACACATGTTCCATGTTTGGCCCAGCAGCAATTTAAAGGTTGACACACCAACACCAGGCATCGACAGATCTCCTGTATTTTCCGTTAAGGTAGTCATTTTCTTGTGACTCCAGATCAATACCAGACCAGGACATCTTCCTTTTTTTAGACAGCCAGCCAATGGTTGCTGAGCCAATAGAGCAGCAGGTTAAAGCCCCAGGGCTGCTCCCCCCACCCATAACCTCACTCTCCACTCCCAAATGTTTCCCATCTTCTAGGAAGCAGTCAATGAATGTATCCGATAGCTGACCACTGCCTGGCCAAAGGACACGCCAACTGATCCTCACTAACTTCAAACTCAAGCATGTATCTAATTTGTTTCAGGTACACACTAATTGACCTTGGAGCTGATATGCCAGGGAAAGTCCAGAGAAACAAAAATCTTGCAGATTATAGCTGCAATGTTTGCGCATGCCCACGTTAGGAGGGTGGGACGCAAAGGCTTCAGAATGTAAATGCTAAACATGTATCCCCACAATACATATATTCATATACACAGCCAATCAAATAAATAAGAGTACAATCACTCAAATAAATAAATAATATGTAAAGCCACTACTCAAAACACCTTTGAGGCAGAACAAATGCAACTGGTTCAGAGTAACCAATTAAAATAACCAGCAGGCAGAGCTTTAGAAACTTATATCTGCTCCTGAGTTTGTTTATAAAAATATTTTCATATGGTGTTGATTTTTTAACTGCCTGGAAAAGTATCTAACTATCTTCTAAGGCAGTATTTCACAGCTTATATCCAGTCTTTTCTTTACTGCATGCCAGCACAGCACAGAGACTGTGACATTTTCGTATGACTGGTGTCACTCTGAGAGTCACGTCTTAAATTTCAAAATTTTACTGCAGAGAATGCTTGTGTTCAGTAGTTAAGTTTGCATTCTTGACAGTTTTCCTGTATAACATTAAACATAAAATGTAAACATGCAAATAGACCCACTGTGTTTGTGCACAGGGGAATTTGCCCTCTGCTTTTAATCCATCCACGTGGTGAAACACATACACACATACACACACACACTAGGGAATTCACATACTAGCAGGCAGTGAGCACACGTGCCTAAAGCAGGGTGCAGCTGGAGAGTTAAATTCCTTGTTCAAGGACACTTCAGTCATGTCCTGCCAGTTCAGGGAATCAAACCAACAACCTTCCCATTACACAGGTTGTTCCCAAACCACAAGGCCAAGGCTGCCCAGTAATTACCTAGCTAAAATGCAAGTTAGTTTTCCATGCAGTTTTCTGATAAACCATCGCCATATAAAAATTTGCTCCAGGACAAGTTATGGGTTCCACCTCACACCTTCAGAGGTCTTGTGGAGTCCTTACCTACATTTAATGTAATAGCTGAATGGCGAATATTATTGAATCAGCCTTAAAACATTTACTGGGTTAGTGGTTTTGCAGCTTTTTTAAAAGAAAAGGCAAGCAAACAGCTCTCTATTTAATATGTAAATTGCAAAGAAAAAAAAAAAGGATGCTAAATTATTTAAAACGTTTTTATAAATCTAGGTGTCCCCAGACATTTGGTGTGCAGTACACACGATTACTAACATCTGCAGTCTTGATGAACCCATACGATTAAAATTACGAGACATAAATAAGATGTTTGGACGACTGAGATAATTATGTATTGATTGTAAATGATGGAAGGGTTGGTTGTAGATCAGGGAAAAGAGCCTGGAGCGCTTGGTCAGGAGTGGGGTTAGCTTAGCTGAAGCCGTAGTGCTGGGCCAGCAATACAATCTGCAAAGAGCAGCAGTTACTCCTCACCGTCCTGCACATCAAAGAACAATGAGAAAGCCAACAGCTCTGCTCCTAACACCACAGCCATCGTTTTTTTCTAGTCAGTGCTTCCACACCTTTTCATTTCCTACATGTCCTTTGAAGTGAGCTAGTTTTGATTCTCCCGAAGGCTTCCTCTACACAACTCAAAGGAGCATTCTTCCCTGCTTTGCTATGGACAGCGGTCGCTCTGAATATAATCGTGCAAGGCTGGTGAACTGTGGGGTTGTGCAACTCTGAAGGCTTCATAAAATGGATGGAGGAAGGTAACGGTGGGTCAACAGTCCAAAATCAATTTCCCATTGCCAAAATCCGCCTTTTAACCTCAATCTGTTTCACATAAAAGCGGCTCTACTATGCTGAATACGGTCTTATAAACAAACACCATCGTCCCTGCAGGGTGAATCTAAACTCTCTGTTAAGACGGACACCAAGTTCAGCGGTACAGTTTACCCTCACACCAGCAATGGAGATTAGGCCTTTCTCAGAGATCTCAGAGCACAGGACAAAGGAATGTTCTCGCTGGTACAAGAATAACAGTTACATTTTATTGAATACAATTTTAAATCCTGTACATTGTGAGGTGGGGCCTCCATGAACATTAATAAGCCTTAGGTGAACATGAACATGGCCAGTGCACTGGTTGTACTTTTTTGGAGTACTGACCACCACGTATTGGAAACACCCAGACTCTCCTGATGTTTTGGAGATGCCATGATGCTGGTAGTAGCTGGTTTTGGAAGGTTTAAGATGGTTAACATGCTTTAATGGTCAAGGTGATTGAAAAGCTGGTCATCTGGACAAAACATACCCTATGATGGTCAGTGAGCTGGTTAGCTGTTCTGAAGTATAATGTATGTTGCCCTTTATTGTGCTTATAATTCAGCTTGGGCTAATCAGCTTGGTCCAGCTGATTCTCATTTTTTATCTGATTACTTGCAGTGTGCACGTAAACACAGATTTTCATCAGATTGTTGAGTAGACTGTGTATGTAAACACCCAGGTTTGAATGTAAAATCTGAATGAATTCAAACAGATTGGGGAAAATCTTTACATATAAATGTAGACACTGTTGGCTTCTTGATGAACTGACCAATAAAAAGGAGTCAGCAATGACAGCAATCCTTTGTGTTGTTTTATAGTTCTGAAAATAAGAATGAAAAATTTATAGTGAAAATGTGAAAACTTCATGGGTAACAGTGTCCAAATTATTCATTGTGTTGTTTTCTAGGCCTTCTAATCATCACTGGACACTAGATTATGATACACTAGTTTGTTCGTGTGTGTGTGTGTGTGTGTGTGTGTGTGTGTGTGTGCGTGTGTGTGTGTGTGTCTTCTCTCTGTTTCAGAACATTCAGGAATTCTAGGAATCCTCAGACTCCCCACTCTTCATCTCTCTGGTGTATGTTTGTGTACTCTAGCAGTGAGCAAATGAGTAAGGAGTGTGCAAGAGACAGAGAGAGAAGTAGAGTGAAACACACACACACACACACACACACACACCTCTGTTCGCCCATTACATTAATAGCACTGAAAGGTGGTTGATTATCTGGTTCCAGTGGCATCTGTAAAGGTGGACATATTAGAAGTTTATCAAGCATAAAGCCAGAAACATATTTAATGCAAGGATCCAAACATAAATGGCAAGACCTGGTCAACACTCTGAAAGGACTTGGTCCTGCTATTCAAATGTGTTTTATGTTACTGTGGTAGTTCACCTCATGGCCCTACAGCGACAATAGAGAGGAGCTTCTGTTTACACAGATTCTACTGAATTACAGTGACTGACAAGAGGAGCTTTGTTTACACTGATTCTACTGAATTACAGCGACTGACGAGAGGAGCTTTGTTTACACTGATTCTACTGAATTACAGTGACTGACAAGAGGAGCTTTGTTTACACTGATTCTACTGAATTACAGCGACTGACGAGAGGAGCTTTGTTTACACTGATTCTACTGAATTACAGTGACTGACAAGAGGAGCTTTGTTTACACTGATTCTACTGAATTACAGCAACTGATGAGAGGAGCTTTGTTTACACCAATTCTACTGAATTACAGCAACTGATGACAGGAACTTCTGTTTACACCGATTCTACTCAATTACAGAAACTGACGAGAGGATCTTTGTTTACACTGAATCTACTCAATTACAGAAACTAACGAGAGGAGCTTCTGTTTACACTGATTCTACTGAATTACAGCAACTGATGAGAGGAACTTTGTTTACACCGATTCTACTGAATTACAGCAACTGATGAGAGGAGCTTTGTTTACACTGAATCTACTCAATTACAGCAACTGACGAGAGGAACTTCAGTTTTACACCAGTTCTACTGAATTCTAGTGACTAACCAGAGGAACTTCTGTTTACTCCGATTCTACTGAATTACTGGGACTGACGAGAGGAGCTTCTAATTACATTGATTCTGCTAAATTACAGCGACGAGAGGAGCTTCTGTTTACATTGATTCTACTAAATTATAGTGATGAGAGGAGCTTTCTTTTTACATTGATTCTACTAAATTACAGACTAGAGGACTAGAGAAGCAGTGCTTTGAATCAGTTAGATACATTACAAACCAATTTAATGGTACCTAGTATAACCTTATAAGTTATAATCAAATTCAAATAATATCATGATGACAAATATTTTAGGTCTTTTTATATATATCTATATATATATATATAGCAACATCGTGGCAGTTAATTAGTGTTCACTAGGATTAGGTTAGTATTAGCAGACAACAAATGCTTATGCTAAGACAAATAGTTTGCATTATCACAAACATTTATTATATATATATATATATATATATATATATATATATATATATATATATATATATATATATATATATATATATATATATATATATATGGGCTTTTTGTTTGCTTTCGTTTTGTTTCCTTTATTATTTTTGTTATTTATGTATGTGTCAGGACTTTTATTCTGAAATTTGAACAGTGTGTGAGCAAAGAATGAAAGCAAACAAAAAGCCCTTCCCTTCCCATTTTCCTCTATAACCCAATATATTAGGAGTCTGCATGCAGGTTGAGCATGGACAGAGCAGTAAACATGCTGGATGGCTGTTATGGCATTTAAAGAGGGATTTAATTCAGTTGGAAACAATTGAATTTTAGCTGTTTTCTGGGATTCTTTACATAAATAGGGTAAGTCTTGTAGTTTATGATAATATATATCATCTGTAGGTTACTCTGATTTGTAAAGCCCAGAAAATTGCATTTAACTGCCTGCAATGTGCTAAGAGATCTAAGAGTTAAATCATCCAAATCATTAAATTGGCCCAGCATGACAGTTTTCTGGGGAACAAAATCTCAGAGGAGGTACAAGACAACTCTGCTGTTGCTGTAGTACTCCTTGAAGCAATGCTTAGAATGCAGCTGGTCTTCAGAGTGTCTGCATTCACATCCTTCTGTGAAGTTTCGGGCCTGAGAATCTGAGAAACTTTGACAAGAACCAAACTGTGATTTCTAGACAACTGGGTCAGAACATCTTCAAAATCTCAGGCAGATCTTGTCGGGTGTTCCTGTTAAGCAGTGGACTGAATGTGCTCCAAGAAAGGACAACTCTCAAACTGGTGACAAGAGCATAACCACCAAAAGCATAGTGAACACTGTTAATGTCTTGGCGCCAGATAACACAGGGCATGCCCTGATGGATCAGAACTGTTTGGTGGTGTGAGGGGGAACACCAAAAAATTAGGCTGTTGATTTGCTGTAATGGCTGGTAAGCAGACAAAGACATACACACACAAACACAGACACACTGCATAAACTGGAAAATGGGTAGTAGATGAGAGGATGTGGGTGGTGTTTTATCCCTCCAGTTCTTACAACCAACAGTGTGTGTATGTGTGTGTGCACGCGCGCCTGTGCTTCATTAGAAGGAGCATCAACAGTTCACACACTCAGTGCTGTGATAAATGGTTGAAAAGAAGCTGCAGACACTGAAGACTAGTGGGGCTACACACACATACTGCACTTCAAAAAGAATGCAGTGTGTGTGTGTGTGTGTGTGTGTGTGTGTAAGAGAGAATGTACAGTGATGCAGATAGCATTTACTGGGAAAATGTGTGCATATGCATGAAGTAAGCAGATGTGAGCACATGCATCACAGGAAAGTGTGTGTGTGTCTACAGTGGTCTATATCTGCATCCTCAAGCCTGCAGGTACTGTATATATAATCACTGATGCGGTAGCCACGGCAACTTACTCATCACCTTCCACCTCCTTCAGTCTTTCTGTTCTCCTCGTTCTTTAAACACCTCTATTCTCAGCACTCATCTTCCCACCCCCTCTCTTCACTCTCTGCTCCTGCCTCCTATTGTCACTCTTTTAGTTTCTTCCATCCACACACACATACACACATCATCTGTCTTCCTTCACCGCTCCTCTAGCTGGTGTGTGTTACATCACTCTGTATTAATGCATCCAGTCCTGATCCTCTTTTTGCAGAATCCTTTCCTCAAAATAATGGGAATTTGCATCTGATTTGCTGTTTAATTCATTTCATTTAAAGCACCCTAGTGCAAGAATTGGCATTTCTTGCTCCTGGTTCCTCACTACAGTCAAAAAGTGGAATTAAAGACACCACTAAAGGTCATGATTACATGTACTTCTGGACAAGCTGAGAGATGCATGTGGACTGATTCGTTAGAGTAATATTACAGGATGAATTTAACCTGCAGTGTTACGCAGTCCTTGCAAGGATTTTCCTGTCCACTAAAGCTACAAAGTGCAGAAACCAGTGTGGTGAACACCATTATCGCCATATTGCAGTCAATGTATAATCACAATGATTTTCAAACTGCTATTGTAACATGAAATGCTGCATAATGTTGATCTAAAGGGCTCATATCACAGAAATCTGAATGACTTCTTCCCCCATAAAGGCCTAGAGTTTGAAAATTCAGCTGCATCTCTGCCTGCTTCTGCAAGTTATCTCACTATCAACCTTTTGGACAAGACAGTGGTCCATCACAGGGTGGGATAAAAGTAATGTGAGCATGGATTTTGTTTTTGGTGCTTACACAAGCTCACACAAATATCAGGAGTAGGTGTTAGGGATAGAAAAAGGAAAGCATAAGCAAATTGTAGGATATAATCTCAGTAAAGAGGATGTTCAATTAATCTGAGGGAATCAATCTGAGGATGGTCATGTAGATATGAATCATGGCTGTATATGATACATTGAACCAAATAAACACCAACAGAGCACCTCTAATAATAATAATAATAATAATACTGTCCACTCAAAATTAGGGAACCTGTCCTGTTTGTGGCTCTGTGTGTAATGAGGAGGAGTTGTACAGTGCGATCACTGTTGGTACAAACAACCTCCTTTACCACTCCTTGCTACAGCTTTCTGACCAGCAAGTAATTGAGGGGGTGAAAGGTGTCTGGCAATAGGTCTGGCAATGCGGAGACAATTTGACACTATTGTAGTCTATTGTAGTCCACTTGGTGACAAGTGTTAAGTGTTAAGCGTCTGCTGTAATGGTAACGGTCTGCGTGCACGTAGTCCTGCTCCATGCACCTGACTGTGATGCTGGCACTAACAGGACAACTCATGGTTGCTGCTTGCTTGTTGTCCGGAATCATAGTTGTTGGGTCAACCCATATATTTCGGAAAATCGATCAGTTTTCTCTCCCTGTGGTTTGTGTGCATCTCCCAGTTCCTTCATCACACTTCCCAGAATCATCCCTCATCCCCTCTCAAACACATCCAGCAACACAACAGCACAAGTCACAATGGAAAGTAGGGACAACAGGATGACATTACATAATCGCTGAGGTATCCAGGCTATCTTACATCATATGCGTGTGACACTTGAACCACTTGCATGTCTGAATGTCCAACCTCCCCACCAAGTTTTATTCGTGTCAACTGATGCAAAAAAAAAAATTGTATGGTCTTTTTGCTTGATTTTTTTTTTTCTCCTTGTAATCATCAATCCATATTACATCTTCAAAGTCTATACTTGGAATCAATATTTGAAAATACAGTCTAATACATGAGCTTGCGTGGCCAACAATTTTGCCTGACAATAAAAGTGAGGTTTTTATCACTTAATTAATCCTATAAAATTCAGTATGGCAGTGGTTATTTTTAACAAGGCGATAAATATACATTTGAGCAGTAATAGAAATGAGATGCGAGATGTAATCAGCACGGATGCTGAATAAAACCTGCCTTTTATGTCACAGCTCTGTACTCGCATCATCACCTCACAGTGATACTCACTCATCTTCTTGCCATCAAGGCCAGAGAACTCATTTGCTTACCTGCTGATGACAACTGTGAGCTTTTCTACTTGACATGATCAGTGCTGTAGACTCCGAGCTGTCTGCTGAGATGGGGAAGAACAGAAAAAAGTGAAAGCAAACAGTGACCCCTACTGACAGCTGCATCTATTGTAACTGCATGAGTTTAGTGGAAACCACTGGTCAGAAAACCTGCAGGATCCATCTCCAACCCTCATCCCCCACCACTGAACCTGGAACCTGAAAGACCTTCATGGCAATGCCTCAATTTTAAGTTTATGTACCAAAAACAGCCTTATTTGACTTACATAACCATTTTCTGGACAAAGTTCGTCACAGTTTTATTACAGTTCCTTTAACATTGATTTGTGTAAATGATCTCTCTTCTGATTGGTGGCCAAAAGTAGGCAGCAGTAATTTAATATCAATTGACAGGGCTGAAATACTTGAATAGGCTATACCTTAATTGCATACTATATATTCAAATATTTGGGGACACACCTTCTAATGAATGCACTCAGCTACTTTAAGCTGTCATTGTTGACACAGATGTACAAATGCACACACAGAAGAGAAGTATTGCCAATAGAATAGGATTCTCTGCAGCAGATAAATCTGAGATGAAACTATGGGAACAGTGAAAGTGTGTTCTATGGAACATCTAGTAGTTTTGGGATGAGTTGCAGTGTTGGGGGTGAGATGTGGTGATAATCATCCAACATCCTGAACTTATTAATGCTCTTGTCACTAAATGCATTCAAATTTACAACAATGCTCCAAAATGTAGTAGAAAGCCTTCCCTGCAAAGCAGAGACAGATACAAATGCAGGATTAACTCTTTTGTAATGCCCTTGACTTTGGAAGTAAATGCATTGGATTTTTTGGGACCTCACAAAAACAATCCTTTCAAAATAGGTTTATGGGTGAACAGACTTTTAGATGTTAACAGAGCTCCTTAACAGGAGCCAGGGAAAGCAGCTTTATAATTACAATAACTATGCCTGTATTGGTACATAATCTCACATATGTCTTGAGTGCGACACAGCAAAGAAAAAATACAGCAATGTAGGATGTGAGCCCTTTAGTATTAAGTAATGTGTGGGGGTTCATCTGAGGACACCTCTGTGACTAATTAAGGCTCCTAACTGAGAACACTGGTCAGGGTGGGAGAGTGGGTGCTGACCCTGTGTACATGCAGTAAAATTAGTGACCACTAACTTCCAGGCTCTAATCCTGTTGCTGTGAAATGGACACTGGGGACAAAAGAGCATGATTTCCTGGAGAAAATGTGAGAGGTCATTATAGCCTTTCCACAGCCACTCAAAAAAGGAAGCAAGGACAATGTCATCCCCCCTTACACTCTGAGCCCACTAGTATCCATTATTTTGATTACAAATCTCAAGAGAAGCCCCCATCTCCCACTTCTCTCTATTCATTCATCTTCTTGAGCTCTATGGCTTGTTTATGTATTTCCTTTCTGTGTTGTGTGGAATCTGTTGTTGCTGTATTTCAGGGAATACAATAGTGGTTGAAATGCCACTGCATCTATATTAGACCTATATTAGACTGCTAACGTTACTAGAATTTTAATTTCCGTGCTGACACCATGTGTAGTACTACAAAGCTTGATACTAAATTAAACTATGGGGTAAAATTAAGAACATTATGTTCATAGAATTTATTATTTAGATTCAATTTACACACACTCATTGTCCAAAAATAGTTGCACAAACAGCTGCAACCTGGAATAAATGTTAGATTATTCAGAAGTTAGATAAAGATTACCAGGAACAATAAATGATTATGGGCAATATTTATTGAGCTACACATACAGAAGTAGTGTCTCTCAATACGACAATGACTATACACACAACGGACGTGATAATCTGTCCCATACAGCCTGAATATTCTCACCCAGTACCTGCAGATTTTGCAGTAGGTTGGAGTGTTGATAGAGTATCCAAAAGCATCCCACACATTTTTAATCAGGGATAGGTCTGGTGATGTGAATGGCCATGGTATAGTATCTGGGTTTTCAAGGCAAACTCTTGAGACAGCAGCATTATGTGGACGAGTGTTGTCCTGATGGAATTTTTTTAATTAATTAACTACAGAATAAATAGCACATTAAAAAAATGTTGATTGACATTTCCTGGGTGCCCTTTGACCTAACTATTCACTACTTTAAGCCTGAGCATCTTCTGACACAGCTTACATATAAAAAAAAAATGGAGTACATTTATATTGTACAGTGTCCTTGAGTGTCGAGGAAGGCGCTTATAAATAAAATGTATTATTATTATTTTATTTGTTTATTTATTTTTATTATTATATTAATGGAATTCAGTCTGAGAAGAACACTAACTTTTGTATCTCCATTTGTTAATCAACCTATAAAATGTTGTAAATTCACTTTAGTTCTATTAATGTACTTTATAATCATGAATATTGGCAAAGAAGGTTAAATAAATAAGGTTTTCATAAAACAAAATGTTAAAGTAAACCTGTATTAAACCCCTCCAGAAAAGCTCAATCCTGCAGCACAGCTAAGCAGCTCTGGTACTGCGGGCTAGCCGCAGTTCATTTACATGTGTTTGCTGGGCGAGTGAGTCTCGGTGGTGAAATCGCTTGAGTGTGAAGTACGCTTCAGTCTTATTCTCCTGCTCGTTTCCCCTGTGCTTGAGGCTGAGGGTCTCCAGCTGACTGCACTATTGGCTGCATGAGAAATCTCAGCATGGGAGCCACTCCAGCCGGTCTGAAACAGTACAGAAACCACACACAGCCTGGAGATCACACAAAATACACACTGTACCACTGCTCTCATTCAGCACAGAAGATTTATATGCCCATGTTTAGCCACAGAGTCTAAACATGATTTTCTTCTCCATCTGTAATGGCCAGTAAGAAACAGCACACAGGTTCTTATTTTCTACTGTCTGACTCTGGACTTGCACAGTCTTTAATTGCTACTGGTGTTTAAAAGGTAATCCTGTATTAAAATGTTTTAATAGTAGAGTCATTCTTCCTAACTGTTGCACACTATTTTGCCACCACCTGGGATACCCTATCAACTGCCTAGCAACACAATAGAAAGCATCTGGAATCTTATAGGTACCACCTAGCAAACCCATAGCAAACACCTAAACACAACTTAGCAACATCAAAGAACAAGTAGTAACAAAAGAAACCACCTGGATTACGTTATGAACTGACTAGCAACATAATAGAAACCACCTGGAATACCATAGGAACCACATGGGAGACTAAATCAGTGGCCTAGCAACATTAAATAAGCTACCTGAAATACCTTAGCAACCACATAGCAACAACTTAAGATACCATGTTAACTGTCTACATAATAGATATAATATTACAAACCATATGCAATACCACCTGGGATTTCATATTAACTGCTTAGCAACACAATAGAAACCGCCTATAGTATCAGAGCAACCACATAGCAATACCACAGCAACTATCTAGTATCAACTTAGCAACACTGTAGCAACCATCTAGCAACACAATTGAAAATATCTGGAATACCATAGCAACCACATAGTAACACTATAGCAACAGCCCAGCAAAATGGTTTTATTCTATTGGCCAAATGGCAACAGCTTTGCAACTGCCTGGAAGTGAGAACCACTTAAGCCTCACCACATTTCTGAGTTTTCTTCAGGAAATGCTTTTCTCTTCACTTTTTGACGCTGAACAATAAGTTGTAAAATTATTAACTAGTAATAATACTTAAGACTATGAAACGTGTGCACAACAAGCAGACACATTTCCAGTGTGTGTACAGCAGCATGCACACACTCCCAGTGGAATGCTGATGCAATAACCGGTCATTCTGCTCAGGTATTGCTCCTCCTTGTACAGTATTCCCCAAGCAGCTCCTTTTGTAGATCATAACAGCCTGTTTTCTGGATTTGAACAAAGAGTTTCATGAAGGTGATTCACTAAGACTTTCAACAGTGAGATCCACTCTGTTGCTTTGCATCCATGCTGAACATAAATGAAGCTACTGGCAAAGAAGGATTGAGAAGTTCTTTCATCATTATATCAGTTTACCGTTCTAAGCACTGGAGATTAATGGTAATCATTTAAACATTTGCTTGGGTGGATCCATGGGCAGAGCCAATTAGCTTGGTTAAAAGGTGCTCATAGAACCACTGTGCTCCACTCCAGGTAACTTGTTCTCCACTTTTAACCCACCCACTCACAGTGATACACACACACATACACTAGTGAATTCACCCACTAGGGGACAGTGAGTGAGGCAGCCCTATCCACGGCACCTTGGCAGCAGGTGGGGACTTCAGGGATTTGAACTGCCAACCTTCCTGTCACAAAGCTGGTTCCCTAACCACAAGGCCACAGTTGGACCAGTCACAAAGATTACATTAAGAAACCTTGAGAGGAACCAAGGCTCAGGAGAGGAACCCATCCTCCTCGTCGACCAGAGGAGGATGGGTTCCTCTCCTGAGCCTTGGTTCCTCTCAAGGTTTCTTCCTCCTAACTGAGGGAGTTTTTCCTTGCCACTGTTTGCCTACTGGCTGCTCATTTGAGGCTTGGACCCGAATCCGTGTAAAGCTGCTTTGTGACAACGTTCTGTTGTAAAAAGCGCTATATAAATAAAATTTGATTGATGTTGGAGTTTAATGTACATAGTGAGGTAAAGGTTCTCAAATGCCCACTGTGCTTTGAACACAGGAGGATTTGTCCTGTAAACCCATCTACATACAGTGAAACATACACATCCACACACACTCTCACACACTAGGAGGTAGTGAGTACACATGCCCAGAGTGGTGGGCAGCCCTTTCCACAGCGCCCGGGGAGAAGCTGGGGAGTTAGGTTCCTTGTTCAAGGGAACTTCAGTCATGTACTGCCAGTTCAGGGCCTTAAAACGGCAACCTTCCTGGCCACAGCTGCCCCAGGTGAGAGTGATTCCATGAGTGAATCAAAACAATGGGAGCCTGACAATCAAAACCCAAGATATTTTACAAGCAAAAAGCAGGTTCATTTTGATTGGCTAAGCACGTCTTTGTCTAAGCACACTCTTTATTGTGGCAAATTTCCAGTGGGAAACATAGGCAGTTATTGGCTAATCAGATATGAAATATACAAGTTACAGTCAAGCACTACTGCACTACTGAATGAGAGTTCTTTAACATGTACTAATGGTAGAACCCTTTCTGGTCACTCCAGGAGGAATGAGGACACTAGAGGCACATATTCTTTCATTTAAGAACAAAGCCAAAACTGATTTTCAACAACAGACATTTCAACTCTCTGCTTTTGGACCTTTCAATCCTCTACTGTTTTGTCTGCTGCCATGTCTCTATCTGCTCTCCCATCATTGCTCTATTTTTAAAGATCCCTTGCTGCCCCTGGCTGATCAGCACCAGCAAATCTTCATCAATGTAAGTACCTGAAGGAGAGAATGAGGGAGAGGGAGAGAGAAAGCACTCTGCCTCCTGGTTCATCACTGTTCCACAGTGTGGCCACCAAAATATGATGTGCACTTCTTTGGACATGCTGCTGAACCAGAGGTGAAGAGCAGGGGAGCATGTTCAGAGGTGTGTCAATGGCTTTCAGACCCAGCTTGACGTTCTCACACTCCTGCTCACTGGACAGTGCCGTGGTGTGACCCCTTTGAAGCTTTTCAGCACTCTGGACTGCAACTGTGGCTTTCTAGCCAAGCTCACCATTCTTTCATTGCTGATCAGCACTCTCCACTAGCAAGGCCATGCTCAGGGTCCAGATTTCCAGTCTTGTTCACAGGTCTCTCAGCACAGTTCACACCTTTGCAACTCCTGAGATCTCAAAGGCATGTCACCTGCTTTATGACCCAGTTCACCATTCTTTTGGTTATTGTCAACACTTTCAGGGCCAGAAACAGAGGCAAGGCTCAATTGTCTACTAGCCAATTGACTGTACTCTCAGTCCTACTCTTGTCACACTGGTCTTCCAACCCTGCAGGTTGGCCAGGGGTTTAATGCCTTTGCAGTTCCTGATCACTCAAGGGCAATTCACCTGCTTTTCAAACTAGTTCACCATCATTTCAGGTCCTTGTGAACATATTGCCTTCTTTGTGAACCACCTCACCATTCTCTCAGTCTCTCAATGGTCTCTCAATGGTCACCAGAGCCAGAAGTGAGGTTCAATGGGGATGCACTCGGAGGCATGTAACCTGTTTTGCGGCACAGCTTACCTGCTCAGTGTTCTTTTAGCTAGAACCAGTGGTAAGGCTCAGGCAACTGCACTTGGAGGCACAAATCTTTAGACTCGGGAGTATGGCACCAGTCCATTCCTTAGGTCTTGGGGGTTGGCCATTGCCCAGTGCTATTTAGAACCCTTTATAATATATTGTTTAAAGAACGATCTACAACAGGTGTGTCAAACTGAATCTGCGAATGGCCGGTGTGGCTTCAAGTTTTCATTCTAAAAAAGTAGCAGCAACACCTGATTCCACTTGCTTAGTCAATTGAACAAAGACAAGAACGAAGTAGGAACGTAAAGGAATATATAAAAGAACGGATTGCTTTGAATGACCAGCACCCATAAACATGTGAGTTCTGAAGTGAAAGAGGCTAAACAGAACTGTGGCTCTAACAAAAAAACCTAAAAAATGCTGCCTACTCAGGGAAGGAACTGGCTTTATCACTTGAACACTGCAACATAACATGGACACACAACACAAAGCATGTCATAACAGATGATATACACTGTCATGATAGATAATGCCCAGTAAAATAAGAGTGTCATGTTACTGGTAATCGTCATGACAGATGCTACAACATTTTATGTCATTGTGCTAATCTAATGTCATGACATCAATCATTATAGTTTCTGTCAAGACCATTAACATACAGGAGTCGGAGAACAACTGATACAGACTCTACCAGCATCACTCCTTGTTGGTCAGCATTGAACCTATGGTATTGGTGAATACAGTTGATCAGTATAAATGATAGAAATGACAGGTCATTGATAGTAAAACCGAATGAGAATTTCACTGCTCTCCAGTGTCCAGTGTTTACTTGTTTTGCTGTGATTACAGCAGATCAGTGTCCAACATGTCATCTGTTAGCACAGTGAATCTCAGTCCTGGTCACCTCATTGGGGGCTTGTCACTTTATTGAAATTTATCTGTTATATAAGATGAAGTTCTAGAAAGAGCAAGGAAGTAGTTCTTCAGTACCACAGAGTAGACTGGGTTGCACATGGCAAACCAATCTGCTGACAATGCTGGCATTTTTATTTGACTTTTTTTTTAAAGCTTAATAGTATTAGGTCTTCAAATATGTCCAATGAAAACATCAGAACTGGGTCCAGGGAGTGGAGGAAAGACTTCAACCACCATTGACCATGTGAGACCACTTTATAAAGCTGAGTTTCATTAATTTTACATGCAGTATGCAGACATATCATACCAAGGGTGAACAAACACAGAGCCTGGTCTGGTTCCTCAGAAATGATTTCGTCGATGACTTGGAAGGAACCTTGATTCACGATTCAAAGAAGCCTGATAATTCAATATTTTTGACCTGACACTCTTTATATAGTCACAAACCATTAGGGTATTTGAGAATGTCAGAGAGGGTTTAATGTTTTCCGTAAGCATAAAGGTGTTAAGTCAAATGATCAAGACTTTTTTCCTTTCCATTTTGATTTTCAAGGAAGTCTGGATGTTTCAGAGCTGGCACTGATAGCTAGATAACAAGATGTTTTCTAGACCTTTACAAAGGTTTTCACAATTACAAATGTATGTTAATTATATAAACATTTTTATGTAATATATAACATTAGTAATATACTAGTCCATCTCTGGGAATTTTGTAAAACTTTTCTTTTTTTTTTCATAAAAAAAAAAAAAAAATATATATATATATATATATATACAGTGGGGAAAATAAGTATTTAGTCAGTCACCAATTGTGCAAGTTCTCCCACTTAAAAAGATGAGAGAGGCCGTTAATTGACATCATAGGTAGACCTCAACTATGAGAGACAAAATGTGAAAAAAAAATTGAGAAAATCATTTTGTCTGACTTTTAAAGAATTTATTTGCAAATAATGGTGGAAAATAAGTATTTGGTCAATAACAAAAGTTCATCTCAATACTTTGTTGTATATCCTCTGTTGGCAATGACAGAGGTCAAACGTTTTCTGTAAGTCTTCACAAGGTTGGCACACACTGTTGCTGGTATGTTGGCCCATTCCTCCATGCAGATCTCCTCTAGAGCAGTGATGTTTTGGGGCTGTCGGCGGGCAACACGGACTTTTAACTCCCTCCAAAGGTTTTCGATGGGGTTGAGATCGGGAGACTGGCTAGGCCACTCCAGGACTTTGAAATGTTTCTTACGAAGCCACTCCTTTGTTGCCCTGGCAGTGTGCTTGGGATCATTGTCATGCTGAAAGACCCAGCCACGTTTCATCTTCATTGCCCTTGCTGATGGAAGGAGGTTTGCACCCAAAATCTCACAATACATGGCCCCATTCATTCTTTCATGTACACGGACCAGTCGTCCTGGTCCCTTTGCAGAGAAACAGCCCCAAAGCATGATGTTGCCACCCCCATGCTTCACAGTTGGTATGGTGTTCTTTGGATGCAACTCCGCATTCACTGTCCTCCAAACACGACGAGTTGTGTTTTTACCAAATAGTTCTACTTTGGTTTCATCTGACCATATGACATTCTCCAAATACTCTCTACATCCAAATACTCTCTAGCAAACTTCAGATGTGCCTGGATATGGACTGGCTTAAGCAGGGGGACACGTCTGGCACTGCAAGATCTGAGTCCCTGGCATCGTAGTGTGTTGCTGATGGTAACCTTTGTAACGTTGGTCCCAGCTTTCTGCAGGTCATTCACTAGATCCCCCCTTGTGGTTCTGGGATTTTTCCTCACCGTTCTTGTGATCATTTTGACCCCACGGGCTGAGATCTTGCGTGGAGCCCCAGATCGAGGGAGATTAGTAGTGGTCTTGTAGGTCTTCCATTTAGTATTTAGTCAGAACTTGCACAATTGGTGACTGACTAAATACTTATTTTCCCCACTGTATATATATATATATATATATATATATATATATATATATATATATATATATATATACACACTTTTTTATAGCTCATGAAAACATTCAGTGCCTCAATTATTAGAATGATAGTGTGCTGTATCAAAGCATATTAATGGAAAGTTGATGTGGTAGGAAAAGTTGCACAAGCATAAGGGATGAACACTTACTGTAAAATTGTAAAATTGTAATTATTTGTAATTATTTCATGAGTATTCTCTTGTTATTCAAAACATATATCATAAATTCATTTTCCAGTACTCTAAACCCCACATTGATGTCCCTCAGCATTTCTACAATGCTGCATTAGCTACTGAAGTTCAAGAGCTTAGCGCTTGAGTGCCCAGGTGAAGCCTCAAAAAGGGCAGACAGCAGTCCAGCCGTCATTCAATGTCAGTGGTCGGAAAATGTGAACTTTTGTGGAGCTTCAAATCCCCTGCTGCACTCCACCAGCCTCTATGAGTCTAAATCTACCAGCCTTCCGATATTCATGCAAAAGGACCTGTCCATGCTTCTCTCACTAGTCATTCTATCACTGTCAGGTTGGACTGGCATACAAGTAGTTTACAACTCCAGACCCCGTTAGAACAGATCCAGGTAAACAGAAATACAGTAAAGAGGAAAAAGAATTTCTCATTTTGATGAAAGTAGTTAGATCTTTTTCATTTGAAAAACAGCTTGGTTGCAGATTTCTTCTGGACGCCCCCAACAAAGAGCATGGATGTGTTCAATTCCATCACCAGTGCACCTGATTTATTACCATTAAGCCCTGATTCACCAAAGCAGGTGTAGGATGAGAATTAAAAGGAGAGCTTTGGAGACGTTTTAATGAACACAGCAGGCCTAAAACTTTTGCACAGTACTTTACATGGCATTTAAAATGGAAGAAAAACTAAACCCCATGCCTTACTGATATTTCTGATAGTTTTTCTATTTTATAAAGTGTATTTATCAGACCCTTGAACATACAGTATAAAGTATAAAAGTATAAAACAAGGATAACATTTTCAATTTTAAAAAAGAAAAAAAAAATACAAAATGAAATGACAAAAACGTAAATGATTAAAAGGTACAAATGTCATTTAATGCATAAGTAGTTTGACTACAGGTGGGTGGGTCCCCACTCATGAATCTTGCTCCTCTCCAAGGCTTCTTCCTCCAGCTCTGAGGGAGTTTTTCCATTGCTAATTGTCTGTACCCTATGTTCTGTTTATTGATCTTAATTTTTATTTCTGTAAAGCTGCTTTGAGAGGGGCAGTCCTGTGATTGGAAGGTTACCCGTTTGATTCCCTGAACTGGCAATATGTGACTGAAGTACACTGAAGGCCTTTAACTCCAGCTGCTCCCAGGATCCATGTATTAGGCTGCCACCACTCCCGGCATGTGTACTCACTGCCCCCTAGAGTGTGAATTCAAATTCCCCTGTGGGCAAGCATAGTGGATCAATACACACATTTACATTTACGTTTACAGCATCTGTCATAAAAAGCACTATACAAATTTGATTTGATTTTTTTGCAACTACAAATATGACTGAACATTAGCAAAATATTATATTATGCAACCAAAAACAACAAAGACAAAAACTACATCTTATCCCTCCTAATGCTGTGATCTTTCATACATATCCGTCTTGTAATAGTGGCCAGTATACCACACATTTATTGGTAGACCATGAATAGTCCACATAAATCTGCCTTGGCAACAGACAACCTCCCATTCCCCATCCTGTCTCTCATTTCCTCTTTTTTTTACCAAATAAGAGACAAAAACTTATTATTCATACTGTCAAAAAATACTTGGCTTTGTGTTGGACTGTTAAGGCAGACTGCAGCTAGGTGTTTTGCTGCTAATGACATGAACAGAAGGGAAATACCCCTGTGTTTAAGGTGCTCGCATTTGATTTGATTTAAATAGCTGCCTGTAATTAGAAGAGACAGGAACATCTGTAGCTGCACACATCACTCGCTGTCTCATATGCCGCATACACACACAAACATTCGAATGCATTCATTGCACTCAATGACACTAGACACACACAGCTTGTCTAGTCCCTGGATAGAAGTACTGCCAATAGAATAGGACTCTACTGGCATCATGACTAATGCTAGGCATGGACTAGAGGGTAATGATTGTGTTCCATCCAGTACTTCTGGGATTAGTTGGAGAGTAGGGATAAGATTATCATCCAAAACTTGATGTTGCTGAATGCAGTCAAATCTTCACAGCAGTGCTCCAAAATACCTATGTCCACAAAGTGTGGACATCGCCATCTATTTTTCCACTGACCTGTCTGTATAACTGTTTCTATCAGTAAGAGATACTGTAACAGTGCGAGTGCCCCTCTCCCAGAATTATTTAATGTTTTTCCAGGAAGTGCATTTCTGTCTCCACCTGCCCACTTTCATGCTGACCACACTCTCACTGCTCTCTGGGCAGCCAGGACTGTTTATACCTGCCCGTCTCTATGTCCAGGCTGTGGCCAACTGAGTCGGTATGTGGTCAGGGTACGTCTCTGCTGTCTCTGACAGCCTGTACTCTCTGTTTATTGAACGGATGGGAAATAATGATATTGTGAAAGCTCTGTAAGGAGCTCTGCAGGCTTTTTCCTTTAATGTACTCACTCCTGTGCTAAAGCTACCTGATGCGTTGATGGTGAGTGCTCCAATGCTCCAAGGTGAACTGGTACCAGTGCTCCTGACATTTGACACTTTTCCTGGAAAACCATAACGTTTACTGCCAGGGCCCAGTTCTGGCAGTACTGCAGCAGGAGGTCCAGGTATTGCTGTAGCCCCTGTACGCTCAGTGACAGCAGCACCAGATCATCTGCATAGAGCAGGAACTATACTTCCCCATCCTGCAGAGCCAGTCTGGGGGCTGCAGACCTATCTGGCTGCACTGCTAATTCATTAATTTAGTGTGAAACTCAGACATCTGCCCTGTTTCACACCTCTATTTTGGTAGAAGAACTCTATGTTTGTCTCCAACAAATTCAGAAAACAAATGTGCTGTAAGAATTGATGATATACACTTTACCCCCAACTCTACTCCGGAGGAGTGTGTAATTCAACCCCTCGTGCCAAATAAAATCAAACACCTTCTTGAAATTTATGAAGCAGGTGAAGAATTTTCTATTTTTGGTTTAATGTGCATGTTTGTTAATCAGGGCATGTATAGTTATGGTAGTTCTGTGATTTGGATGGAAGCAAGTTTGACTCTTGCTAAGTACATTCTGTTCATTCAGAAACGAGAGAATTCTGTTTAAGATGCTGTTGAAAGCTTTCCCCAGATTACTGCTCACAGAGATACCTCTGAAATTGTTAGGGTCCAATTTGTCTGTACTCTTATAGATAGGGGTAAAGAGTCCTTTGCTCCAGATGTCAGAAAAACAGCCTGAACTCAGGACGAGGTTGAATAGTTTGAGCACTGCCCTCTGCATCTCAGGAGTGCTGCTTTTAAGTATCTCATTTCAGATGCTGTCAGAGCCACAAGCCTTCTTGGATTTTAGAGATCTGAGCTGTTAATTCCTCTTGTATTATCAGATAATCATGGGGGTTTTGATAAAGCATTCTGGTAAATATATTTTATGTTCAGATCAGATCGTAATTAGGACTGAGGTCTTTTTGAGGAATTTCCTTGTAAAGATATACAGTCTTCAATTTCTCTGAGAGCTTTGTTTGTATAGCTTAGGTTTTTTTTTCTTCATTTAGACTGATTATTTATATTGCTTTAGGGTTATTGCTTTTATCTATCTATCTATCTATCTATCTATCTATCTATCTATCTATCTATCTATCTATCTATCTATCTATCTATCTATCTATGTCATGCCTCCCTCTCCCTCTATCTGCTTGTCTATTGATCTGGGGGGAGAGAAAAAAAAAGTAACATAAGCAGCCAGAAATAGATCAAAGCCAATACACGTTAGATAAAATTACATTAAAACACTGCCTCAGAACATGCAGAATAGCAGAACATGCAGGGAAAGAGAAAACAAAGAGTTAGGATTGAGCAGTTGGTAAAAACATGGAGTTTCTGGTATTTGTGGAGAGAACACAGTGTGTCAGAACAGCAGTGCAGTTCTGTAAATGTATGGGAAATATAGGAATGCATGTGGTCTATCAGGTTGGAATGCAGAGTAAATTACCTCAAAGGTCAGAATCTGACATTTGAAAAATAAACTGAGACCCCAAACACACCCCCCCACACACACATGAAAACACTAGTTATAAGGCACTACATAGACCAAACTCTTATCTGAAAAGAGCTATACTGCTCTGAGCTTTATTCTTCCTCTTATAATCTTCACAATAAAAGATCAAACACAGCGTCCAGCCGCACTGCTCCTGTTTTCTCTCTGCACCACAGCATTTGTGCTTTCAAAGGCAGGCAAATATGACTGCTTCACAATGATAGCAATGAGAATACTCTGCGTTATGAGCGTAATTATGGAGATACGGCTCTGTATGGTAATGCGCTTTTACAGTGATTACATTGTAATAGCTATATAATGAATGCTACCTGTAATTTTTTATTTTTTTAGGGAGCAGCGAGCTCATTATCCGAGTTCATTATCCTGCTCCAGCAACACATAAGTTGGCAAGCGTTTAATGAGCTTAATAACAGCTGCAATCCTTGGGTGTGTTATTGAAAAAGCATTTCCTACAGTGGCAAACAATAAAAAAAAAATAAATAAATAAATAAAAAATGATGTCCAGTTTTCATTGCTCCAGGTCACCGGATGGAATTTTTTTAATGGATGGTGCATTATCATGCTGATATAACAACTTTAATGCTTTATTAAGGTAGTAGCTTGTAATTCGTTTGAAAGAATACATTTTATTTTACATTATATACATATATCAGCTTTAACACCAACACAAACCCGTTTCTACACTCAGTTTTATCAGCTCTGTTTACCATACAAAAGCAATTTCTAGTTCTATAATTACAGACTGTGGCCCATCTGTTTCTCTGCATACTTTGTTAGTTTTCTTTCATTGTGTTCTTCAGTGATCAGGACCCCGCAGGACCACCAGAGCAGGTGCTATTTGGTTGGACCCTGACATGGTGGTGGCATATTTTCGTGTGTTCAGCTGGTATGAGTGGATTAAACAACAGTGCTGCTGGACTGAAAATTATCCACCAACCAAACATATACATCTAACGGCGTCCTGTGAGCACTGAAAGGACAAGAGGATGACCAAAACAAACTTCAGCAAGACATGATTTTCTGTCTCTGACTTCACATTGAAAAAGGGGAACAACTAGTTAGGAGTGTCCAATAGAGTTGACAATGAGAGGACAGAGGATTTATGCTGCTGTGTCTACATATAAACTTGAACTTAACTGTAATGTAAATGTAAAATGAAAGTAGAATAAGAGTTTATTTTTAATTTTAGAGCATTTAATGTGTCTGTTCAGACAGAGTTATTTGAACAGTGTACAGGGCAGCTACATCATTCAAACAATGGAGTAAAAAAAACTAAAAAATGGAAATACGTGTTTTTCATTGCACAGAAGTGATATATTACAACATATGGAATTCCTTTTTATACAACATATCACTGCTGTCATGCAAAATTGTCATATCTCCAAAACAGAATCTTTACAGGAGAAGGAAAAAACATTTGTTCCACATGATTTTGGAGCATTTTTATTGGATCATCCACCATGAAATTAAATTAACATTGTCAAAATAGGAAAAACAACAAAAATAGAGATACAAAGTTTTTGTGTGACAGCGGCACTTTGTACACCATTTGAAAATTCCTGCTGCTGAACCCTGATGTAATCACAATGAATGGACCAAACAGGGATGATGAAAAGACAGCCTTCCTAGTGTAACTATGTGCAATAGCAGACGTTAAAGACAGTCTCCTCTATGAAGTCTCAAATTTTCTTGTGACAGAGTTCATATGCTTGAGGGCTAGAGGAAGCAGTCGAAAGTGCAGTCAGAGTGTTCCTGTAGTTCCTGTAGGTGAAGCGGGAGACCCTAAGCTTTGAGGCGGAGAGATAAAGCCAGACCTTCAGCCTGGCCAGAGATGCCCAAGCCAAAATGACAGCTTCCAGGATCCTTTAAGCCTCTTACACTGAGTTTTTTCCCCTCTCCTGGAGGGATGGACGGTTGGACAGAGAGAGAAGAAACGCATGGTTTAGCCAAGCATGGTGGCAGATAGCAGGGAAATTGCCAGAAAAATTAATCAAATCGAAACAAAGTTCAGCAGTGACAGGTGAGGAAGAAGAAGAAGGTTGCGGGTGTGAAGCATGCATTACTACAATACTCATTACTACAATATTTACTGCAATTTATTCATATCTTTCATGTGTTTTTTAGAAACTATTATGAATAGTTCAGTATTCACTAATAATTCTTCAAAAACTAATATGATTTATTCAGTATTGACTGGGCTTTATTGAATATCCACTATTTGTTATTCAGTATAAACTGTGGATTACTAAATAAACATAAGATAGCACCATAATACACCACAAAGTAAAAGAAAAATACTATATATATATATGGCGTTATTTCTTGCAGTAGGATCAGTCAGGCTCTGACAGCACTGTTGGGTTGAAAGCTGCTTGTCCCGCTGTGGGACACTGTCCAAAACGCCAGGCCCTGTCACTGTAAATAACACTGGCCTGCGGATTTTAAAACAGACTGCAGCACCATAAATCCCCGCCCAACAATTATTGATTAAATGCTTTCTCCCAATAATGAAAAGGATAAATCTCCCCCCGTACAAAAACGACAAGGTATATAATCTAATAAAAGGGTTACATGCACAAACCCCCTGAAGGCAAGCCTTGGAGTCTAACTGATTACAATAGAGAGAGAGAGAGAGAGAGAGAGAGAGAGAGAGAGAGAGAGAGAGAGAGATGGAGAGGTGCTTTAACAGGGATAAAGAATGATGGAGAAACAGAGAATAAGGAAAAAACATCCATCCAGAACCATCGAAAATACACTGCATACAGAAAGATCAAATAGTTTGTGTGTGTGTGTGTGTGTGTGTGTGTGTGTGTGTGTGTGTGTGTGTGTGTGTGTGTGTGTGTGTGTGTGTGTGTGTGTTTGTGGGGAGAGAGAGAGAGGTGCTTTATCAGGGATAAAGAATGATGGAAAGATAGAGATACATATATAAGGAGAGAGATGGAGAGAGGGCTAGTGAGAGAGAGATTGGTAGAGAGAGCAAGAGAAAATGAGGGCTAAAGAGAGAGAGATGCTTGCACTGGTACGTGCGAGCAGAATAAACTAAGCTGAAAGCCCATTAAAAGCGAGGGGTCCGGGGGAGAGCTTATCGACCCAGAGCTGTGTTTACGTTGCAGAGCTGATATGATAGGAACGTAATTTAAGAGAAGTCTGCTTATGAATTCTACTATTGATCCCAAACAAAGGTGAACAGGAGAACCTGTTAAACTCTCAGTCAGGGCGAGGTCATGAGATCTCAAGGTGATTTTCCCTCATATTTTTAGTGCCATTGAAACTGATGAAGCACAGCTATTTAACAACAAGTCTACTGAAGAAACAGTGAAGTGAAAAAGCCAGCCTAGTGTAACATTGTAGCACTGTAACAAGAAGATTGTGATTATAATTATTTCAGAGTCTTTCTGAATAGTGCAGCTGTCCTTTCCTGTGATATGAAGAGATGAGACAATCAGCTAGGCTTTGGCTTTAAGCTGCTCCCCCTGAGGAGCATTTCCCTGAGATAAGGTTAGCCGCAGCAGCTAACTAATGGAAACCAAATGGAGAAGATATGAGAGATGTCATAAAAGCCCTACACGTGGTGCTGTGGGCGGGTTACTTTTATAAATCTGCATTAATACATATAACTCATGCATGTGGTCAAACATGAGTCTTCTGAAAGTGCTTCAGCTTAGATTTTAAAACTGAAACTATACTTTAATTACTGATTCAGAGCTCATGATGAGATCAAACATCTCCCATTGTCAAAACAGTGTCAAAAAGTCCACTTGTGTTGCTTTCATACTTTAAAAAAAAGCCCACACCAAAGATCGTTTCAAAGTAGACCTTGAAACATCAGTTTCAGAATCATGTCAATTTCACATGAAGCCAGACTGCTCAGTGAGGATGCTGCTACTGTGGTACAGAGCTTTGGTGGAGCTACACTAGACCTCTCATCATACCATTAATAACATGGTGTTCTGCAGTTATCAAATTTGTGTAAAATCCTCCATCCATCCATCTTCTGCAAATTATCCAGGGTACACATTGTGGGGGCAGCAGCCTTTGCAAAGAGACTAGACCTTCTTCTCCCCAGCCACCTCTTCCAACTCTGGGAAGAATCAAAGGTGTTCCCAGGCAAGCCAAGAGATATAATCTCTCCAGCATGTCCTGGGTCTTCCCTGAGGCCTCCTCCCAGAATTAAATCCTGTATTGCTCCATTGCCTCAATCCATATGCTTCCATCAATTCTGCATGTCAACAAATGCAGCAGTCAGTGAAGGTGCGAAAGTGACACTCTTTGACTGTAGGGGGAGCACACAAGCAAACAAACACTAATTCTCGCATAATAATGGTTTTAACTGTTGCAGACTGTGGTAGCTGCCAGCATTCTCATTTACAGTAACCAAAGCAATTGCACCAGGGTTCTTTCAAACTGGAGCAAACCTGAGGACTAAGCGTGAACACAGCTTTATCGCCATGGCTTTCCAAAAGTGTAAATGTTAAGGATCAAGTTAACTTTTCCTCCATTCAACGACACTATGAATGCGTTTTACATCAGCATAAAAAAAGAACTGAAAACCTCATTCCAAATATACGTCTTCTAAATAGCTATGCGGCGTATGTGAATTGAAACATTAGCCATAAGGCCATGTATGCACAAACTCAAATGAAATGCAGGACTTCCTTCATGAGTTTCATAACCGGCTTGGGCTATTAGGAACGTGGGGTAGTTTGGAGATGAGCCTGTGCCTCAGAGATTGGTTTTATAAAACTTGCTGCTTGTCTGCACACTCCAACAAATCACAGCTGGATGAACAGCTCGATGTGCGGGAAAATTGCTTCTTTAGTTATATTTTCTATTTCCCAATGTATGTCTCACAGGCATGGTCAAAATGAAGTCACTGTAAAATAATGCAGAATGATTAACCTTGGACTTCAGCGGCAAATTGAAATAGCATGAGGAGCTGGCAGAAGCTGACATGAGAAAATTACACTTACATACCTAATTCAAGATACGGAATGAGGAGGAAAAAGGGCAGAAATAGACGAAATGGGAAGACAGTAACTGGAGCACAGCATGCAGAATCTCTTTCTCTCTCCATGGCTTGGTCTTCTTCTTTGATAAAGAAAAGAAAGTCACCAAGGAATACCTGTCTGATTCAGACATGGAGTCACCTCAGCTAAAGCAAAGCAAGCTGCTGCTGAAAACCTGCGAAAAGCCAAAGTCCACAAGCAGCCTTCAAGAGCAACTGGCTAATGGTCACCTCTGAGCCTTTGGACCTGGTGGAGGAGGAAAAGACAGACTGTAGTTGCAGTAGATAACATTCTTCCATTTATAGATATCTACACATACACTCTATGTCCAAATGTTTGTGGACACTGCTTCTAATCAATGCATTCAACAACTCTGAGTTGCACTGGTGACACTGGTCACTACATTGATGCAAATGCACACACAGCTTTTCTAGTCCCTGTGGAGAATTCTATAGTCAGAGACTCTCATTTATTCAAACTGTCTAAGAATACATTGAGAGTGGACAACAAAATGTTGACACATTGCCCAGCATCAGTAAATGGAAGTGAGAAGATTGTGGCATGCATAGACTACCTGTCAGCTATTGTGTTGTTACAGATGTTTGTTTTTCTCCTAAAAGCAAACAGGGATCAAACATGGATCAACATTTGATGATAAGAAGGCACAGAAGACTACAACATACAAGACTGGTATGGCATTGCTTCTTGCTCCTATACAACTACACCAGGTGCCTGTAATATCTAACACCCAAAGAGCCATTTGGACCTGGTTTCCACAGAAAATAATACACTTGGAGCCGCAAATAGTTTTTGACATCTAAAATGAAGATAACACTGTAGAAATAGTTTTTTATTACCTTTACACTTTGTATAAACAAATATAGTGTGTTGCTTATGAAATCCATGAAGTGCTACAGAGAAAATGTAATTTTATGTAGTGAACACATTTTGAAGTCTTGAAAAAATAATAACAATGAAACAATAAAAAATAAATATTTGCAAAATATCTGCATAAATATTTATTTGAGCTGGTTAATGGGACTTCTGTTCCTGAATGTCTGCACAGAATATCTGCAGATCGGGGCTGTACGAAGTCACTTTCCCCTTCACAGGACTGTAAGCCGTGTCTGTGAGCGGAGTTTGTTTTTGAATGCAGTTCTTGGTGGAGAACAGTTCCTCACATACATATGTGGATCTGAAGATCGACAGGATTCCAAATGCATATTTCTTCATGTTTATGTAGGTGTTGGGGATGGACTTCCATGTTTCAAACACGGGTTTGTCCTGGAAGGTTCTCAATATCACTCTATTTGTGATTCTGAACAAGGGTGGCCTTCTGACGGGCAACATCTTCAAGATCCTCTGTCAAGCATTTGAATTCAAACAGTCACATGTGTTTGTCAGCTGTGGCAGTCAGTTTCAGATCCAGCTCCAGCTCCAGATCAGGTTGATTTACACCGGCTGCGTTTTGAGCGATGAAAAATAATAAAATATAATTTTATTTTAATATTTCAAGATCACAAAAATATTCAAATAGACACACCACAAAACCTAATCATTGGTTCCCGCTGTAAATTCACGCTTAGAACAGTTATGGTGATGCAGGCCAGGTTGGGATTAGCATGTAAGCACACCTGAGTTGAGGTCACATGTTTTTTATTATCCCAGTCAAAGCCTGGGTGGACTGAAACAGACAAAGCAGAGCTGCTCAACACGCAATTTAAACCTGTGACTGGCACCCTGAGGAGAGAACAAAAACAGAGAGACCCAGTGATCAGCTGTTTGAACCCCCATGAGCAGAGAAAGAAAGAGGGCTGGTGGCAGACACACTGTCACTGCACCACCGCAGTACCCGGAATTTGAGGGTAAGCAGTCCAGGTTAAGTGTCTGACATCAAGCATGACATCAAGACTCCGCAATGACGCACATTTTGAAGTGTCCACGTAGCTGATATGAATTGGCCTTATTGATGCTCTCTGGTGACCTTACAGGAACATAAATGAAAGACAGGGTGGCGCTTCAGTGGCAAATTAAATCTCATGAGGAACCCAGATGACTCAACAGCAAAACTCCAGCACTTTCTGGGCAGATGGCGAGTCACAGGAGGCAAGCAGTGAAATAAGGCATTCACTTCTCTTCAGGCAAGGCATAGGAGTGATGGAAGTCATGGATAGCGTGCTAGCTGGGAGGGATTTCACACGGTTGCTATGTGATATGATTTGTACCACCCGAGAGAGGGGAGTATAAGTGACCCCCTTCCGCTGCCACAAAGCCTAAGCTTTATTGAGTCTTGGAGCAAAAGGATTGGAGAGTAAGGGGAGAACCACCATTACCACTTTCAAAGGGGATTTTTTTTTGTTTTATTATTTTACTTTCTCAATTTTCCATCTTTTTTCGGAGCTTGGTGACCGCTGTGAGAAAATAGTGAAAGAGCATCTACACTGAAAAATGCAATCAAGGAGCATGCTGCTAACAGAGAATCAGAGGGATGTGTGTATGTTTGTTTTTGCACAGTTGTAGGACAAACATGCCTTAGGAAAACCAGTGAAGAACCAGAGTCAACCTAGATGTAAAATAATCCTGACTTCTCTCACTGAAAAAGTAAAGATGATGCTGCACAAAGATACACACTAGGTCATAGGATAACATAATACATTCAAAGAATGTATCAACTTCATTGTCTTCTTGTCTGCAGAGGCAATAAGGTAAGCAAAGAAACCAATGAATTCCTGTCCCTGACCACTTCCAACATCTCCTACTGGTGATCCTAGGCCTGCCTGGAGATATGTTCCCTTCAACATTTCCTGAGTATTCCTTGAGACTCCCTCTCGGTTGGCTGTACCTGGTACACTTCAAACAGAAGACCAGGGGGCATCCTTATAAGAGGCAAGACCACCTCAGTTGGTTCCTCATAGATATCAGGTTTCCTCAATCTAGCAAGCCACCTGACTCTTATTGACCACTTGTAGCCACAGTCTTGTTCTCTTTGTCATTGCCAAGAGCTCCTGACCATAGGTGAGGATAAGGAACATATATGAGCTAGTAAATCAAAAGCTTTGATTCATGGCTCAGCTTTTTTCACCGCCTACCTTATAGACAATCTCAGGATCTCTCACATTTAAACCACTTCAGGAGGCAGTCAGAGACACATCTGATCCATGTTAAAGCAGTGCAAACGCTGTCCAATATGCATTTTACAACCAAACTTTCTCCCAGTACAACTGAAACTCCACACCATGCCATAAAAACAGTGGTTTTCTCCTCAGCATGCACTGTTGAGGCTGTTGCCTTGCTCTACATTTGAAGAAATGGACAACAGCATTCAAAATTGCAAATTTCAAGGCAGCAACCATCTTTAGCATAACAGAGGAAGAGGCTGAACTGGTAAACAACTGACTGCCATGAGTGGATTTGCATATTCTGTTCTACACAGCAACTGGATTTCTTTCTGATTAATGAACACATTTTCATGCATGTGGTTAAAACTTTATCAGGATACAATTCAGATACCTGTCACAAAGTGAACAGGAATGAATGGGGTCAAGTTTCATGAGTCTCATAGTACCTAAAATAGAACCCCTTGGAACCAAAGATGCTAAACTAAAAGGTTAAAGAAATGCATATTAGTTTGCACTAACTGAATAATAACTGAATAATTAACCTACGGTTACAGAGGTTAAACTCCTCCACACTTGTGGTACATTCAGAGAATGTTCTAGTTTATATAGTAGAGTGCACTAACAACACACATCTTTTTTTTATTTTATGGGTCATATTGTGAAAGACTGAAGCCTTGCTGTATGCACATGTTTCCACCAGTGTTTCAAAATATATGAGGGAGAGGGAGGAAAATGCATGCAATGTGCAAGAGATTGACAGATATGTAAAAAGAGAGAGACAGAAGAGTGCAAGAGAGCATGAGCGAGAAGGGGGAGGATGTGGGAATGTACAATTTGAGAAATGAAGTCAGTTCCAGAGCAGCTGCAGAAATTCATTTCCATGAACTCATTATTCGCTCTCTTATTAGCGCTCCCTAAAGCACCCAACACTTTGGTACCAATGTAAATTTGATTAGGCATTCTTGCCCCACCATGTGAGGAGAAGTGGAGCAGATGTTGGTCTAGCACTGATCTGGGAATCAGTGTGTGCATGTTGTACTTTGTATTGTGTGTGTAGTAGTGTGTGAGTGCCTGACTGTAATAAAAACAGAATGCGATCCTACACTATTACCACACTGCGGCGGACAAAACTTCAGTTGTTTACAACTGATTCAATCCGTCATAATGGGAAAGAGGGGCTAGATGATGGTTAGGCAGAACTGATCTACACTGTGATGGAGAGGGTGATGATGGGCTCTATGATGGCTACGTAGAACCAATCCAGACTGCGACGGAGATGGTGATGATGGGCTCCATGATTGGCTCTTTAGAACCAATCCAGTCTGTGATGGAGATGGTGATGATGGGCTCCATGATTGGCTCTTTAGAACCAATCCAGGCTGTGATGGAGATGGTGATAATGGGCTCTATGATGGTTACGTAGAACCAATCCAGACTGCGATGGAGATGGTGATGATGGGTTCCATGATTGGCTCTTTAGAACCAATCCAGACTGTGATGGAGATGGTGATGATGGGCTCCATGATTGGCTTTTTAGAACCCATCCAGACTGTGATGGAGATGGTGATGATGGGCTCCATGATTGGCTCTTTAGAACCAATCCAGACTGTGATGGAGATGGTGATGATGGGCTCCATGATTGGCTCTTTAGAACCAATCCAGACTGTGATGGAGATGGTGATGATGGGCTCTATGATTGCTGTGTAGGTTTGATTCAGACTTACGGCAGTTGTGATAATGGGCTCTGAGATGGCTCAGTTTTAAACTGATCCTGCTCTGATGGAGATGGTGAATTGGTATTGAATTGATATGTTTGTTGAAGGATGTACCATAGACCTTTTCTCATGTACAGGATGTTTTTCTTGTCCTTAAGAATGGCATTTAATGCCTGTTAAACATTAAAGGCCAACTCCACAGTGGTAAACCCATTTCACACTTTGCTTTGCACCCACACTGTGTGTGCATAAACTATTAGATTAGTGGGGGAAAAATATGCCAG
This sequence comes from Acestrorhynchus altus, assembly GCA_034509495.1. NCBI lineage: Eukaryota > Metazoa > Chordata > Actinopteri > Characiformes > Acestrorhynchidae > Acestrorhynchus > Acestrorhynchus altus. The sequence goes on from CM067514.1 coordinate 11,191,200, forward strand.
TAATAAAAGACCCTGAATCCCAGTTCCAATAAACAAGACCCTAAAGGACTTACGTCAAATGTGATTTTCTTTCACTGATCTCAGACAAAACTCAATTCTTGGCTGAAGTATGACTTTACAAAAAGGAATGAAACTATGGCATCATATCCACAACCTGCAATGAATACAGAAAAATAATTGCTCAGTCTGCTGTATGTTACATTCAAAGGCACACACAATCACATTTAGATCAAAAGTTTACTTCAGTTCCTTTCTTTTGAAACTTTCAGAGTAATGCTTGATTTCACTCTTACATTTCCTTTAAGAGAGACAATAAACCTAGAAAACCTTTGCATGAAGTCGAGGGATGTCCTGATCAGGTTATTTGGCCCCCAGGTGTTTAACAATAGCAGTAGCCTTCTCCTCTCAGTCCTGAACACACTGTGAAGTGTTGGGTTAGAACCAAAGAAAGAAATATGGGTAGAATACGAGTAGAAATAGGGTTATCCTTTGCGCAACAATTCTGTTCTGCTAGTTGTAAATTAAGAATAAAGACGGTTTGGGAGTAGCCTAAATCTCCCCAAAATAATGTAATAGAGTAGAACATCTTTGCCACTGCACAAGTGTCAAATTATTTTCATTGTGTGGACAAAACATGGCAGAAAAAAGACATTTTATAGAAGAATGGCTTAGACACAAACTCAAAGCATAGGAACCACAGATATTACATTTTTTCATGCCCCTCTCGGACTGTCTAGTTATGTAACCCTCTGAGAAGCTCAACACTGTTGCATTTGACTGGATCAAGGCTTTAAAAATTGATACTCAATTAAAAATGCCTGCATTGGCCTTGATTTTTCCTGACCTGCCAATGTTTGAGTACATTCACCTACCCTTCATCTTCATCATAGTGCTTTTTTCCCCTAAAAGCTATCCTTAAAGATGTACGTTCAAATTATGGGATCAGCTAGCCCATCAAACTCAAATGAAAAACATACACTATGCTGGTCAACCAGTTAAACCAGTCTGCTTACCAGCTTATGTTTTTGTGAAGATGACCAGCGTTTCAACCTCTTTGGTAGCTGGTTTCAGAATGTATTTGAAGGTCAGAACTGGTCTTGAACTGGATTTTTACAGCAGGGTTGCACTTAAAGTAATGTTCAAATAACAGGAAAGTTTTTGATGGTCTGTTGGTTGACAAAAATCATACTCTTACAACTTTGCATTTCATATTCAATCCATTTGTGGAGTCAGTGAAGAATAGCTGAAAAACCCATTTGATGTTTCCCAACAAAATGCCTTACAGTCATAGCCAAGGAAGAAGACTCGTTGGCTGCACTTTGCCAAGCACTAAAAGAAACTTCTGCAATGTCATTCCATCCACTCAGACAAGCTGAGCTTTGTACTACAGGACAATAAAGACCAAGACATACATCTCTCAAGTGCTTGGAGGAGAAATAAATAAATAAACAAACATATCAGTATCAAAGGAGTGAGGGATAATGCTTTAGTGGTCAATAAAACATGTGGAAAGACCCCAGAGAGAAAAACACAGAGGAGGGCGACTGGGGACCACTTGGAGCAAAGAGAGAGGCCGTATAAATTTACAGCAAATTAAATTCAGGCAGCATGGGGAAACCTGAGTAGACAGCGGTGGAATAAGAGTGTGTGGTGTGGTGTTTGGATGGTAAGAATCCTTCCCTGTTTTCCTTCCCTGTCTCCACCCTAGTCCTGCCTTGCAATAAGTGTTCCCACCTCTCTCTCATTTGTAGCACTGCCCTCTTATTATCTTCCCCAAAAATTACTTCTGTGTGTCTGTTTTAGCTCGTCTTAGAAACAAATTCAACACTACTGACCTGTGGCACACTCGATACTGTTACAAAATTGACCTGCAACACACAGTGTTACACCACTAACCTGTCATTGGCTACATTTACATGCACCTTAATAATCTGTTAATAATCCAACTAATTGCTCAGTCAGAATAGAACATGCCCATGTATACACTTCATTCGGCATAGAGTAGTCCAAATGAGGTCATTTCAATTACAATTTCTATGGGATTGAATGACATGGATAATACTTTATATATAAAATTCAAGAATAATAGCCATGTAAACACCTGTATCCAATTGCATTCCTACTCAGACCTTTTAAGTACATTTAAGTATGTTCAGGTGGTTGAGTTACCTTGAGAATATCTGTGAGCGGTTACACCACTGATCCATAACACACTCCACACTGTTTCACTACGGAACTTTAACAAATCTACAAAATTACATAACTGACCAGTAACAGACTCTGAAGTTACACTTTTTACTTGTCACCCACTCTTCATTATCTTCATTTCCCAGTTACAGACTCCATTGTGGTACACCACTGACCGGTGACACACTCTTTGCTGTTACACTACTGACCACTAAGAGTATCCATGTTACCACAGCACTGACTGGTAACACATTCCAATGTTAAATCACTGAACCATACCATGTTCTTTATTGTTATGTCACTTACCCACACATTTCACAGCCCTACTACTCCATATATTGTTGCTGTCAATAAAAAACTTGTATCTCCATTTTTGTCCATGTTTAGCTTCTTCATGGTTTGAACCCTGTAGCTGCTCTGTACACTGTGTAAATAGTGTAAATGTGTTCTAGATGACCAATAGAAATGACTGTTTATTACTTGTATTTTATATGCACATTAAATGTACCGTATATAATTAAAATTATTATTTAAATATCTTTTACCTATTATTATTATTATTATTATTATTATTAATGCAGTAATTAGTTCCTAGTTCAATTACTTACTTTTGTTGCCATTATAGAGGAGAGAGAGAGAGAGAGAGAGAGAGAGAGAGAGAGAGAGAGAGAGAGAGAGAGAGAGAGAGTTAAAATGCCATCACTGTCACAGTTTCGATCTTTTACGAACATCAAACAGATTCTTCAAAGCCCATGGTCAAAATCATCGTCCACCCTGGTCGGACACACACTCAATCACATCCGAATCACAAACACTTTATTCCTAAAACCAACAAGCACAGCAGGAATTCACTGTGAAAACTTCACATGACAGCCATCATGTAAGAACATGAAACTTCAAAAAGAAGATCCTGAACACTGAGTGAAGTTGAATTTACGCCATCCAAATGTGACAGTCGTACGCACATGAATAAAATGTGCTCAATGAACACAACTGCAGCCTTTCTGTTTATTTCCTCTGGACAGAAATTATGTAATATATTTGATTCACAGTTGTTGTTGTTTTTTTCAGACTGACACATTGGAAACATTTTGTAATTAAAACCTATTTAAAAAGCCTCTTTATTTTCAGGGTTTAAGACATAGAGTGCATTTATTTTTCAATAACCTTCATTCAAAATTCAGCTAAACTTTGATGTGTTAGAGATAGAAGGTGATATAGGGACAGAAACAATATGGTCATTCTTAATCAATTATATATAAAAATAAATAAATAAAGAGAAGTACCAAATGTTTGGCCATCAGTGTTTGGAATATACTGTGGAATAAAACAATGTTTTTCAAATTTGTCCTACATATAAAAAATGCATGTTCAGGTTTGGCTTTCTACCGAAAATATGGAAATACATTCAGGATGGTGCAGTAATCCAGTACAGGGAATGGAAAGTGCATAACTACAATTATAATGAATAATAAATGAATGAATCTGAATGTCAAAATATCTGGTGGCTTGTGGGATTTTGCAAGTTGCAAATGAATTGACCTGATTCAAATATGCGCATCATTTAAACATCAGTAAGATGTCCCAGTGTTGTGTTAGGCCATCCTCTGGCCTCAATGACCACCTCACACAACTTCATTATATTTTCATAGTTTCTTAAACTTTGGCCTCTTTTTTTACTGTGGTGCCATATGGCCACACTGTTCTGGTCCGCACCGGAGCGGACCCGTTAGACTGGTGCACAGGGGTCTTGTAATAATGCACCAGTTGCTGTTGTCCAGTTTCCAGTCTCATATAAATAAGGCTTAAGTTAATTTCTATAAATAATTAGTTATGTTTCAGCAATAACATTAGTTGGTAAATTCTCATTATTTCACGTGAAGTTCATTCTTTACAAAACTAGCTAAAACTCTAATGCTTGGTAACTTAATGAACCCATAATGCAACTGGTTTATGGAATCTGCATTAATAAATCACACATCGAACATCATGTCAAGAAAGACATTTTATAGATGGAGTATAAAACCAAGGAATGATGGAATCCACGTAAACAAGTCTGTTTGAAACTAATTCAATGAGGTTTGACGTGAATATGTGTGCAGTTATGATATATGTGCAGTTCACCAAAATGCTATATCTTAAGCATCTTAACTTGCATCATATTCCTCCACAGACCAAAATACAATCACTGTCATTTTCTGTATTGGAGTATAGAGACCCTGGATCAGCATAAAGGTGATTAGGTGATTTACATCCTGACCCAGGTGGGCACCCTTGTATACCAATTTTTTGAAAACCTTAGTATCGTCACTCTAAACATGAGGCAAATGTGGAGCCAATCAGGGGATTATTAAGCTGTTCCACTGAACGGTTCTGTGGCCCAAAGTACAATTAATTGAGCTGAAAAAATCGGATTCATTCCAGTTTGTTAGTGTTTCGTTCTGAGTCATTTATTTAACTGGTCAACATTGATAACTGATGTGTGGGGATGGGAAGGGGTATTTTCATTCTTTTTGTGTTCACATATCTCTTATAGTGGTTGGATTTTTCTTCTTCACACATTTCCAAACACAGCTCCTGATCACTTGAACTTTGTCACTCCTTAATGTATTCCATTACTAGATGATTCCTGTGGGTTCTTCCATCGTGTTTGTGCCTTGTGTGTGATGTATGAATATCTTCCTAAAATGAACGATGTGAACAATATGAATGATTCCTCAACGGTTTTCACCACAAGTAACTAAACCAAAAGACCAAATTGTCCTAATGTAATAGCAATTATGTATTCTGTTCATGGTTAATTGCTGCACAGGTCTGAAAGTACCAGAACTCAATGCCTGGATTTATTCAGTGTATGATACACTAAAGTGGCGTACAGTAATCCACAGTAAAGCAGGCTGACATTTAGCTTAAAGGTTGACTCAGATTATGATCAGTGATAGAGGAAGCACTGAGGCATATGTAGAACTGAAAGATGCATAAGAATGATTATTGCATGTGTGTGCATGCTTCAATTTTGCAAGAAATCTGGCAAAGAATATGCAAAATTCATCTGCAGGATTGTGTGTGCACTCAAGCATCAAAGGCTTGAGAAGACGCTGATGATTTATGTATATCTTTTGTCTTGTGAAAGCTTTTCTGCTCTTTACATTGTGAGAATATTTCATGATAAATAGAATAACAGATTTACTTAGTTAATAGATTAATGCATTTCAAAGAAAGTATGAAAAAGTTCATTTTTGTCCGTTCATTTTAAAAAAGTAAAAGGGTCACATTTTATATTCATTACATTAAATATCTTATTAGTATCAAAAATCCAGTCTCAATGATGGGCATGCTTAAATTCCTATTAAATTCCATTTCTATTCAGAAAATATAGACATTTTGTGCCACCACATCGCAGGAATTTTCCTTAGAATATTACTTTTTTAATTGTAAAATAAAATGATTTTTGTAAAATATAACCATATATTTTATATCTACAATTTCTGTGCAATAGTCAATAACTGTTCAGAAACAGTATTATCTATCCATACAATTACATTGTAAACTAGTGAGATTCTGCTTCAGTTTTAATAAAGAAAACAAACAGTGGATACAAACAGACAATGTCACTTACAATCTAACAAAGGATAAGGCTCAACCAAGGACTAATGCACACAAGATAATCCTCACACTGAACCCACACAGACTGCATGGTAACAGACTAACACAAGGTACTCACAAAACAAAGGACTGACAAGGACAGGCTCCAACAGAGGATCTTACCTACAAGGACAACATTACTCTCATCTGGGACTGGATAACGAAGGGGCAGGGTTACAAAATGAGACACAGATGAGAATGGGTGGAGCAAGGGTGGAGACAAGACCAAAACAAGACATGTGGGGAAGATGAGGCAAACAACAGGAAAACAGAGGAGTTAGACAAAATTGATACATGACAGAATATAATATGTCACTATGTGTAATTAATACAAAACATGTCTCTTATATGCTTTCATACACTTTTTTGTATGATATTATGAACACGAACATTTTCATAATATTCTCATTTACGGAGATGCACTGGTATTCTGCTGTAACATTGCAAATATCTTATTGAAGTATCTGTTTGAAATGTCAGTGGCTCCATTGTTTGTAGAAAAAAATATCAGTCAATCCATCAATCAATCAAAGTTGATTTATATAGCACTTTTTACAAGAAAGTGGTTGTCAGAAAGCAGTTTTACAGAAATCTGGGTCCAAGCCTCTTTTGAGCAAGCCAGCAGGCAACAGTGGCAAAGACAAACTCCCTCAGACTAGGAGGAAGAAACCTTGAGAGGAACCAAGGCTCAAAAGGGGAACCCATCCTCCTCTGGCTGACAGCAGAGAGCACAGACATAAAGCATGAAAAGGATTAAAATAATAAAGAACTGTAATAGTGAGAGCGTGCTGTGTATGGGCGAGAATGAGTTATGAGCCTAGGATACAAGCTCCTGTTAACAAGTACAAGCAAGTGTTAATATGGAAGTCCATGCAGGTTAAAGAGTCTTAAACTGGCAGTAGAGTCTCTAATGTGGTGTGAATGAGCCAATACAAAGATCCCAATGGGGACAGCATCAGAGGGCAGTGGCGGAGTGGGGAGCCAAGTCAGGTGATATCAGAGTAGATCAGTCAGAATAGGGCATCTCAGTACAGGGGAAAAGATAGAAGGAAAACAGAGGAAAGGATTAAACAAAGAGTTAAGAAGGTTTAAGCAAGTGTTCGGGTGGGGAAAGAAGGTAGTAACATCCAACCACAAACAGACATGAACCAAAATCAGCCATACAGCAGTGGCAGCTTGGGACATGGGGTGAAATCATAAATAATAATCATAAATAATCTGGTGAAGAGTTTGTAAAACAGGTAGTTTTAGTAAGAACTACAGTAAAAGAACAGAAAGCTGTAATCTATGCTATGTGTTGGGCTGTTGTGTGGTTACTCCAGAATGAGAGCAAATATGTGCTGCTATGTATTGTGTAATGTTGTTGAGGACTGTTGAGAAATTATAATAAATAAATAAATAAATAAATAAATAAATAAATAAATAAATAAATAAATAAATAAATAAATACAAAATGACCCTCCAGCTGCTATGAATAACCAACACCCAATATTTATCACCAACAAGATAAATAAATAAAAACAAAAGAGCAACTATCTCCAGCATCTGTGGCGTTTACTTTAAAAGAGAACGAGTGCAGTGCATGCTCTGGTCAATAATCATGTGTTTATATCAAGTGGATGGAGCTGCTTTGCTGACCCTGATTTAAAAATAAACATTTGAATTTGAAGAAGAGAAAGCCAAGCAGGAGATGTGGCAGTGGCAGCCTGGGTCAACGTTGCTAAGGAAATGTGCAGGAAGCAATCAATACAGTTCTCCTCAGAGAGAGAGACTGGGAGGGAGGGCGGCTTTCTGAACTGTAGATGTAAAGCTAGATCTCAACTCAGCATGTTCGCACACACACATGCGCATGCACACACACACACACACACACACACACACACACACACACACACACACACACACACATATCAACAACGAGCAATCAATACCAATTACTGCCTTTGCTTTACAACCGGCAAAGTTAGAAAAAAATCACATTGTTAAAAAGCCACTAAAAGAAAGGAAGGAAAATGAGATGGACAGATGGGGTGATGGCGGGACAGGGTGGTACAAGGGTGGAGAGGTAATTGGATGATGGAGAGATAAAAAGGTGGTGAAATTGCTTGTGGAGGTGTGGGGTGGTGGAGGGAATAATGATAGAGACGGAGAAATGGCGAGATGGAAGGGTAATGGAAGGATAAGGTGATAGAAGGATGGATGGATGGATGGATGGATGGATGGATGGATGGATGGGATGATGGTGGGACAGGGTGATTTAGGCATAGAGGGATGGTGAGGTGGGGATGGTGAAATGGAGTGATGGAGGGATGGAAGAATGTCAAGATGAAGGGGTGAGGGGATGGTGGGATGAGTTAATGGTGGAGTGATTGGGGGATGGAGGAATGGAAGAGGGAAGAGATGGAAGGATGGGGTAGTGGAGGAATGAGGTGAAGGAGGGATGGTGAATGACGGTGTGATGGAGGGATCGGGTGATGGAGGGATTGATGTGACAGAGAGAGAAATGGGGTACCAGGTTATTGAGAGATTGGGTGATGGGTGAGTTGAGGTGCTAGAGGGATGTAGGGATGTGGTGGTGGGTGGATGGATGGGGTGGCGTGGGGTGGGGTGGGGTGCCGGTGGGATGTAGAGATGGATGGGTGGGATGGGGCGCTGGAGGAATATAGATGGGTATGAGCTAGTGCGAGAATTTGAATTAGCTCACACCAATTTACGTATTCAAATGGTTCTTTAAACTGCACTGGATGAACCTGAGAACATTTAGAATTATTAAATGAATAATAATAATAATAATCATGAAATGATAACTGCACACATTAGAACCACAACAGCTAAGGCACGAGAGAGTTGTAGAATCAAGCTCGGCTACCTGCTTGCCTCAAATCACCCTCGACAAGGCCATGCATTCTGTCCAAATGTGGCCATTTCCTAAAAACTCTTTGGTCCCGCACGCCATCAGACTGTACAACTCCTCTCTGGGGGGAGGAGTGCTAACAGGAGGACAGAGGATGGGAACAAATAGGAACCAACAAAACTTGGTGCAATAAACAGTTTAAAAGTGCAAAAATAATGTGAAATACTGCCTCCTACAGGACTCTTTTTTCATCCACTATTTATATATATTGTATATTATAATATAGTCTCTATATTACATATTCTTTATATTTCTATAGTGTCCTCTTTACTGAATTATTATAACTTTCTTCTCTTTCTGTACTGTACTGATGCTGCTACTGGAACCTTCATTTTCCCGAGGGAACCCTCCCAAGGGATCAGTAAAGTTCTATCCTATCCTATCCTTTGTATACTTATGTCACGTCCACCGCCTCTGAAAGAGGATCCAGCAGCTTCTGCTGGTCTACTTATTCACCCACTGTCAAACAAAAGAAACATAAAATTACAATTAAAAAAAGCTGGCAAGCTAAAGGAGAGCCTGATAGAGTTCACCCTAAAACCCTAAAACCAGAATATACATTAGTTTGGCTTCTGAAAGAGAGTAAGAACTCTATAACCTGAAAGAGGGTAAAAGTAAAGTTGCATTTTCGTGCTGAATATGTAAGATAATCCAGCCAATCATTGCTGTGGATTTTGTTACCTATAATGTAATGTAGCGAACTTGTGCTGCAGTGTAGAACAGTAGCTAGTACAGTTGTATTACCAGTCTAGTACATCAGTTAACAGCTTTTTGCCTCTTTCAACTGTGACCAGCTGTACTCATATAGACAGTCTTTTATCTGTTTTTTTATCTGGTACATATCCCTACCCCACCGCAAAGTCTTCAGACTCCATTTTTTCTATTTCATTTCACAGCTACATTTGTTAGATGTAATTGCTCTCTACTGTGACAATATTTCATCATAAGTGACATAAGTAACACAGTTCAAAAAGACAATACATTTCCCCATGGTTACGTGTTTACATTAACCTGCATGAAAAGGTAAAAACACTTTTCTTCATAAAATGATTAAAGCTGATAAGACTGATGATTCTCTCATATCCTCTGAAGACGTCTCCTTCCATTTAGACTATGCTCTCTCTGAATACCCCACGCTTGACTAGTCTGCTGACTGAATAAATGAACTTGCAACAATCAGGAGACCACACCATGACATATTTAAAAGTACTTTTCCACATGCGTGGTGCAGTTTCACATTCCCACCAGATAGGTCTCTAAATCTCTGGTATGTTTTACTATTAAGTTTTATAGGTTGGATTATGGGACAATTGCTCCATTTCACATTATTTTGTATTGCATTCTCTGAGTTTGAATTAAGTAGGGCTCAATATTGTGTGGAGGTCATATTATTACACGTTTTTTTTTAATTCCAGATAGAGTTAATTATCAACCTCGGAGAGGAAAAAAATTTATTTATAAAATACCCAACTGCGCAAGGACTTGTAGGACGAACATTTTACTTGGAAATCATTCCTCAAATGCTCCTCAAGGTCTTTTTTGTGAAGGTGGAAGTCAATATCACAAAATGTGTGAGTAGTCCAAAATTGCGCAATTGAAGCTTCATCATTCCACTCAGGCACACCATGTGCAGTGAAGGCTACGGTGAGTCTGCAAGCAGAAGGAGAAGGTTATTCTCAGCGCCGCACAGCCAGGAGCAGCAGAATGGGCTTTGAGCTGGAGCCTGCTACCCTGGGGCCTAAATACCAGCCCCGCAGCCCCTCTTGCATGGTCCTCACTTGGCCTGCTGCTCCAGCTGCCACCCACAGCCTCCAAAACATCCTCTGCTGCTCAAATCTCCCAGCTGGAGGTGGAGCCAAGATCCCATGCAGGTGTTTCTTTGGTGCGTGGCTGATGATTCCTTTCCTCTACAAACACTGACTGTTGAAGTGAAAAGAGATTCAGACTCTACTGCGTTCCTCCCTCCAAACACCGAGAACCATTTAACTCTTTAAAGGCAAGTTTATCATATTTTCTACGTATTTTACTTTTCCATTTTTTTTAAAACGTGCAATAATTATTCAATAATGTACAAAGGGAAATGTATAATAAATTAATAAGTAATGGTAAAAACATAACATTAATAAATGTATGATAATTAAGTACATAATTACATAAGAAAATAACATTTGGTTTTTAATACAATCCAGGAATATCTCAAATTTTATTTTCATTTTTTTCAATTATTTTTAAAGAATTATAATTATGTGATGGTTGAAGCTGTAAAGGGTTAGAAATCAGGTTCGCCAGAGTGTTCTTTAAACTTTTTAACCATATAGGGTCCCATATATTAACTCTTCACCCTCAAATACTGAATAATGTATAATGGAAACTAATTATAATAGTCATAGTAGATATTGCATTACTCAATGGATACTGAATAATTCATAGAAGACATTGAATTATTCATACTGGATAGTGAATCATGTGTAATATTGTATGGAGTGCATGGGTAATCATTTAAATCAATTATAATAATTGAAAATTAATTTTTATTGGTTTCTATTGTCAACATTCAACTGCTATAAACACATCATCTACACATCTGTATATCACTTCGGCACAAACATGAACATTATAGAGGCTTGACGCTCTTAATAACTCATTAATGTGGTTTTGAGGGCTGAGATTTACAGTATGTCATAAATAAGAAATCCGGAGGCAATTCTGTTTTGTCAGCCAGGACATATTTTACCAAGGGAATCATCATGAAAGGATCTTTTTAACTCCTGAAATGAATTCAGAATCCAGAATAAGCTCAACCATCCTAGGCTGTTCTTTATTTGTGCTTTATGACATTTTGGAAAAAGTCACCCAGACCAGATTTTGACATCTGTCTGCATCTGTCTGACATGGGGATGTGTGCTCTAGTTGAGGTACTGTTACACCATCCTGACTTTAGAGGACTAGTGAGGCACCACAGTAATCTGTTACCAGTCATTTGTGCACATTGAGGTGTGGGAAAACATGTTTTACATGTTGACACTTTTCCAAAATACAGTGTGAAACTTACAATACTGTAGATGTTACAGCCAGATTTTCTGTCTCAACTGGTTCATTTGGGATCATTCTTTGGTAGAATTTTATTGTATTATTTATAGTGTATTGTATCCATTGGCTTATCTACAGATTCCCAAATTACAATCCACTGAGAATCTATTGATTTGAATTAGGTTTAGATTAGGACCAGATTAGGAGTTTGTATACATCTCATATTAACAAGCATTTTATATATGTATTATATCTGGAGATACTTCCGATGGATTTCTTTCATATTTTTCCCTAAAATAGGCTTCCATAGTGATCAGGTCAGCTTTTGCTTGCCTGGTTGAAAAGTATATAGGCTTAGTATTTGAGCACAGCTGTCTAAGCACTGGTCTGATAATCAAATGATTGCAGGTTTGATCCCCATTGTTTCCAGCCATCCATGCCTTTATTAGCTGTTAACAGTTGGCTGGCTTTATGTGAATTGGAGGAAGCACAAGGAAGAACATGGGAGTCCATATTAATGGTTGTAAATTGGAGATGACTATGGTTTTGGAGTTCCTTAAGATTTTTTAGTAAAGGAAATTGTTGGAACCATGACAACTCAAAGATCCATTTGAATGCTTGATGTGTTCTTCCCTGTTGAAAGGCTTCTTCACTGGTGAGAAATCTTTTGTAGCTGGTCCTACCTGTGATTTCCTGAACTATTGGAAAAGGTGGATGTTTATGTTTTTTTTAATTGTTGTTTGTTTTGTTTTGTATGGTTTTGTTCTTGTTGTTTTGTTTTTTTAACAAACATGGACAAAAAACGAGGAGGTTGCAGAGCATGGATGATTTGAAAAACTGGCGACTGTGTTTTGACAGTATCATATTCATCCATGCGTAAATAGTGGGTTGATAACATGTAATTGCGACCTGTGTTTAGCTATTTTGATAGTGGAATAATTCATTTTTGTCCAAAAAAAAAAAGAACTACAAAATATTAAAGCACAGAGGTGTAAAATTACATTTATAGCAACAAAATGGAGAACAGTTTTGTATAGCAAACACAGCAGCTTCCATTTTTAAGTCTGAGGGAGCACCATGTCAGAATGTCAGCTGAGTTAAAGATCAGTAGCCAGTTGCACCAGCTGATCATATGTTGAAATATAGCGAAGCTTTAATGCAAATGACTCTACATTCAACTTTAAAAGTTACTCACAAAAAGCCTCGGTTTGGCAAAGAGTTCTATGTGACAGGTTGTACTCTGATGAAATTGTCTTGTCTCAAAGTGTCTTGTATTACTACCTAAAATGCCAACATCAGCTGCTAATGATTAGACAATAATTTGAGAGGACTTCAGAGGTGGATGTCTTATTTAAACATCAGACATTAGTTAGATTTGCTGTTGATTGTTGGAGAGAGTGGTATCCAAACTGTTCCACTGTCAGAAAATAATTTACAAGTGGAGACCATTTAGAACAACTGCCAACACGGCCAGGTCAGGCTGCCCTAACAAGTTCAGCCCAAGAGCAAACCATGAGATTAATACAGATGTCTCCAACAATCCTAAAATATCATCTCGGGATCTACAGGTACCTCTCGCCACAGTTGATTTTCATGGGAGGTGTGCAGGCTGCTTTGCTGCCTTTTGCTCCTGGAAAGTCATAGAAAGCATTAAGAAATTATTGTTGCATCAGATGAGGCTTGAGGAAAATGGAGTGTCTGTACAAAGACATCACACCCAGCAACTGGTAAGATAAATATATTTTTTTCTATGTTTAAATTTAAATAACTTCATGAATAAAATATGCACATGTGCATGAATATATATCATTTTTTATTCATTGCCTCAGGGCAGTATTATACTGTTAAAGCACTTTTGTTAAAGCAGTGGTTCACAACTCTGATGCTGGAGCCCCCCTGCCCAGCATGTTTTAGAATGTGTTATCTCACTTCAGGGTCATATATATATATATATATATATATATATATATATATATATATATATTTCTTTAAATTTATATAACTTTATAAATAAAGTATGCATATGTGAACAACTATGTAGAAATAAATTTTGTTTTCATTTACTTACTAAAACAATCCTTTTATTTATTTCCTCGGGCAAAATTATACAGTTAGACTACTTTTGTTACGGCAATTGTGTTAAAGTAGTGGTTCTCAGCTCTGGTTTTGGAGACACCTTGCCCTGCATGTTTTAGATGCTTACCTGCTCCAACACCCCTTGTTCAAAACTACAACTTGTCACCAAGACCAGGAGCAAATAATACCTTGTTAATCATGTGAATCAGGTGTGTAGTAGCAGGAATGGAAGGCCCTCCGGACCAGGATACGTTTAGGGGACAGTGTGCATGTTGGCGTGTATGTATGTTGCCTTGATGAAGAGGAAAATATGACACTCTAATTCTATACTGTTATACTGTATTACTGTTAATAATAAATAAATAAATAAATAAATAAATAAATAAATAAATAAATAAAACATTTTAAAAAGTATAAGAAATATATTCAAAATTATATTTTATATCAATTCCTCCAATTTCCATTCCATGTGTATATCAGAAAACCTTGGTGTTTTAGTACCCTTGTAGCATGTTGTTGCCCTGAGGCTACAAACTAGTTTCTGGTGATGGGAGTTTGGGGGGGGACTTCAACAGGCATCCTCTGAAATGTATAAATAAATAAATAAATTCAGGAGTGGGGAACTCCAGTCCTGGAAGGCCAGATTGTTAGTTTTGTACTTTTGCCACCCAATATCACCTGAATCATCTCACCTGTTAATTACCAGGTGAACTTGATCTGCTGGAGCATGTCTGTGCTGCACTGCAGCCCTTGGTTCCCCACCTCTGAAATGGTGAACATCTTTAAGGCATCACACAGTGCACCATCACAAAGAAGTGTTACATTTTCACTCTGAACAAGAAAGTCAATGCTGTTAATGCAATCCTACTCTGATTCATCTGCTGGTACCCACAGTCATGGCTGCCACTTATAAAGCATCCGCCTTTCCTGTTGAAAGGTTTTAAGGCTTTTCAATCCTAAAAGCATTATTACGACCTGCAGAACTCTTGCAGAACCTCAGATATGGGTGCACTAGCATTAATGCGCAGTTGAGCTGTCAGGAGATTGGGGAAAAGCTGACGGCTGACTGACAGCAGCTGCTCTCCAGTCTGTAAATGAGAGCAGTACTGAGGAGCAGAGGACAGGAACAATGATAAAAGAAGGCTCCTCTTTGGGTTTGGGTTCTCGTAACACACTGAGCTGCCATGAGCCCAGTTAGTTCAGTGATCTGCTACATCTCCACTTTGGAACTAAATGAATTCAGTTTGTGCAAACAGATGGATTCATATCTGTGAGTGGCTTTAACTCTCGATATCCCCCATTGTGAACAAACCTTCAAACCCCTTTTCTTAGACCTGGCCTAATGATTTCTCACTCATACTTCACCGAAGCAAGAGAATAAATTATGCTGTAGTGAAAATAATTCCAATTCATACCACATCAGTGTCTGTAAGCACAGATGTTTTACACTCATCATAAAAAATAGCTGCACCCAGGAGGAAGTGTGGGATTGCAATGCTAATCAGAAAAAAGAAAATGGTCTCCAGAAACAAAAAGTGATAAAAATGTAGATATTCATAATATTTATTGAGCTACACATACAGAAATAGTGCCTCTCAGTTATTGAGGTTCCTAATGGTGTTCTCTGATAATCCATAAATCCCATGGAATTGAGAATTTTGAGAATTGTTCTATTTGCCACCAAAAAGGGTTCTTCTATGACTACAAGCTTGACATAACAGAAAAACCCTTTTGTTTTCATATAGAATAATTTACAATGTTCTTGTCTTTAACACTGTTCTGTAATGTTCTCATGTTCTCTTCCCATTCAAGCCATGTAGAGTGCTCTTCTCTCTCTCTCTCTCTCTCTCTCTCTCTCTCTCTCTCTCTCTATATATATATATTCTTTATATATATATATATATATATATATATACAGATATATATATATATATATATATATATATATATATATATATATATATATATATATATATAATCTGGGGGTTTGCCAACATACCTGAATGTCCATCGTGCCAATTACATTTGCAGCCCTGTGAGCATAAGAATTGGCATCTTGGAATACAAGGATGGAAATGTTAAATTCCTTGGTAAGATGATGACCAAAAGGCAAAACTTTACTGTCCAGTAGCTGAATATAAGTGATCATTATACAGAAGAATTATTAACCAGGCAAAGAACCATGCATTTTCTAAAGAACCCTTGAAGAAACCTTTTCAAGAAAATGTTTTGAGCTTGTTGATACTGAATGAAAACTGAATATACACATTAATCATACACATAATTATATTATGCAATTACATTTTGAGTATTATGTAAATCACATGTAAAGCAAAAAAAGATTGATAACACTTCCACACAGTTAAGAGTTAACTTGAACTTACCTCAGAGACATTAATAGCATGAAACAAGGATAATAAAAAGATTTTATTCTGAGTAATTCTGGAGATTTTTCTTTTAGTCCATTCATCCTGAAGTCACACAGTGTAAAGAGCAGTGATTGTGTTCAGAGGATGTAGCTCTACAAATGTTTCTGAGCCCCAGGCTCACATTTGAGAACACTGCAAATGAGGGAGAATATTCCAAACTGCATGCAATATAAGTGAAAGTGAACGTTATAAAATGGTGAGAATAGAAAACATTGGAAAAACAATGGAGAACAGAACAGCGCAACTTGAAGAGAACAGTATGAATGTGGGGAGTGTTCTAAAAGGTGGGAAAGGGATGTGAAAGCAGTGTGAGTGGGAGGAAAGTGTTCCAGACCAGTGCAAATGGAGAACAGTGTGAAAGGGGAGAATGTACCAGAACAGACTGAATGGAGGAGATTTGTCTGGACCTTGTAAACAAGAATTACATGTTAGAACTGTGTGATTGGGACACATTCCATTATGAATAGGTGGAGAATAGATGATGATGTAAACAGATGAAGAACAATATTCTAAACCAATGTGAATGTGGAGAACATTCTAGAACAGTAGGAATGGGACAAGAACATTCTCAAACAATAGGAATGTGTAGGACACTCTAAAATATTGTCCATTGGTGGAGAACATTCTACAATGGTGTGAATGGGTATTCCTGAAGTTTTGATGTAGTTCAGAACATTGTGAATAAGTGAACATTTTAGAACAACATGAACCGCAGGAAAACATTCTAGAACAGCAAAAATGGAAGGCATTGTGAATCATGAACGAATGAAGAAGAACCTTCTAAAACAATAAGAATGTGAATGGGAGGAGCCATTCTAGAACAGTGTGAATGGGGGGCATAACAGTGTACATAGATGGAGAACAATGTAGAACATAGCAGAACATTCTAAAACAATGTGAATTTGGAAGACAGGCAGTGGGCAGGGGGAGTGGGAATGGGAGGAGAGCATAATAGAACAGTGTAAATGGGAAGCATTTCAGAACTCTATTCCAGAACCGTATGGATTATGTGGAGAACATTCTAGAACAGTTTCAACATGTCAAATGGATGGAAGAATGGAGCAGAACATTTTTAGAACCACATTGAAGACAGCAGAACATTCTAAAATAGTATGAATGGGCACTGTTACCAGCTGGCCAGGAATCCTTGCTACCTCTCCGGATTAGCCATTTGGCTGACCTGTGTTCTGAACTCTGACCGACCACTGGATGCTGTTTTCTTTTGTTCCTCTAGGACAAGCAGGTGGTAGACTCCACTTCTGTCTCCAGCCCACTCCTTCTGATCTGCTGCTTCTGTGCCAACTCAGAAGCTTAATAGAACCAGCATAATCCACCAATTACAGCCAAACCACTTAAAACCAGAACTCATTCACAACCACAGGGAGTAAAATTTGATTAAACGCTATTAGGATGAAAGGGAGCCGTGTGGAAACGAATAGACATTAATCAGACATAACAAAACACTGTAATCCACTAATCCACCACACGATATCCCCCATTTTACTCCAAATTAACAACAAAAAATTTCACAAATTTACAGTATGTATGAAATGTTTCGAGTCGGCAAATGCATCAAAACATCTGCTTAACAACATGAAAATAAAAGGCGAGGTTGTAGAACTGCCCAAGCAAAGAGCTGCCACTGAAGACAAGAAACAGATATGACTGAACTGCGGAAGCGCTTAATTCCTATTTCTGCTGATGGCTTTAGCAAAAAAAACAAAACATTTCAACATAAAGGCAGAAACTGATCCAATTACGAATGGCTAGATCGAATGTATGCATGCAGAAAGGCCACTGTTTTGATGTCACCGCTGACTGTTCTCCTTCTGACTTTTTCACACTTCTTTTAATATTTTATCTCTCAGACATGGCCCACTGCACACCCCCTGGACCCCTCTGCCATTTATCAGCATACATATTGACCAAAGGCAGCCAAAGCAGCAGAAAAGAACAGCCCATAAAGCATTTAACATGGAGGAGGCAATAAAGCATTGAGGGGAAGATGTGTGCACCTTCATTCCATCACCACATGTGTCTGGGTAAGTCTCACTAACATGAATACTGCACATGAAATACACTGAAAAAATGTCTTCAAACACAGCGACTGGGAATGGTATTAAATAGAATTTAAAAAAAATAAATCAATGATCCAGGTACAAGTCTGTGCACAAAGCAATTGCAAAAGCAATTTTTGGGACAAGATTGTATAGTAATAGTAAATAGATAGTAAACTTGAAGACGTCTCTGAGATCAAAATGAACTATGTTAGACCAGTTAAATATAGAAGAGAACTGCTAATTTGCTGGTTAGAAAGGCAAATGAAATTCCCCATTTCCAGTCCCTTTTACCTTCTGTGAAAGCAGTAAAAATAACCTCAAGTTATATTTATCCCATGAACATTGATACATGTGTAAATATTCCATAATATCCATAAGATGTGGTCAAGGAGCACTGTGTTTGTACATTGGTTATGCGTGACATGATATCTGATGTCATTCAAGTCTGTGGCAAATTTCATGTGTTGTTTGATGTACAACAATCAAATCCAATAGATGAGCTGAAACACTCCTCAGAAATAAGATGGTTTTGGCAGTTTTAGGAAAGTTATTGTGTAGCGTTCCTCCACAGTTTCTAATTGCAGAACCTCCAAAAGGTATTCAAGGTAATTGTACTTCAAGGTTATTGTTATTGTACAGTGTAATTAAACTGTAAATGAAATTGTTCAATTTGAAATTATGGAAGAACCTCGTAAGGTGCTTCAAGGAACATTCAATAAAAGGGATTTTTTAAGTTTGATTGAAGCACACTGAAAGGTTCCTCTTTCAATTTGAAGAACCTCCAAAGGTTCTTCAAGTATCTTGTGCTTGTTACCATGTACCTTCATAATTCCATTCATACACACCAGAAGCATCTGATTTCAGCCTAAACTAACAGAACCAGCTGAGTTCTTAGAGTCTTTGTTTTTGGATATGCCAGAACAATCAAACCTGGAAGAATCAG
Organism: Acestrorhynchus altus; assembly: GCA_034509495.1. Classification (NCBI taxonomy): domain Eukaryota; kingdom Metazoa; phylum Chordata; class Actinopteri; order Characiformes; family Acestrorhynchidae; genus Acestrorhynchus; species Acestrorhynchus altus. Next base: position 11,210,484 of record CM067514.1, read on the forward strand.
CGTAAACATGTAAGAAATCCAACCAATAACAATCAAATCCATTAAGAGCTTCCCATGAAGGAGACCCTGGGATTCTGGATAAGGCAACACCTCTTGCTCTAATTTCCATTCGGAATGCATTTCATGGGTAACAAATAAGGAAAATGAAAAGAGGTATTTAAAAGGATAGGATCTGTGTTTTGGAAGCAATTTGCTTTTTGTCACATCTGAGACACGGCATCATTCACTGCACGCACTCATTTTAGCGACTGAGGGTGTTTTGGGTAATTTATTGCAACAGTGAATCTCATTACACTGACACAATGGAAGTTTTTAGGGCAAAACCCTTAAACGATCCCAACCCTGAAATGTTTACGTTTTAAATCAGACAATTTCCCAGCGTAATCATTCAGATCTATATACGCACATTCAGAAAACAAGCACTTACTAATCGAATCTCTTTGAGACTGCTTTCCTGAAGAGCAAGCAAAACTGGAAAAGGCAAACTTCTCCAAACAACGTTCCTGCCTGTCAGATGTTAGTCTAACATTCTCTCATGCTAATCCAGGCCTGAATATTTATACTCACAGTTGCCTTTATGAATATTTATGACCGGACAGTTAAAGGACCGTAATTTCATTAGCTCCATTTTCTAGGCTCGGCAAATCTCCCACAGTTGCAAAATGTCATCTGCTTGGCAGACATTCTCAAGCTTTGGGTGGCTTTTTGGAAGAACTGGAAAGAAATTAAAATGTTTTTTTTTTTTTCATCGTGTTAATTACACTTAAAAGAGCAACAAACTAAACCAAACAGTCTCAATTATCATATGGTTTAATGCAGAAAGCAGCACATACACAATCAGCCATAACAATAAAACCACTATCAGGTGAAGTGAATCACATTCATTACCTGGTTCCACTGGTCCTGTCAAGGTTTGTATATGTGAGGCAAGTGCATAATCAGTTCTTGAAGAAAAATGGGCAGGTATGGGAATCTGAAATTTGACAAGAATGAAATTGTTATGGGGAGATGACTGGGTCAGCATATTTCCAGAACATCAGACAAATCTTGAGGAGTGGCATGGTGGCTTGATGGTAAGCACATTTCTCTCCCAGTCTGTGGTCTTGGGTTCAAGTACCTACTTGGATTGAGTTTCAATGCATGGAAATACCAATACAAGGGACTGCGGTCTGTGTTCACTTTGAGAGAGGAGGAGGACAAGGAGGAACCAGTGAGATTCTGGACTCAATGGGGACTAAGAAAGCGAGAACCAATTTAAAAGTATCTTAATTATTAATAGTTCTTAGTCATGATTATTCATTTGCAATATTTTTTATGTGTAGGTGGAAGTCACAGAATTCACTCATATTATTTGAATCTTGTTCTTACTGGCTGTAAAAGAGCACAGCAGAGAGAGTTAACCAGGCTAAAGTTCAGCCGCAACACATGGTGCAGTTAGTTACTGTACTGTTACTGTAACTCTAACAGTAAGTCCCCCAGAAGTAAACAATGAGGCCCAGTTGGAGGATTTTTGCCATAGATTCATTAGAAGTACATTACAAATGTGATCTAAATAAAATCTAGTTTAATATATTCAATAACTGTCATTTATTCATTAACATAGAAATTATGACAACAATCAAACAGCCATCAACAAAGTAAATGAGTCCCACATACAAGTCTAAAAGAACCATAGGCTTATATGCAGATGCACACACTTGTAGTTTGTTCACTTGATTGTCATAATCACTGATTCTTTTATATGTATAAACAAATGTAAAGGGAAAATTTGAATTTGATCAAAAAAGAAAACAAATGAATCTCAAACCATGTATGAGAGAGAGAGAGAAAGAAAGATAGAGAGAGAGAGAGAGAGAGAGAGAGAGGAAATGTAAAAGCCACATATGGAGGTAGGGATCCATATGTGGTTCAGTGTTTTTGCAGTAGGAGTGTGTGTGTGTGTGTGTGTGTGTGTGTGTGTGTGTGTGTGTGTGTGTGTGTGTGTGTGTGTGTGTGTGTGTGTGTGTAAAGTAAAAAGGCAGCAGTTGGGGGTAGACACAGATGCTGGCTGCTGTGTGTTTGCTTTCAGTAGAAACTGCTGCCTGCTCTTTAATGAAAACTATATTTCACACATTGGGGGATAACGTGCCCTCTCTCACACACCTTGACTCTCTCGCTCCACTGCTCTCTCTCTCTCTCTCTCTCTCTCTCTCTCTCTCTCTCTCTTTCTCCACACACACACACACACACACACAAGGGACCAGTGCAATAAGGCAGTTCTTGTGTTTAGGGAATCATCATCACCACCATCATCATCAACATAATCATCATCATTACTTCCGAAAAAGCTCCATTCAACCTTCAATGATAACACACGATTTACAGACTACTAATCACAATCACAGTACCACTGATGATGCAGCATCATAGTGTTAATACATTGTAACAATACCATTGATAATGAAGTGTCATTGTGTTAATACAATGTAACAATACCCCTGATAATGAAACGTCATAGTGTTAATACACTGTAACAATACCACTGAGAAAGAAGCATCATAGTGTTAATACATTGTAACAATACCACTAAAAATGAAGCGTCATAGTGTTAATACAATGTAACAATACCCCTGATAATGAAGCGTCATAGTGTTAATACAATGTAACAATACCACTGATAATGAAACATCATAGTGTTAATACATTGTAACAATACCACTGAGAAAGAAGCGTCATAGTGTTAATACATTGTAACAATACCACTAATAATGAAGCATCATAGTGTTAATACATTGTAATAATACCACTGATAATGAAGCGTCATAGTGTTAATACATTGTAACAATACCACTAATAATGAAGCATCATAGTGTTAATACACTGTAATAATACCACTGATAATGCAGTGTCCTGATAGTAGTCATTCCAATTATTTCGCTTGTAATAACCTACTACTTTCAGGTTTTGTTGAGCTCAAATTTATGCCCTTCAATCACTCATTTAACAGTGACACATTTGAGTTCACAGACATGTTTTGGAATTAGTACAGAGCTTCAGTAGCATCATGTCTGCAGGCTCATATGAGCCAAACAGCTCATATAACATGACAGTTTATCAGAAGCTCTCCTGTGTCCACTCTCCAAACAGCATGGTCCAGTGGACAGGCTGTCTCTTGGACCCTCTCTATCAAAATCAATCTCCGTCAGAACGGAGGAGTGTTCTGAGCTGTAATCCCTGAAGTGGACCACAACACATCCACACACAGAGGAGGATTCATGTACAGAGTTAAATCTTTCCAGTAACATTCTCTAGATGTTGGTAATGAGCTTAGTGTGTGTGTCTGAGATATGATGAGTGTCAAAACATTTCTGCTGATGCTGTGAAGTGAATAATGTGAATATAACAAGAGCTCCACTTCAGTTTCCTCTTCTTTGTCTTTTTAATATATTTAAACATATGTTAAGGGATAAAATAACACATAAAGCTGAAGAAATGCCATTTAAAAAATGATTTGCAATTTTCCCAATACGAAAAAAAAAACACATTTATATATTTAAAATGCCTAAAATAAGAATCCTATGCAGCACATCAGGGAACAAATCAAAATACACAAACGCAAGAGAAGAATACAGCATGCTGACATTGACACACACAAAAATCAACAAGGACAGACAAAGACTGGAAACACCTGGGGCTAATTACACAAGGGCAGGGCAACAAACCAAACTACAGACAGGGCAAGACCAAAAACAAAACAGAGCCATGTCCTAAAATGCATGTGGCAAATAAAATAAAATAAAATTAAATTAAATTAAACAAGCAGGAAGGGATTGACAGGAGAGCACACACTGTCTTATTCAAACCTCAGACATTAGTATGATTTGCACTTAATAAAGTGTTTTTTAAGTGGGATGACCACATCCAAAGAGCTGTCTGAGGCCTTCAGAAAAAAGGCTGAAGATGAACATGAGTCTGGGAAGGTATTTTAAAGATCTTAATTAGAAATCAGTAATTTCACTCTCTGTGAAATAACTGCCAACACAGTCAGGTCAAGCAGCTCTCGCAAGTTCAGCACAAGAGCAGAATTCAAGTTGCATAAAGAAGTCTCCAATGTTCAGAATATTTCAGCATCTATTATCAGAAGGATGCTGAACAAATTTGATTTTCATGGAATATGTACAAGGAAGAAACTATTCATTCAAGTTTGTCAGAGAACAAGCAGAAAAAGACAGAAACTTCTGGAACAGTGTTCCTGACCTTATGTTTTGCCCAAATTAGTGGCTCAGTGGTAAGAACACTGCTTTTTTGTCTGGTTTCTCAGTCAGACCAGGGTTGCAGGGTAGCACATAGGTCATCTTTGTTAAAACGATGGGGTTAATTTGGTTTTCCAAGCTGCAGACCCCGGAACTACTCCTTTAATAAGTTACACAAAGATTTATTCGACAGTATCAAATTGCTTATGATGGATACCGTCTACATCAGCTGGGTTTCTTCCTGGCCCCTCGACGCAGCTATGAGGGATGTAGTCCCATTGGAATGGGAGGTTAATTCATGGTTCACTGCAAACCCAGAAATAATCCACTGCCCTCACAGCCCTTTTACTTACATTTAATTAAAGCTAAAGGTTCGTCAATTTCATTTGTAATATTTCAGCTTATAAAGAGACGTGGGACTTGGATCTTATTAGATCTTGTCTATTTTCTGAGTGGAACATTTAAAACAAAAGTAAGGTAGTCTGCTTCTTCAGTGACCATTTCCCTTTGGTTATATTTTCCTCACTTCACGAGTAAACCAATTGGTATAGAAGGTAACAGGCACAACAACAAGGCCTTTCAGACTCTGTTGCAATGTGCACAGTGTGTGTCATAAATGAACAGTGTAATATTAAGTACAATGTAAAGCAACATTATTCCGTTTTCCCTCATTCTAATTCCATTTTACACCACTGCAGTAAATACACATCAGTGCAGTAGTAGTGTTCCAACCTGAAGTGGACAAGGGTGTCTGCTAAATGTCATAAATGGACAGTCAGCTGAGCATCAGCATTAATCTGATTTTACGGTCCTAAGATATGATTAAATTATGAAATAAAAACTATTACATTTGAAATACACAAAAGTGGTCTCAAACATTCTAAGGCCACTGTAGGAGTATACACACAAACATCTCACCTTCTCCACTTGCCTTTACTGTCCTGCTCCCTTTGTGCTGTCCCGTATCTGACAGGCTAAAAAAGGACCTCCATTAATCCTGCATGGCCCGTGTTGTTAACCTCGCTAAACTACGTGTGAGCATCAGTCACTGACCGCACATAAGCACTGCTATTTACAGAGGCCATGATGACTGATGATGACACACACACACACACACACACACACACCACACACACACACACACTTGGGCCTCCTCTGGGCTTTAATGCCCTGTAACACTATACTAGCCTGCATCTGAAAAAAAGAGAGGAAGAGAGAGAGAGAGAGAGAGAGAGAGAGAGAGAGAGAGAGAGAGAGAGAGAGAGAGAGAGAGAGAGAGAGAGTGTAATAATGTAGTAGTAGTATAGTAGTACTAGTAGTACTACTAGTAGTGATGACTAGTATTGGTAGTAGTGATAGTAATAGTACTACTAGTAGTAGGAGTAGTAACAGTAGTATTCATAGTAGTAATATCCTGTCTCTTACACAGTGTTTCCCAACCCTGTTCCTGGAGGCACACCTGCTCTGCATATTTTAGAGCTTACTCTGCTCCCCACACACCCGATCCAACTAATCAGCTCATTAACAAGCCCTTCAGAGTTGCAAGGGGTGTGTTAAAGCTAAAATGTGTAGGGCAGGTGTGCCTCCAGGAACAGGGTTGGAAAATACTGCTCTTACAGATGCACGGCTCTTGCAGCCAACCCATTGGTTGAAGGCTGGAAAGAGGCAGTCTTCATATGTCAGATACCATTCATGAACTTCTCAAATTCAGTACTTGTTAAAAAGGCCCATTTTCTGAGACTAGAATTTGTGGTAGAAAAAACATACTAAAACTCTGGATGACCATCTGGATGATGCACAGAAGGTATGGGAGATGTGAAACCAAATCATCATTTGAAACCAAAATAGAACTTTTTGGTATCAATTCCACTCACCATGTTTGGAGATAGAAGAAGGATGAGAANGAGAGAGAGAGAGAGAGAGAGAGAGAGAGAGAGAGAGAGAGAGAGAGAGTGTAATAATGTAGTAGTAGTAGCAGTAGTACTAGTAGTACTACTAGTAGTGATGACTAGTATTGGTAGTAGTGATAGTAATAGTACTACTAGTAGTAGGAGTAGTAACAGTAGTATTCATAGTAGTAATATCCTGTCTCTTACACAGTGTTTCCCAACCCTGTTCCTGGAGGCACACCTGCTCTGCATATTTTAGAGCTTACTCTGCTCCCCACACACCCGATCCAACTAATCAGCTCATTAACAAGCCCTTCAGAGTTGCAAGGGGTGTGTTAAAGCTAAAATGTGTAGGGCAGGTGTGCCTCCAGGAACAGGGTTGGAAAACACTGCTCTTACAGATGCACGGCTCTTGCAGCCAACCCATTGGTTGAAGGCTGGAAAGAGGCAGTCTTCACATGTCAGATATCATTCATGAACTTCTCAAATTCAGTACTTGTTAAACAAGGCCCATTTTCTGAGACTAGCATTTGTGGTAGAAAAAACATACTCTGGATGACCATCTGGATGATGCACAGAAGGTATGGGAGATGTGAAACCAAATCATCATTTGAAACCAAAATAGAACTTTTTGGTATCAATTCCACTCACCATGTTTGGAGATAGAAGAAGGATGAGAACACCGCCCCAAGAACACTGCCCCAACCTTGAAGCATGGGGGTGAATATGTCATAAATTCAGGGTGCTTTTTTGCAAAGGGGACAGGACGACTGCACTGTATTGAAGGGAGGGTTGATGGGGCCATGTTTCACGAGATTTTGGCCATGAGCCTCCTTCCCTAAGATGGAGTGAAGATTGGTCACGGTTGGGTCTTCCGGCATGGAAGGAGTGGCTCCATAAGAAGCATTTCAAGGTCCTGGAGTAGTCTAGCCAGTCTGCAGACCTGAACCGAATAGAAAATCCCTGCTGCAGTGAGTGCAAACTTAATCAAGAAACACAGGAAATGCCTGACGTCTGTAATATGGTTTCCAAACCATATATTAATATTACGTTCTGCTTTTCTTTTCATGCAATAAAATGCAAATTAATTATTTAAAAATCATACAATATGATTTTCTGGATTTTATTTTCTCACAGTTGAAGTGTACCTACAATACAAATTAAAGATCTCTCCATTCTTTGTAGGTGAGAAAACTTGCAAATTCATCAGCAGTGTATCAAATACTTATTTCCCCCCTGTATGAGACAATTTTCCTCAAATGATTTTGCTTCATACTGCTCAATTTGTGAGTTATGCACACCAATGCTGCCATTTCCTGTGAGCTATCGCTGCTGTTCTCTATGACAATGTGAGAATTGTGAGTAATGGTGAGCACTTTGCTCCCCTTCTGCTCTTCCTTATTGTTTCTTTTTCCCTTTAATTCATTTTTGTTTATTTTTGCAAGTCCTCCCAATTTTACCACAAAAAATGGAACTTCTCTTGCTTAATCGGCATTCAGATGCTGAATGGTTCATGACTTTACATCTGTAACACTTCTCAATAGCATCACTCAGGGCTTTCCTTGATGCAGCTCCTGTAGTTAACCTTGGTGTTAGGTTGTTCCATGTCATAGCTGAGTTGCAGATCCAGGGCACGTTTAGAATCCTCTGTCAGGTCTGCTTCAGACAGCAACCTTCATTGTATTCTATCATAATTTATTCTGTCCACAATCCGATCTCCCAGCATCTGCTGTGGTGTGTCTCCATAATTGCAAGATGGTGCAGCTGTGCTACATTGTCAGATGCAGACTCGCCTTGGTTTTCTATCACGGGAATCAAACCTGTTCTTTTGCACAATCTCACTAGGTTTGGGGTTACAATGTTTCTTTAGCAAGGTGACTATGATGAGATTCCTATGATGACAGTGTAGGTCTGTGCCCCAACAACACTAATAAGAATTGCTCTTCTTCTGTCTCCATTTTATATTTTGTTTGCCTCGAAAAATTGCTCCAGAATCTCACAGTACGCCTCCCACATTTGATTTATGGAGTCAAATGCAGATAACGTCCCAATTGTAGCCATAATCTTTTCTGCTTAGTTGTCTCCCCCACACGTAGAACAGAAACTCCCTTATCAGCAGCGGAGCAGACTTGCATACCCTGGACTCAGAGACTTCACCCCTGCCAAACAGGTAGAATCCAATGCCATCCATTGCCCAAAATATCCTCATCGCCAAATAAAGTGTGATATCGTGGCACACAAAAAACACTTTAGCCAAGATGAAAGTTTATTGCTTTTATTTCCTTCTCGGTCCTCTTACAGATGTCTGCAACTCAAAACAGCAGGGCTGACTCTGACTCTTGCTCTAACTAACACAACCCTGCACAACTAAGATGATAGGAATCCCTAATTGGCCGTGAAGGTACCACAGTAGTAGAATTAATAGTATAAATGGTATTACTAAGTGCAAGCAATAGTAGTAGTTTTGGTGGCACTAAAATATATATTTTTTATTGTTGTTATTATTATTAGTAGTAGTATTAGTAGTTGTAGTAGTAGAAGTAGTAGTAGTAGTAGTAGGAGGAGGAGGAGGAGGAGGAGGAGGAGGAGGAGCAATAGTAAAAGTAGTAGTAGTTTTAGTAGCAATAATAGTAGTGGTAGTAGAAGCAGAGGTGGTATTAGTAGTGGTAATAGTAGCACTACTGTTAGTTGTAGCAGTACTATATCTGCTCTTAATCAGTACTATTATACATACATACTTCTTTCATTCATTCTTGTTTTTTGCCTGTCAATCATGTGTAATCTGTATGAAAGCCTTGTGCTCAGCCCTGTTCAGTCCACTCCACAGATACTGTGAGACTTTGCAGAGCAGATGTTTGAGTAAATGGCTGTCAGCTTTAAGCTGGATAGTAAATCAAACTTGAGGAGAACGTGAGAAGAGCAAAAACAACTTTGTCAATAGGGGCCTTCAAAGAAGACAGACACTTTTTTCCCTTATAGACCTGCTGGAACTGATCATTCTGCAGAATCAAACACCAATCTTAAGAGCTTTGGTTGAGATTATGGCTTCTTCTTTCGATTTTTCACTCCCTGTCTTTCAAATATCACTCCCTAAACTGCTGCTATAGCTTGCCAGAACACAGAGCACTGTGTGTTGGCTTGTATCTGACAGGTAAAAATTGTCTGGATGAAGGAAAAATAGGCAGTGAAATAGTTTTGTATTCTATTATAAACACCACACTGTTCATCGGCAGACAACAATAAAGTAAATCCTTTCCGTATTTCGATGTTTTACCAGGTATTGATTAAAGGGCCTGTTTTTGTGATGTCACAAAAGCCAACACATATGCCTTTATTCCCCAGTACTCTTAAAATTAAAGCGTTTCAGATAATTCTTCTAACAATTCCATAGAAGATAAACTTATGGTTCCATAAAGTGCTGTGTGCATAACAACAATCTTACTCAAAGAACACTTTGTAGCACTTTAATTAAAAATTATATTATTATATATATATATATATTATTCAGCATGTAACAGTAAAATCAGCATGTAACATGTTATGCCCAGATTGCCTTTAAAATGAGGCACAATACCACATAACCAATGAGAATATAGCTCATTTACATAAAGGCATTCATAAAAACAGCATTTAATTCAAAGGGACAAAGAGAGATCAGAAAACTATTGTGTGAAATGTATGTAAACCCACACAGACATCAAATGAGGATCTTAGGGACAGCCTTGACCGAACATCTTCCCTGAGGACAGTTCACAGCTTGGCTCAACACAGACGCTCTCCTTTTCAAAAAGGCTCCTTTCCTTTTTGGCCTGACCACACCTCAGGGGTTAGACCAGAAGCAGCCAGCAGGGGTTCTCGGCAGGAGGAGGGCAGTAATGAGGGTCACTTACTTTGTTGTGTAGGAGCAGTGACCAGGAAGTTTTATTAGACTGTGGCAAAGTGGATGATCAGGATTACCTAACTGCAATTGATTAAATAAACTCACAACAACAACAACAATAATAATCATACACTGTAAGTCTGAATGTTTGTAGAAACCTCCTCCAGCACATCTTCTGAAGTTAAGTGCATTGATAAGGTGTTCTGAGGGCCTGCGACCTCCTCTATTCTAGAAAGGCATCACACCACTGTCAGTATATTGTGATGATTAGATAGCATTCAGCCTTAAGACCATTACTGAGCTTGGGTACTAGCTTGCCACTCCAACTCATCCCAAAGGTACACCAGTCCGAAGTGTAACCTTCAAAACATAACAAGTTCACCAGACAGAAAATAAGTCACCTTCTGAGTTTAAGGTGGTAGTAACTTCAGGCTCCTGCTAATGGCATTGTACAGGGGTTATCAGTCTTTAAATACCTGCATGGTGTGGGAATGGTGAGACGAATGTGTCATTCGATGTGTGGAAAATGGGTCTCAAGGCAGAAGTTAATCATTACTAAAAAAAAAGGAGTTGCATTTGCGTTTGGCTGTACCAAATCCCAGTCTTCATGAAATTCTCATCAGAAATGTGGACAAAACTAAGGGACAGGGAGCGCTGGCATGTTTTCCAGTCTGTGAAGGAAAATTGTTTCACTTCCAGGCCAGAATTGCTTCTAGAAATCAATGTATGTCCTTCACATCCAATTACTGAGGTATCATTACATAGGTAACTGCATACCATCAGCATATGGAGCAGAGTGGCACACAAAAGGCCTATCCTCTCTTCGGAGGTATAGGGCTATGCAGCAAGACAAGCAAACAAGCATTTATACCAATATATCTCAATTAATATGTTCAGAATTTAAAAAATGATGATTTTCATGGTGGATAATTTTGCATTTAGTAAAGTTTGTAAAATTGTACATTTTGTTTAACGACTTCTTAAAGCATTCACTTTAAAGAGTACACAGCCTCAATATCAGCAGGTCTCTCAACCTCCCATGTTAAGGGGGTTGATAGGAAGTGTGGAAGCAGGGGTTAAAAAACGTGGTCAGGGTAGAAAGCAGCCAGTCAAGGCTTTTCTGCCTTACACTTCACTGCAACCAATGGAAGCATCATAATGTGGATGGCTGCTTCCCACTGCCATGTAATATTGGGAAAATTCTCTGTGCCTCATCAAAAATTGAGGTGGAGTTACAGATGTGGCCTAATTTCTCAACCAGCAGGGAGCACATTAGTCATGTTTAAGATCCAAAGGGTTCTATTGTAGGGCCTTTGAAAATGATGTATAACTACAGTACTGTAGTTATGAAAGTGAACTGAAGTGTGGGCTTACATACAGGTTTTAATGTTGCAAAGTAATGTTGTGAAAAATACAGGATAAAACTAGATTTAAAATAGATTTCAATCCTTAATATTTTGTGCAGGCAGCAGATTTTCTGATCTCATCTGGTGTACCATCTTGGGATGCTTCCTGTATCACCAGTGGTACACATAATATTGTAGTTTAAGAGCCATGGTTGTAGGACAAAGTATTGTTTTAAAACATAAACTATAATACGTATATATGAAACACATATATTTGCAGATATTAATGGATTTACTCAGACTGTAAACATATGTAATAATACTGAATATTTAGTAGCTCTCACACAGAAACCTTGTATTAGTATGTTATCTGGAATTAAATCTTTCACATTGATTCCCATGTAAAGTTGTCATTTCAGAGAGGTGTTTGCCAGAAAATGATGAGACCTTATTTCACAGCACTGGAAAGGGGGTAAACAGTGAACAGAGTGGCCAGATTTTTTTCTGCAGGAACAAAGAGTAAAGTAGCCTTCAAAATGCTCAATATACTTTCAGGGTCCACCATAGATTACAGTAGACCACTCCCTCAGTACAGCCTCCATTTCAGTCCAGAATTGAAGAAATGTCTGTTTCAAGGACATAATGCCATTAACTTCGGTTAGCCCTGTTCTTTTAAGACACAGCAAGGAGATTCTCTCTCTCTCTCTCTCTCTCTCTCTCTTTTATACACACACACATACTCAGACACACACACACACACACACACACACACACACACACACACACACACACACACACACACACACACACATACACTTTTACAGGCAACGCCCAGCTAAAGACAGATCAACATAAGAACACAGGGGATTTTGAGTTTCCATGGCAACTGCATGGGCATCTCTATCATACAAGATATAGGGATGGAAAGTTAAAAAAGTGGGGGGGATGGGAAAAAAGAGGTGAGAGGGGAACAAACTGGGAACAGCTCACTTGTGTGTCACAAAGACAGTGGAAAAATCAGAGTGGACCATTGATGCAGAGTAACAAATGTAAAAAATGTCACATCCTTTCATATATATATAAATATAACAGCATTTAATTAGTGTTTCTCCTTACCTGTACATGCCCCATATTTTAAAGAGAAATACAAAGAGAGAAAGAGTGAGAAAGGCAGAGACAGAGAGAGAGGCAGCAGCCAGCTGAGGACCAGACACTTAAAAATGCTTTACAAATTCTGGACACCGCTGCAGTAGCATACAAAGATTTGGTCCAACACAAGCCAGAACAGTCTGTATGCTGAGGGCATCCTTAATGATCTGTGATTAGAATGAGACGCTGGTGAAAGAGGAAGGGAGAGAGTAGGGCACATTATTAGAGAGACAAGATATTTTAAATCCAGCCTTTCATTGGCAATGTGTAATTAAGGAAGATCAAACTGTACATAATGAGATTTCAGTTTATGGAAGTAACAAACCAAGAACCTCTAACATTGTTGTTCTTCCTTCAAAAGAAAACCCAGCATCACCAAACCCAAGCTGGAAAACAATTCAATTAAAACCTTAAACAAGTCTTGACTTGTCCCCAATATTTACATAAATCATGTCCACTAGTAAGAGCTGCAGTCAAGGCTGGTGAAACAGTAAAAAGGTGATGGATATAATAAGGTGAAGGTAAAGCATATGATGCCATTTGTAGTAAAATGTTTTTTTAATATCTTGTGTGTGATGACAAAATATCACTAGATAATGGTTACGTAACTTAGCATTTACGATTATCTAATCATTGTGTGAAATCCTATATTTTATATGCATATGGTTAATCAGTATTCATGTATACTTTGTACACTTTAATAGCATGTGAGTCTCTCATGACATTAACTGCCTTAATGTAGGTTACAACTCTGTATAACCTCTATGGTACGACACCTAAGTTTACATACCATGTCACACGGCCCTGGCAGTTTAAAAGAATTTATGGTTGATGGAACATTCCAGGAGAGGTCATGTAGGTCTGCAGTCAGGAGTTATAGTGAAGAACTAAGTGACCCTCTTTGTGTGTGTGGACGTAGCTGTGGGAAGGTAAAGGGAGGCAGGAGTAAAGGTCACTCCCTAAATTGGTGGCCGTCTCCACAGGGAGATATCCCAAACACCCAAAGAGGGAGTTGTATTGAGCAGACACTAACAAACACAATCAAGATCACCATGAGAGTTGAGTCAGAACACGTGAGGATACGAACATTAACTCTTTCTTGTAACACCGCCTGGGCAACAGGGGCTACGTCATTTTGGGTATATAGAGGGAAGTCAGATGAGGCGAGGTCAGAGCCCTCCTTTGAGATGACTATGTGTCTGTCTTAATGTGATGGTTCTCCAGGATCCTGATTCTTAATAAACACTTGTTTGTTTTCACCTAGTCCACTGTGCTCGACTCCTCTTATTCAACGAATGTGTAAAGAAAGGGGGTACCATTTATGGTACATTTAAATTAGCCCCTTCACACATTAATATTTGAACAGTTCATCACCTTCACCTCTACCATGTGTACGAGACTTTATGAACACAGCTTTTCCCGTCCTAATGTCCTCAGAAGAATAGCTGTGAATAACTCTGCAGTGCAAAAGCCAGAGGAAGCAATAAGGGATGTGCACTAAGCTAAAAATGCTACCTTGACAGGACAAGGATAGTGACCCTCTGTTGCAGTTCCACTACCATGGTGCAGTAGCAGTATTGTCATCTCAGAGACACCATTTTCAAGTTATACAATCAATCAACATGTTTCTGAAGTTATTTTAATATGACATAGCTGCATAATTTAAGTGGTGTTTTATATATATATATATATATATATATATATATATATATATATATATATATATATGTAGCAACTCATATATGCAGATATATATCTATAACCATTTAATTATGTAGCAATAATTTTAGAATCATGTTCATTGATTGTATAATTTGAAAATGGTGTCTCTGAGATGACAATACTGCTACTGCACCATGGTTCTCCAGTCCACTTGAAAACCCTTTTTTAAATAAACAGCAGAAAGACAGGCAAGACAGAGAGTCTTCCAGAAACCAATCATCCATTAGTATGTTAATAAGTGAAGGGAGTGCTCGAGATATATTAGAAGTGTGTGTAAAATATAATCTCTTATTATTCCCCATTCTCACTCAACTGATTAGCGTTTGCTTTTTTTAACCACACACACAGCATGAAAAACACCACAGCAGCAGGAATTGCTGTTCAGGCTGTGAGCATATTAAGCCAAAGCCGATCGGAATTGCTCACCGCCCGCTCTCTGCATTGTCATTAGTAGGGCCAAATGAATCTCTGCTCAAATTAGGGCGGAGGATCCAGCTCAGCCCAACATGCTGTTTGTGTAATCACTTCCTTTGTGGCGGTAATTAAGCTTGCACTTGAGGGATTTGCAAAGAAGGAAATGTTTCCGCATCTTATTTCCCTCGTTAAAGTTCTCGCTGGAGATGGACGAATAAGCATATGACAGAATTGCAATTGCAAACCTGCAAGGCCAACTGCACACCTAAAAGGCCATCAAATGTATGAAGATGAATGTTTACAGGGATGAAGGGCTGAGGACTGGAAATGGTTGACCACTTTTCTTCTTCCTGGTGCTCTTTCACTGTATAGATAATAACAGTCATTCCACTCAGTCATCTGTGGTCCACGTAGCACCCCGTTCCAAAAGGCACTGCCAACAATAGCCAAAGTCAATATCAAACTATGGTGACAGGTTTCAATTCATGGTTGATCCAAGGCCTTCTAAATAAATGGACCGTTTTCCTTGTAACACTTTCATTTTATGTTCTAGGTAATAACTGGGTAAATGTGAAGGACAATAGAACTTGGTAAGCATTTTGCAATGCATGATACGTACCAAGACTAAGAATAAACTTTGCTTATCCAGGAATAATGATGAACTGGGTTTAGCTATTAATTAGATAAATGTTGGGCACAAACTCTATTACTTCTGATAAAATTAATACACGAACAATCTTACTTAATTTCACCCCAATGTAAATTGGAAATGAGAAAAAAAGTATGTCAAAGACGTAAGATCTTGTTTATTATGTGCTCATCTATGACCTGTAAATAAAGCTTAATCTGGACTGTTAAAGAAAGTGGTTCTTAATGAGGTTTTATTGGGTCTACACCATTTATTTAGACATTTTTGAGATTTCCTTGTTGCATAAAAGTGTGCAACAAAAAACTGTAGAAAACATGGACATCATGGTTCCATTCCCTTTTGAAATTCAGTGTGTTGTAAACAGTAACCAGTACGGTGTAACCTGACCACCACAACACAAGCAGACTATGTGCAATAATGCTTAAATAAGTGCAGTAATAATGTGCATTAATGTGCAATAACCCTCCTACTGGACTTTTCATATACTCTCTATATTCTAATATAGTCTCTTTATTATATTATTATATATTATATTCTCTATATTTTCTAAATTCTTTTATTATTATATTATTGTTATCTTCTTCTCTGTCTGTACTGTATTGATGCTGCTGCTGGAACCTTAATTTCCCTGAAGGAACCCTCCTAAGGGATCAATAAAGTTCTATCTATCTATCTATCTCTCATTTTAGCTATGTTCCATTCTTATTTTACTCTTTCTGCACCATTCTTTTTTCATTCTGTTGTGTTATTTGTTTGTGCTATACAGTGTCAACCAGAGGAGGATGGGTTCCCCTTTTGAGTATCAAGATTTCTTCCTCTGAATCTGAGGGAGTTTTTCGTTGTCACTCTCACCTCTTCAATTACATTTCAGGAAAACGAACTGAAACATTGGGATGGATGGAGATACGGATCATTCTGGAAACAGCCAGCTGTTAGACCTGTGGTTGTTTCACATTTGAGAAATGTTGCACTGTCCATGCTGTACTACAGCCATTGGTTTGTACTGACCGGTTTGTCACACCAAATACTTATCAATGTACTGTTTACATTATAAGCCTATTGCATTGAATTATTGTTTTAGAGATGTTTTATATGTTGTTTTAAAATTTTACACGTCAATAATAATTGATTGACATCAAAGTCCTTAAACTGATGGACATTTGTTCCAAGTTACAGAACTATAAGACACAGGCCTCGCTAACAGCATCATATACCGTTTTACTTCAATGGAGGAACAGAATCTGTAATTCTGTTTGTTAATTAAAAAAAAAACAGACCTGTGCTTTTAATTATCTTCTAAATTCATATGCACTTGGAAACACTGCTTCATAACAGTGTTATTAGTGGCAAAATGAACAAGCTCAAGAATCTGAGCCACTTTCAAAAGAGCTAAAATGTGAAGGCTGGATGGGGGTCAGATCATCTCCAAAACATCAGGCACGTCTTGTCAGGTGATCCAGAGTTGCAGTGGTCAGTACCTGTGTAAAGTGTATCAGGGAAGGACAACCAGTGACCAGGAACCTAAGGCTCACTGGTCCTGTGGAGTACTCAAATGATCAGGTCTGTTGTGGAGACCCAAGGGGAACATACTGAATATTAGGCAGGTGGTACTAATATTATGGCTGGTTGGTGTCTAAACTTGTTAGTGAAATGTATGTTTAAAATATTAACATTTACATTTAAAAACCTCCAACCATTCAGAAAACAAACTGAAAGACTAACTTGCATTTCTGACTAGCTTTGCCTGTTTTCTGTTTTGTTTTGGGTTTTTTTATGATGTGCTTCCAATGCATTCCTATCGATCCCTCTTTTCATCTGTCTTCATTTCATTATGAAGTTGCTGCTACAGGCATATTGATTTTCGAAAATAACTATTTTCTGAAGCGCAAACCGCTCAGCCCTCTGAAAATAATAAAGATTTTCACTCCACCATAAGAAATAAAAACACAAACAAACCCTACAGAGCTTTTACTTCTGATTCTCTGTGTCACTGATTGTTTGTTCTCTATTCAGGCTTTTGCTGTTTATATAGGAACAATCAGTGCTACTGGACATACAGTAGAAGCAGGGATGGACCATAATCTTCAGAAGTTCTAAGGTACATGCATCGTTTGAGGCTTCTCTGAACCTGAAAATGCCTGACCCTCACAAGACCAGCTTACTAAGTGGAAAATCAAGCAATAGCAAGCAAAAGCAGTAGCATGTCTTGTGAGTCCATAATCCAAGACACAAAGAGCACAGAGATCAGATAACATTCATTAATGTATTTGTATGCATTCAATGGCTATTTGTACATATAATGGTCAAATACTGTCCTCAGTATTTGAGCCCCTTCAGCTCACAAAAGTACAATATAAGATTAGAAACCCCCCCAAATACCACAAAAAAAAGATATTTTACGTTTGTTACCAAAATGTGAAAAATAGTGAAGGAAAAATATTAAACTATTACACTAAAATGCTGAAGAAAATTGTTGGTCTGAGAAACGGCTCGCCACTACACTCTCACAGACCTTTCTGTTGCATTTGCACTCCCAGATGTATGGTGGACCACAAAATGTTGGTGGCTGTTCACACAGCCATAAAATGATTGCAGATGGACAGTTGCCAGGACCAGGTTTGTGAAACAATGGCCTACGTCATCTGACGTTACTTTGTGTAAGTGTAGTGAATGAAACATATAAAGTTTCATGAAAAAACTGTGATATGGAGAAAACCAAACATGAACCAATCCCAAATAGGAACATTTTCCTGTGCATTTCAGACACAATTTTTATTTATTTACTAAATGTAATGTATCAGAAAAAACAGAATATATTGAATGTTTCATTACTTTGTAACACACCACATTTAATTTTCTGAATATTAAATTCAGTGAATAAACAGTAGTGGTGATTTAGAATGTGTGGAAGTGTGTCTCTGCACAGGATTAACTCTTTACACTTAAAAAAATCAAAGCGCATGTAAGTCAACCATGGTGCCCAAACTCTCGCATAAGACTGTTTGAGATTTGAAGAGGTTTAATATAATTATAATGTGTATATGTGTTTTTTCTTTTTATTTTATTTTAATTATCATTTAATATATTAATATATTTTAAAAATCTCTTTTAAATTAAAAAAAATGATAATTTATGTCATGTTATTTTTAGCTATAAAAGTGTGACAGATGGATATACAGGAATATAACTCTTGATATATATGATATTTTAATATTATTTACAGGATACAGTAGTTGATATATTTTTTACGGTAATTAAACCCAACTGATAGCAGCTCAGAAAGTATTTCCAATTCTGCAGTGACCAGAAAACTGGTCCAGTGAAAATTCCATAAAATGATTTTTGACCACTGTGATCATTCCTGCGATTGAATCTCATTTGAACCAATATCTCACAAAAGACTATCATCTTTCTTTACTGAATGACGCAGCACTTATCTCCCAGCTCACCAGTCAAGCATCATAATATAAAATTCCTATGCGCTGCAGTGCTCCATACTGGCCTCTCCCCTGGTCGGGTCAGCTGTTGTTTGAGGTTATCTGCAGAAAGCACCTTGTCTGCTGACTCTGGGTCAGCAGTAATAGCTTTCTTATTTATCTAGGAGGGCCCATCATCCATGAAAAGTGCTGAAAGTGTGGGCAGAAAATGGCATCTGGGGTCCTGGGGTAGCCTGGTGCTGCAGCAGTGGCCGATCCATCACCGTGACCCTATCCGCGGATCTTAATAACTACTGGCACTCCCAACACAGGCACAGGGAGCACATCCCTTTCTGCCTGCAAGTGGATGATGGATGAAAGGTTCCAGCGAATATAAGAGGACGAGAAGGAACGTTTGTGTGTGTGTGTGTGTGTGTGTGTGTGTGTGTGTGTGTGTGTGTGTGTGTGTGTGTGTGTGTGTGTCTTAATGAGGAGATGAAGTACACACAACTAAAAACCCAGCATTATAATATGTTTAAATAATTTCATTAACCATGAAGGACCAGCCATGTATGTGTCCTAAAGTAAAGGCAGAAGAGTTGCAGAGTTCTTTCAGGTGGTTTCTAGGCTGTTGCTACATGGAGACTAGGGTGAAACTAAAGAATTTACTATGGTGTTGCTTGGTAATTGTTATAGTGTTGTATGGTGGTTGCTATGGTCCTTCTTGGTGGTACCTATGGCCTCGCTGGTGGTTGCTATGTTTTTGATTAAAGGCTGCTTGTGTTGCTATGTGCTTGCTGAATGGGTGCTTTAGTGTTGCTCAGTGGTTGCTATGGTGCTGCTAGGACTTTGTTATCACCTTGCTAAGTGGTTCCTACAGTGTTGTACAGTTGTACTGCTTGGTGGTTGCTATTCTCATGTAGTTGCTATGATTTTGATATATTTCTGCCTGTATTGTGCTAAATAGATGGGTGCTAAAGTGTTAGAAGGTGGTTGCTACGATATTTTAGGTGGTCACTACGATTGTTCTAAGTGCTTGCTAGATGGGTGCTATAGTGTTGCTTGGTGATTGCTATGGTATTACTAAGTCATTGTTGCAGTCTTGGTAAGTGGTTCCAATATTGTTGCTAAGCAGTTGTTACAATGGTTTACAGTGGTTGCGCTGGTACTGCTTGGTGGTTGCTATGCTATATCAGATATTTGCTTTAGTGCTGCTAAATGTTTAGCTATAGTTTGCTATGGTATCCCATGTGGTTTTGATAAATTGTTACCCGTGTCGCTACGTGCTTGCTAGATGGGTGCTTTAGTGTTGCCAGTGGATGGTATGGTATTTTCAGTGGTTGCTATGCTTTTCATAAATGGCTGCCTGTGCTGCTAAAAGCCTGCTAGATGGGTGCAATAGTGTTGCAAGGTGGTTGCTATGGTATTGTAGGTGGTAACTATGGAGTTGCATAGTGGTTGCTAGTGTGTTGTTTAATGGTTTCTGTAGTAGTGCATGTTCTAAGTGAACAGCAAAGCACTTTTGTAAGTCGCTCTGGACAAGGGCATCTGCTAAATACTGCAAATGTAAATGTAAATGTAAATGGTATCACCAACACAGTAATATAAGAGCAACTCATACTTCAAAAGTAATTTTAGACTTCTAGGTTTCTGTTGGGCTGCTCTTTAAGAAATTTTATACACATAGTGTAGTTTTCAAAATATAAAAAAGAAAGAAAAAAGTAATACATATAATTATATATAGATATTATAGACGTAGACATAATAGCAGCACAGTAAACAAAAGCAGCAAACAGACAGAGAAATATCGAGCAAGAGGTGTGTGTGGTTTGGGGGGGGGGGGCAGACATTCTGTGAGAGAGTACTGGAATAGTGCAAGGTGAAATGTGGGTTTAGAGTTCTCCATGCACCTACAATAGCACTAAACAACCAGTGAGAAACCAATCGCTGTACACAAATACAATCTAACTGTGATTTCCCTCCCTGTTTTTCCTGCTGCTTCAGAGCTGTTTATGGACACCCAGGACCAATGAAACATGTTTTTATGTCCATCAAAAGGAAAACGGCATGTGCAGAATAGAAGAAGCACATTCACATCTCTGCTACATTCAACCTGTTCATCCTGAAGACAAGGTCCTTCAGTGCAGCTGTAACTTCACCATATTCTACTTTGATCCCATTTTTATTGGTTCACGTACTATGATTCGGTCTTCTGTGTGCTGCTGATAAGGAGACATCCCTTGCTATTGTTACCTATTCATTAACTGTGTAAACATTCTTCAGACCTAATCACTGACATCCTGGTGTGTATGTGCATTAAACAAAACAAAACTAAACAAACGTACATATTCATTAATGGCTAATTACTGCTCAACTGCAGTTCCTGAAAGAAACAGCCACTCTTCAAGATAAACTGAGTCCATTAGTCAGTTAATTAAGGAGTTAACAGGTATCTGGTCTCACAGTTGGGACAGTAAATGTGCTAAACAGAGCAGAGTAAAGGCATTTACTTAATCAGACTGAACATACGATTGTAAAAGCACAAGCTACCTAATCAGAACTTTAATCAAACTCATCAGAAACCAATTATGTCATCGTCAGCCAAAACAATCAAAGTGGTGATTAGCCAGTGCTAATCTGTTGTGATTTTTATAAAGCAGAATCACTGAAGGCAGGAATACAAGGCCGCAAACAGCAAAAGCTTTAGACATACATTGTCCTACATCACGCCTTGTAGAAACATATGTTGTCTTTTTATTTGTCCCTTTAATTTAATAGTTGAGTTTTCTTAACAGCACACATTACACATTACAGCACTTTTTATACAGTCTGTCTTAAGGTGTAGCAAAATCAGACTTTACAGTGATGTAAGATTAAGTAGAACGGCTTTCTGGTGTGAGTAGTAGCCTCTAGCACTATTTCCCAAATGCACAAAAGATTTGTTTCATAAAGTTTCATAAAGTAAAGCTACAATCCACAAAAAACTATAATAACTATCCACTTTGAACTGATTACAAGTATCTAACACTTGGCCGGACAGTAGGTAGTTCACTAAAGTGACTGTATTTGGTGTGTGTGTGTGTGTGTGTGTGTGTGTGTGTGTGTGTGTGTGTGTGTGTGTGTGTGTGTGAAAGTTTTATATTTTTTCATGCTTATGTAAAAACTAATAATAGTCAAAACATTCATAAAATTATTTAATAAAAAAAAAAATTTCAGTCAAATTCAACCTGATTTACATTTAAGCTGTATTCAGTTTCAGTGGTCAATGTCTCTGATGGCTTTGGTGGGACTTGAGATTGATCAATGATTAGTATAGATGTAGGTACATGTAGACCAAATGGGTGGTAAGAAGGCAGGACTTAAACAGATGTGCTTAAAGCTGTAAAAATGTACTAGGAATGAGCAGCTTTTAAAAGTATACTACTTAAACTCGTACATTATCTTCCCTTCTTCTTTTGGGCATAAATTCTAAGGATGGAAATTATTTTTCTAGAACAGTGGAACAGCTGATTTGTAATGTGATACCACCCACTACAACAATTAAGAGCAAACCAATGAGACTTAAATAAGACAGCCTCCTCCAGAGTCCTCTCTAATGATGGTCTAATAATCTGCAGCTGATGTGTTGCACTTAAAGTTCAAGTTCAATCAGGTTGTATCAACAAGAATACAAAAGTCTTGAAATATGTCATTTTAAATCTAATATTGAATGTACAATATGGGAAAGTCAGGTGGTGTTTTCAAATGGTTAAAAAAAAAGAAAAGAAAAAAGGCAGTTACAAGATTTGATATGACAGAGATGATATTGTTTGTAGAATGTGTTGGTGTTTCTGTGACAATTCAATTAGTTTTGATTTGTACAAAGCTTCTCACTACAGAGATTTGGGCCCAAGTCCTTAGTGCCTCCTATCCACTCCAAACACTACAAACCCCAGGTGATTTCCACTTTCCTGTTACAGTCATGAGCTCCTTGTCGCACAGAGCCAGTCACAACTGACTGACCCTGGCTGCTTCTCATTCAGTAAGACACGCTGCTGTCTGTCTGAAAACAGGAGTGGTGCACACATATGATATGATTAGAACATCTGCAGTGGCTCCACAGCTGCGTGGCATATCAGTCCTTTACATTTTGTTTTTAATGGGGTTTTTTTGTCCTTTTTCTTTCTGCTGTGCTGCTGAGAGCACCTGAATAGTTTTTTAGCACTCATTGGCTTCATGTTGTGGTTTAAGGATCCGGAAATCTGTTCTGACGTTAGTACTGTCTGTCACATCAAAAGCAAGGCTGAAATATTGAAAAGCTTTCAGTAAAGCAGGCCATGGCTGCCATTAGCAGTCTACTTAATGTAATAAAGTAGTAAAATAGTGATTGCCCCATAATCATATTGAAGTAGAGATAACAGTAGCATTTAAAAATGCTTAGAACGTAGAAACCCAAACTTTACTTAAGGGTTATGGATCAGCTAATCAATCAAGCTCAAATAAAATCATATGCTAGGCTGGCCAAAAGTTGAGGTGGTCAATCAGCATAGCCAGATGACTTACTGACATAGGGCATGTTTTCCCCTTTCGAGACTGGCTTTTAAACATGTAAGCATCAAAAATCTGCTTAGACCATCTGGAACAAATCTTTCAGCAAGGATGACTTTAAAACCTTTTAGAATCACGGATACATTACTCTCAAATGGTTATCATTCTCTATAACTACAGCGAATACAATGCAAATAAGCTTACTTTTATTTATACGCCCTTCACATACAATATGAATATGCATGTTTCAAACAATGTATCTGTCACATACTTCTGTGTCTCCTCTATGTTGGCTGTTGGATGTTAAACAATACATTTACAAGAGCCCAGTTCAGAATCAAACGTTTCTGACAACAACAAGCATGGGGATTGTGGAGGAGGTTGTGATAATGCAGGCCTACTTACTACAAAAATATCTAAAGTAAATGAAGTATAAATATTTTCAAGTCGTTCTTGAACCAGTGGTTGTGTTTCTCTTGAACTGTTGGCTCCATTGCCCACATGGTTTCTATTGTAACTGCTCCATAAGTTATCACAGAATGTGAAATGTGCACATATATGGACGAATTATTCTCATCAGTGTCTGTATTTAATGTTGAGCATAACTTTCATTGAGTTATAGAAATCTGCACTATACTATGAAACCAAGGGCATTAAAAAGGCATGCCTTTCCACAAGATTCTGAAGCATTGCTGTTCGTTCTTTTTTATTGCATTCAATGACAAGAATGTGAGGTCATTAATTCTTCTGTACAGGGACCAGAAAAGTTTTTTTGCTATGTCAGTAATGGGTGCAACTCAAAGTAGCTGAATGCTTTCATTAGAAGGTGTCCACAAACCTTTTTTTTATGTAGTGGATGTGAAACAGTGGATTTGACAATTAGACTGCAACTGTTGGTTCTTGTACTGGTTACAGGAGAAATGGGCAGACATAAAGACCCAAGGGATTCTTTCAAGGGTCAATTGGATATGGCCAGATGCAAAAGGTTGTGGGCATTCCTAGTCAGCATTGGTGAAAACCTGGACAGTCAAGGTGTGAGGTGCCCAAGGCTCCTCGATTCACAAGGGAGGTGAAGGCTGTCTACTTAGAACCGAAATGACAGAAGGACGTTTAATGATGGCCTTGTGTGACTCTGCAGTGACCCTGCCACAACTTAACGTTTGAAATATGCTACAGAACATCTAAACAAGTGAGATTAGTTTTTTGAAACAAGTGATGTGACTGAATTCTACAGTCAGAAAAGATTTTTATTTTATTGGAAGAATGCCTTCCCAACTGTGAAGCATTCAGGTGGATGTATTATGATATGCAGTTGTACTGCCACCGGTGACATTGACAATACTGCCCAGGTAGAGGAAAGAACGAATTCCTCCAACCACAAACAAATCCTGAATATAAATGTCAAGTGTGAATGTCATGGGGTTTGAAGTCACCGGTGGGTCCTGGTGGGTCATATGAAAATAAAATCCAACAAAAATATCTAGAAATAGGTTAAACAACCATAGAATACTCTCGTGGCAACCACAACCTGAGAAATATCAGATATTTTAAAGACAGTTCAGATCATCTCACTTGCTAAGACATCCATTTTTACAGTGTAGCTCTGATGACTTCCCAATGAACCACAGCGAATCTCGGTTTTGTTTCCACACTTGAATTATGATGAGGGCTTTGATCTCACCACCACTGCCTTCATGTCTCATGGACTCTTGTGGCCTTGTCGCAACACAAGAGCTTTCACCAGCTTCTCCGACAGAGTGGCAAAGACAGCAAGTCTGCTCTCGTATCCGCTGGGGCTTGGTGACCAGAGCAGACAGAACAAATGCACGGCACGTTCTGCGTTGCTATCAGAAGTTAGAGCCTTGAAAGAAGCAGATACAGTATTCTCTTTCATCACCAGCCCGGCACTCCTGTCATTGAGTACGTAGATATAAGCTAATGTAGCATTCAGCATGAAGACAACAGCAATGATGATGAATAATTTCACTCTCTCTCACTCTCTCTCTCACTTACTCACCCCCCACCCCACTCTCCAAGCCTTCAGTAAAGCCCCTCAGTAGCTAATCGTGATATCATTACTTATCTCTGGCTACTGTGGCGCTGATTCAATTTTTGCGCGTGCAGGGCGTGTGGGAATACAGTGGACGCCTCATTACGTGGTTGGCTTCGTGAGCGCTAAGCCCATCTAGACGCTCCTCTATTGCTTTTTTAAAGCCTTTCCCCAAGTCAAATGCAAGGCCATTAAAAAAAAAAAGCTGCAGGAGAGACTCTCCTCACCAGATAAAGAATTATGACCAGCTGAAAGTTTGCATCAGACTTGTTGAGGACTGGTGGGGATCATAAGCAGCTTTGGGCTTGGCAATGAGAGACAGTGGGTGAATTTCAAATGAGAGAAGTTCAAATATATAAATCACAGCTAGACATAAAATGTTGCACTCATAAAACCACTGGGCTAAAAACAACATAGGGTGGCTTATAATACCAAACATCTTCAAGTAGCCATTATCCGGCATTACATTATCACCACCTGCCTAATACTGAGTAGGTTCCCCTTGCAAGGTCATAACACATCTGTCTATTTGAGGGATGGACTCAACAAGACCTCTGAAGACATCCTGTGGTATCGAAGTCAGATCTACCCGATTCAGCTCACCAGTTAACTGCCAGGTTTGTAAGGTGTGTTGGAGTGGAGAAATCAGCAAATTGTAAAGGACTCAGCTCCCCAGCTCTGCTTTAAGCTTTTTTTAGGTGGGGCCCCCATGAGCAGCCGTGAGCTGTAAGTGCCCAAGCGTGTTGACCAGCATGACCAAACTGGTCCACCAGTATAACCAGTCTTCTAAAAGTACTGATCATAAATCTAAGAATTCAGCAATAGTTAAAGATTTGTCTATTAATCAATTATAACCAGTTACTCGCCAATTACCCAATCAAACTGGTTAAAGTCATAGCCATGAAGATGATAAATTATGGATTATTTTATGGAGAACATAATCATAAATGGAAAAAATCAGACATAGACATAGATTAGCATCAGGTCCCCCATCATCAGCAGGTCTAGATACCATGGTCTTGTTCATTTCTTTCACTAATTGATTGGAGGATATTCCAAAGAATTCCCAGATTACTCCAATCAGTTGGCTAAGGAAACGAAGGTGACTAGGTGTTTCTCCCAAGTGGCCGAAACTGGGGAACTTTGTGAACAGGCCGAAGACAGGTGCCCCTACACTATTTAATTAATCACCAAGTGAATAATCACTAATTAAAATAAAAGTAATTAATGATTCTGTAATCAATGTAAAGATGAAAAGTAATCAATGTTTACAGATCCATACAGTTCTTCAGTCTTCTAGAAGTACTGGTCACACCATCTCACACTCACTCTTTCACTTTCCATATTGTTGAAGTTGAGGTTGAGTAAATGTCATTCATTCACATGCACACACACACACACACACACACACACACACACACACACACACACACACACACACACACACACACACTTCTAAGACAAAACCACAACAATTCCACCCTAACTAAGAGGAATTACTGTACTAGGCTGTGTCATGTTTGCAGCGAGCTTGTGCATTAGTGTACTTCATCGGGGTCTCCAAAGGCCAGCCCGTACACTTTTACTGCCAGCCTCAAACTCGCTTTCAGCATGACTGATGATAATGTGAATAATATGTCATGTCTGGGACTAGCCGGCCCAAGAACAAATGATGGTCATGGTGGAGAGGCTGTGAGCTATTGCTAAGAGGGACTGTTTACAGGTAACTGGATCTTTACTGACCCCTGGAGGTCAGGGTGGGATTACATGCGCCACAGTTCTGCTCCGGTTTCTTCACCTTATCTGTTGTTAGTGTGAAACTGATGGTTTTGCTCAAGGGAAACTTTGAAACTGTCCATTTGCATATTTCTGGAAAGTGGGTGGCAACCTATCAAAGTGTGCTTCTCTCTCTTGCCCTCGCTCTCTCTTTTTTAGACGGCATGACGCAAAAAAGTGAAATCCACTCAGCGACGAAAATCATTGGAAAACTAATGAACCACGTCTGAGGCCTTTCAACTCTGACAACACGACTTATTCATGAGAGACAGGAGCAGTCATTCCGAGCTCATATCATTGATTATGATTTTAGTAAAGATGAAGAATTAAGAGAAATACACTCCTGCTTTAGAGCTAAGTGATAATAGGCAGCCTGCTCTGGTATTTTAACATCAAAGGGGAAGGGCAAGTGGCAGGCATACTAATGCACACAAAATACCAGCACGTCTTGCTCAGCTCACAGCCAGCTTTAATGGATAATTGATTAAGCTATAAATTAACACTCGGCAAACATGCAAATCAAAAGTCTGGGGACGTGTCATTTTTTATGCACACACTAAAAGTCACAGGCGCTTTTTTACTGGAGCAGATCAGGACACACACACACTTAAACCTGACAGGCTGGGCGAGAGTCTCTACATCAATGTTTCGGGCTGTTGGCTTCGAGATGTAAGTAACGGCAATAAACACACTCTAAATCAGAGTGCCCTCCCTTTGGTTGGCATTTATTTTAATGGCCCAAAAGTTCACAGTTTCAACCTGGTATGAAAAAAGCAGAAAGGAGAGCTGAGCTGGAAAAAAATCTTGTTTCTGACTTTTATTAGAGAAGCATGAGAAAGTGTGGGCCCCCTGGTCAAAATGTTAAATTTAAAAGACAACCTGATTTCTAAAAGACATAAAGAAAGGCATAAACGTAAAGATCAATTACTCTTTAATACTTTTAGCAAGATTACTGTGTATGGTCCATATATATTTATACAAAATATATGTACATATATATTAAAATAAATGCCAAATCCAATATGATATATGCACATATAGTATATGTCCAAATAATGAATGCATTCACATACTTTGTCACACCCATTGCTGACACAGATGTGCAAATACACACACAGTAGGAGATATTGCAATAGAATAGGACTGGAGCAGATAAACATGAACCTATTGGCATCATGCCTAATAGCAGATATGGTCCAGACGTACACTACTGGTCAAAGGTTTTAGAACACGTAATATGGTTTCAGAAAAAAGTTTTAGAACCCATATGGGTAGTGTATACAAAGCCACCACCACTGAGCTGTGGATTGCTTTCTGGAAAGATGATGCTCCATCCAATACTTTTGGGACGAGCTGGGAAGTTACACTCTTGTCACTGAATGCGATCAAATCCTCACTGCACTGCTCCAGTTACTTCAACAGTAGAACGAACCCTTTGAAATACCATTGATTTCAGGGGAAACACTGAACAAGCAGACTGTCTAATATTTTATCTATATAGTGTATATGGCCATAGATCAGATTTCTGTAGGGCATGTCCGTAGGGAAAAGTGAGAAAATAAAGTGCTGTTTGCAGCCAGTTTCAGACGACATGACGTGGTTTTGTCAATTACCTCCTTTGCTAACACAATAACGCCTTTGCCAGCACCAGACATTCCTAGCACTAACCCTGACTCTCTGGCACACTAATACCCTTGGTGCTTATGTTCCAAAGGCGAAATATAGATTTAGATTTATAGGCAATTTAGTGCAGACTCAAAGCGATCCCTGCTTCAAGCAATGTCAAGCTACAGTTTCATTTCCTGTGCTCTTTCACGTCTTTCCCATGCACCTCTGTCACACCCCTGAAGTTAAACTTCACATACTGAAGTGTATAAGAGCTGTCTGAGTTTCAGTGAAGCGAACTCCGAGCCATCGCTCCATTTACATCAAACTGTTAGAAGGTCAAAGTGAAGTGCCCTGTATTGAGACAAAGATTGGGCATCCCTGCTTTTTTGTCTGGCTCTGTACTCTCGACAGGGAGGTAAAATGTATCTGGCCAGCGGGTATTTGACATTTCTTTGACATTTCCTTTCTTTTTCCATCCATTCTCTTGGACGCAGAGAGGGGGGTAAACAGTTTGATAGCTTTTTTTTAGATACATTTTTCTGTTACAAAAAGCAAAGAACCTCCCTAATGGAAGCTTGTGAGCACTAACCTTTTGTTAAAGCCCAGCTTAGAAACTCAGAAAAGCTGTCCTTCTCCAGCAAAAGTATAAAATCGCAATATCACTCTGAGCTAGCTGCTGTTGTCACAATGGACAAGATTATTCCAGTCAGGCAAGCATCAAATAACGACGTGCTTTTTAATTAAAAAGCCACAGAGCGCACTGTAGCCACCGCAACCGCAGTAATGATGACACAGTCGAGGCTAGAGGCTTAGGAAGCTTTACCATAATAAAGGCCAGAAGCGTGCATGGCTCTATAACTCGCTCTGCACTTCCATATCATTATGATGTTCTAGTGGGGCCTGATTAAAATTCAAATGTATGCTGGACACCCTGTATGTGCTATACACTTTAAATGTCAGTAACATCATTCTTCTAGAGCATGTGACCTCTCCTATATTGTTGTCTGATTGTCGAGAGGGGACAATACACCAGAAATGCTGTATATTACACATTATTCATTATTAGGAAACCCATATTACATTGTTTATATACATTATTTTATATATTATACATTATTTAAATAGTTCTGCCAATAAAAAGATTTTTATTTTGAGTAAATTTCCCTGTGCATAAATCAGAGAGTATTTAAGACAAGTCTTGTAACTATAAATTATACTTGCATAAGAAAAGAAAAAAAAAAGGAGAGCACACTAGCTGCTGCTGCTGCTGCGTCACCTAAAATAAAGGCTGAGCAGGTCTAAACCCGCCTCTAATACAAACAGCACCTCTCAGAGTGAACTGTCAGCGGGATTATATTTCTTCATGCTGATGTGCCACACACTTCTGCATGTCTCTGGAGAAGCATGTTTTGGGAAATGCAGCCAGGTGTTATAGTAGGTTGTCATAGACCCTGAGGAACACTAGAAAACAATAACCCTTGCACATAATCTGAAACAAGCAATGATGGCTTATTTCTCCAGAATATAAATTACACTCATTTTATATAAGGTGTATTATAAGTATGAAATACTTCAGAGATACACCATATGACCAAAACTATTGGGAGTATTGGGATATATATATATATATATATATATATATATATATATATAAACTGCTTTTTTGGAGTCTCTGGTTGCTTGTTTACTGAATTTGTAGCATTGCAGTGAGGTTTATTGCAATAGCAATAAATGTTTAAATATTGCAGTGGCAATATTTCTGCACATCTCTGTCAACAATGGGTGCAACTTAAAGGAGCTGAAAACATTTTTGCACTTTTCTCAAGTACCGAACCTGTGACAACTTCAGTTGTTAAGAGCGCTATACAAATAAATGTTGATTTGATTTGAACCACCTGCATGCCTAAGTGAAGTGATCTGGTCCTGCTATTTCACACATACTGACCAGTCGTTTTAAGGAAACCAGTGACAAAGAAAACTATCATAAGATAAGATAAACTATAGAATCTACAGTATAGTATCTACAACATTATAAATAATAAACAAGTAATATGTACAGATAAATTACAAATATTTACAGATAATTGCATGAGGGGAGATCAAAGAAGTATTGCACATTTTGTTGTATTGGAAAACCAAACATTGTGTGTGAAATTTAAGTGTGTGTGTCTGTGGTCTGCTGTGAGCAGTGCTGGCTGTACAGTCTATCAGCAGCAGGGAGAAAAGGCTTGTGATAGCGCTTCTTCACATGCTTAAGGTGGAGCAGCCTGCCACTGAAGGAGCTGCCCAGTGTTGCCAGAGTCTTATGCATGGGGTGGAATTCATTTTGCACCATGGAAGCCAGCTTGGCTAACATCCTTCTGTCTCCCACCACCTGCACTGGGTCTAAGGAGCTTCCCAGGACAGAACTGGCCTTCTTAATGAGTTTGTTTGTTCAGTCTTTTCTTATATGTTGTCGAAATACTGCTGCCCCAGCACACCACACTATTAAAGATGGGTGATGTCACTGTGTCAAAGAAGGTCCTCAGGAGTGCTCCCTGCACTCCAAATGACCTCAGTTTTCTCAGTAGGTGTAGTCTATTCTGGCCTCTTTTTGTGAATTGACCAGTCCAGTTTGGTGTTTAAATGAACACCCAGGTACTTGATGCCAGGCTGGTAGGCAAACTGAAGAGGGTCCATGGATGGTTTCTCCAGAGGGCGGAGATAGGTAATGACGAGCCTCTACATTGACTTCATCAGATGGGTGCTGCCTTTTGGTACAGGTACCACAAGCATGTTTTCCACAGTTGTGGTACTCTTCCCAGCTTCAGGATCATGTTGAATATGTGCTCAACAACCCGGCATTGCTGATCTGCAAAGGACTTGAGGAACTGATGCCATCTTGGTGCTGATGCCATCTGGATCTACAGCCTTCCTTGTCTTAATTTTCCTTAGCTCATTCCTCACCTGTGTCATTACGAAGGACAGACTAGAGCATGGGGGCTGGGTGCTAGAGTGTATAAATGGCAGATTAGGGCTGCCAGCCGAAGAGCCAATGGGTGGTGGTAGTGAGTTGAGATTTGTTGAGAAGTGCGGAGCGCAGCATGCAGGTAGTGTCTCAGAGTGACGGTTCAGCACAAATATCTGTATGGGGTGAGGGGCAGGTGAGTGATCAAATCTATTGAAAAATAGATTGAGGTCATTCACCCACTTCTTGTCTCCCACCACCAGGATTCTTGTGGCCAGAGCTGTGTTTGCAGTCTACACACAGCTGAGTTTATGATGTCACAAGCCTCGTCAGTGTTGGCAGACAGGGGAACATGCACAGCTATCGCGATAACATGCAATACTTCCCTAGGGAGGTAGCATGGTCTCATGTTCTTGTTCAATGTTCAATGTTCTTACAGCAGATCTGGTATTTAATAGTGATGTGTCTAGAATTACACCAGCTATCATTCACAAATACTGCCAGTCCACCTCCTTTTCTCTTACCACTCTCTGCTCTCATGTCCACCTGAATGAAGTGAAAGCCATCCATAGATACAAGCATGTCTGGAGTTACTGCAGTTATCCATGACTCCACAAACACCATGATGATACACTCCCGGTATTCCCTCTGATACCATGTTAGCACCATGAGCTTGTCCATGTTGTTGAGAAGTGATCACATTTTTCCCATAACAAATGGGGTAATTATAGGCTTGTTGCGTCTCCTCCGCATGCATTGCAGCTATCCTGCCTGGCTGCCTTGTCTCCTCTTCTGCAGATTGCATGGGATGTCATGCCTCTCGTGCAGCACCACAGCTGCATTACTAAGCATTAACAGCTGATCCCTGTGTGTGGAATAAACAATAGGATTCCCTGGTTCCACACAGGATCTCCAGATATGTAAAAAGGGAGAAAAGTAGTGTTAAAACCAGCACAAGCGCCACAATATTGGTGTCAATTGTGGTTAAAAAGGATAGTTGGTCACCAGATAGATGTAGGACTGCTTTGACACCAAAGACTGGGAGGTATTGTGCAAATCAGCTGGTGAGGACATCAACTGCATCTCTGACTATGTCAACTTCTGCACAGACACTTCTGTCCCAGTCAAGCCAGTGCATTATTTTCCCAGCAACAAACCTTGGCTCACCAAGAACCTGAAGGAGCCATTAAACAAGGAGAAACAGACCTTCAGAGTTAAAGAAAAATTTCTACTAAGGTCTAAGGTGGAGAAGCAGTCGATGCTGAAACTGAAGCAGAGAAAGGAGGCCTGCAGAAGAAACCTGGAGACAAACAGGTTCAGCACATCCTCACCCACTCCTACCTCTACATCCAGCAGCAGTAGCCTTTCTTCCTCACCAATGCTGCTGTCTCCACACTGCCCACACGCTCTCCCCCCACAGCCATTCTCCGAAGATCCTCATCCCCCACTATAGGTGACATCTAACCAGGTGAAGAGACAGCTGGAGAAGATAAAACTGAGCAAGACAGCTGGACCAGATGGAATCAGTTCAAGAGTACTGAGGCTCTGTGCCACTCAGTTGAGTGGGATTTTTCAGTGTCTCTTTAACCTGAGTCTGAAGCAAGAGCAAGTGTCTATGCTATGGAAAATATCTTGTCTGATTACTGTTTCAAGTAATTCATATGCCTCTCCTCTCAATGACTTCAGACCTCTGGCCCTCACATCCCATGTCATGAAGGTCCTGGAAAGGTCCACACTCCCATCTAGACCAGAACAACAGCACAGTGAGAATCACTTTCTTTGACTTCTCAAGTGCATTTAACCCCATCAAACCATCTATTTGTTTATCTATGTATCTATCTAAGAACAAGAAACTACTTTCTTTAGACATTGCAGTAAGATAACCAATATTCTGTGCTTTTAGGTAGAAGTAGGTCAAACAGGCACGGCATTTCAAGTGAGTCATTTGGTGCTACTGTTCTGTACTGTTACTGTACTGTACTGTTCTGCTGGAAATAGCATGAGTTTAACCACACAATAGTGTTCTAAAATATATGACAGAACCACCACGAATTACCTGACGAGACAACAAGTTCTGGATTTTTAAGGATTTTTCAGCCAGCTGACTTAAATATCCTTGAAAATGTTCCAACAAGCTGTACAACAAGATGAACCAATATCTGAGAACAACAGGCCAAATCCCTGCAAAGGGATTTGAATTCCAGTTTGCCACTGAGGGGCTAGTGTGGTACTTTCTATGCTATAACAACAAGAAGACATTTCATGCTTTGGGATTAGAAGCATTTAGAAGCTTTGATGTGCTAACTCTATAAATGGTCCATACTTTGGCACAACCACATTGATGATTTGGATTATTTTTATTAAAAAAAATACTGTTTTTAAAATCAGAATAAATTTGCATTCATATTTACAGAAAATACTGTGTTTTGGTACAGAGATAAGAAGAAAATTAAAAGGTTTGCTGAGCACAGAGACAGACCAATAAATATTTAAATCCTGCCCACAGAGAGCAGGTATAGGTCTACTGAACACAAAGACAGAACAATATGTACGTAAATCTCACCCACAATGAAATCTGATAGGTATACCGATTGCAAATGCAGACCAATTAGGATTCTCTCTGTGTCTCGCTACGTCTGTCCTTTCCAGGACATTGTGTAGGATGTCAGGGAGCCACTACCAATATGCAGGAGAATCCCATGAGTCACAGGATAGGTGGAATATCTGCCATAGAAGAAACGTTTGGTTCCATAAAGCATCATATCTCTAATAAAGATGTGGGCGTATGAAGAACCTTTAAATTGATGAAGAAACTTTACATCATGTACTTAAAGATTCTTCACAGTTATGCTTGCATCTCACATCATGTTACAAACATGGTTCCTTATAGAAGCAATTGTGATTTTTCTATGGAATTGGTCATTTATTGCACTTTTATTTTTAAGAGCATGTACAACAACACATTTTAGGACATAGACCCTTTAAAGACTGTCATTTCTACTGTGTTCAGCTATGTAGTGTACCCCTGTCCAAGTGTACCTCTATCCAAATATGTCTCGACTGATCAACTTCATTTGGGCTAAAAGGCAAATGTGACTTTTTGCTGAACTGTTCCTTTAAAATCCTCCTTCAGTTTGCAGAGACACACCTGATGCCTCGCCACGCAGAGCCGGCACAGGAATAACTTCGCTCCGACAAACTGGATCACACTTTGAAGGGCTGCATTCGTATGCATGAATAATCACTAAGCGAACGCGTGCATAAATGCATAGATATGTGATAAGTCAATCCCAGGCTGACGTTTCTCCCAGCTGTCTCCTGGGCCTGTTGGCATCCTTAAACGGATTTCACCTTTACTTTCACACACAAGCGCCTGCCTTTCTCCTTCCTTGCTCCTAGCACTCCTGAATAAACAGCCCTAACACAAAGTTAATACTGCTCTATTCCCAGAGTTGTCACTGTTTCAGAGAAGATCACAAGTCAAGACCAAGGCTAAGCTACGTCTGTCACACACACACACACACACACTGCACTGGAAACTGGAAAGTATCCTGTTCTCACAACCGTGTCGCTTCAAGCCCCTCTCTAACACCTCCCAGCCATCCTGCACGCCCCATTACGCCCTGCTTGTTGCAATTAAGCCTGATGCAATTAGCTGTCAGAGCATGGCAGCATTCAGCCAGAGAAGTGGGCCTCCAGAGCCGCGGGCAGGCTGTCACACGCTTAAGAGACTTTCGTCACCTCTCACTGCCCGTCAGGGAAGAATGACAAATGTGTACACAGGTATTTCCTTTCTGAAGCAGGAGCTTTCTGATGTGAGTAACTGGAAAAGATGTTCAGGAAGGAGCAACACCAGGATTATAGCCATCTACTGCTTCTAATTGTCTTCATCTTAAAGATGCAGCCTGGAGCATTCCTTCTACCCATCATCATTCTGGAAAAAGTATTCCTGTTTGTGTTCCTACAAACAATGGGCATCATTCCCTTTTATCTTTCTAAGAGGTTTCAAAAATGTGTTCAGATTCATGATACTTTTTTATTAACCACAGTTTTCCATCCTTATTTGGACGTGCCAATTCCCCAACCCCGTTAAGAGTCTCACCATCACATATGATGTTCCCGACACTAGGAAGGTGAAGACAAGCACATGCTTCCTCCAATACACGTGAAGCCAGCTGCCACCTCTTTTGGAACTGCTGCAAATACATCATTGCTGGGCAGCCAATATACTTGGAAGAAAGCAATGGGTCTCCAGCTGTGATACAACAGCTAACAGACAGGTAACAGATGCCTGTGCTGTCTAACAGCACAATCTACCCTCAGCAATTTGAGAGAGCAAAACCACCCAGAGAGACTCCCAGAGAGAGCATGGCCAATTTTGCTTTCTCAGACTCCACCTGCCACTGGCAAGCAGCATGTGCATTAGACTGCTGAGCCACTCTGAGGCCTTCATTATGTGTTTTTGCTTTGTTTATATAATGATGGACACTACTGTCCTTGCAAATTGAACAAAATCCAAATAAGAATACATCGGTGGCTGTCAGAATTTGTGTGACGACTGCGTAACTGGAATTTAAGAAGATATATCTTCTTAAGAAAAGCTGGTTCATAATTGAAAGAGAGCCAATATGTTCATTGACTTAATAGTGTTTACAGTGTATTCCACTGAACGAAGAAGAGTCCATCATTCTTTCTTCAAGTACTACAGCTCTAGCAGCCTTGTTTTGTGGGTTCAACCCTCATCCTATAGCTAATGTGAGCAAGTGTTTGGGCAAGTATGAGTTATGAGAGAACTGAGAGTATACAATACAGGCTAAGTATTAATATGAAAGTCCACGTAAACAATCAGAAGATGGGGCGGGTTACATCAGGGTAGATCAGTCGGGACCAGGGGATCTCGATACATGAGAAAGAGATGGAAAGAGAAACAGAGGGAAAAAAACAAAGGGTTAGGAAGGTTTAAATAAATGCTAAGGAGGCTAGTAGTACCTAACCACCAACAGACACAAACCAACATCAGCCAGTTAGCAGGGGCAGCTCAGGACATAGGAGGAAGGGAGAGACAAAAACTAAAATGTGATTACATTTAGGAGATTAGGTAATGTGGTGAAAAACCTGTAAAGGATGTAGTTTAGTAGGAACGGCAGCGATGAACAGAAACCTGTAATCAGTGTAGCACAGAGCAACAACAGGAAAGGAGTTAAGCAAAAGCCTTTGTGGAGAGAAATGTTTTCAAACAAGATCTGAAGACAGAGAGTGTGTCTGAATCCCAAACAGTAACAGGAAGGGTATTCCAGAGGTGGGAGCTTTACAGGAGGATGTTCACCCCCCTGCAGTGTTTTTTCTAATTAGAGGACTTGTTAGTAAGCCAGCATCTTGGGAGTGAAGTGTACATGACGGGTTGAATGGTTTAAGAAGTTCTTTTAGATACTGTAGGGCTGAACCATTCAGTGACTTGTATGTCAGAAGGAGTATTTTATCATCAATATGGAATTTAACAGGTAGCCAGTGAGGGATGAGAAAACAGGTCTAATGTGATCAAATTTCCAAGCTCTGGTAAGACCCTCGTAACTACATTTTGGACTAGTTGGAGCTTCTGCAAGGATTTTCCTGAACTACCAACCAGAAGCGCATTGCAGTACTCCAGCCTTGAGGATGATGAAGGCATGCACCAGTATCTCAGTAGCATTTTCATGAGAAAGTACTTTACATAGTTTGGCAATATTGCATAAATGAAATAAGCCAGTTTTTACTATGTTACTGATGTTGACAATAAATGAAAGAAATGTGTCAAAGACAGTGGAGCTGGGTATAATTGAAAAAACATCTAGATTTAAACCATTTTAATGTATTTCAACGTCACAATCTGTCCTCTGATTTTTCCTCTGCTGTGTTTGAACAGCTATGACACACACTGCTCTCAACAATGCCCCAGAGCTCAGGCTTCCGTGACTAAAGTGTTCATTTTCATCTCTGACTCTGTCTGAGGCGGCAGAAAAGCCCTGCGAGAATGTTTCCGGGTGAAGAAGAAAATCGATGGTCTTTGGCGCCCATTTGGGGGGCACCATTACTCCGTTACACACTTTTCATTTCCTGCTTGCCTTGTTTCTGTCAGGTGCTGAGCAGAGGAGCAGGAATTTCTCCCTGATGAGACACTTTTTTCCCCCTCTCTATTTCTCCATTTCTGTTCTGCTGACTAGCCACTCTGAGTGGAATAAACGGCAGAGAGCTGGAAAAGGTGCTGTGAATGCTGCCTTCCCTTTGGTCTGCCTCCAGCTACTTAATGCACAGCTAATGCACATCCATGTATGCACATAGTAAGTGTTCAGTCATTAGAAATAGTAATCAAATAGTGCTCTGCATTCGTCTGAGCATGAAAGTTATTAGTGTTGTTTCAGAAATTGAACATTTTTCACATTTATTTGTATAGCAATTTTACGACATGAAATTGTTGCAAAGCCACTTTATCGAATTCTGCATATAAGACCAATAGAAAAGAAATTAAACAAATTATGCTACCTCAAATTAGCACGCTAAACACCACAGTGGCAAGAAAAACTTGCAAAGAAACCACAAAACTCACAAGGGGGACCCATCCTCCTCTGATCAAAACCACTACGAAAATACTACTATTCACCTTATTCCACCATGTTCACTTTAAAGAGTCTGTTTCTTCCACCTTTGTGTAGAACATCCAATGCAACCGTGTATCCATTGATATTGATCTAAAACCAGGTCATTTACTAGTCATTTTGAAATGTTGACCATAACATGCAGTAATGTTCGCTTGTTTGTTTGTTTGTTTTGTTTTCTTTTTTTCAGGCACACCCCAGTACCACATAGGTCCTTGGCACCTGCAGATATCATTCCATCTAGGTGGGATTCTGAATTAGACGCATGTTGCTGATTAAAGGATTCTGAATTAATCCCACAGATGGTAGCTTCGCCCCATTGGCTCCTCAGCCATGCATATGCATTTTGGTGCATGCAGTTCCTTGCGTACTGAGCAGGATTACTATTGAAACAACACATCATCAGAAGCCTGTCTCTTGATGGTCTCAACCCAGCTTATGTCCCCTGTTAGCGCGTGAACAATCCAATGCTTTGTTAATTCAGCTTCATAATTTTAATTTACATTCTTTTCTAATTTCTAAGAGATGACTACAACTTTCAATCCAAATTAATCCTCCTCACCTGTGGAGATCTTCAAGATCTGTTGAAAAATAGTTCAAACTCAGTGAACATGCACAGAAATGTTTATAGAAGCTCTCCTGAAGATTGTGGACATGTGCTATGTTTATGATGAATGCAAGCTGTTTTAACCCTCAAGACACAATGACAAATGAGTGATCTTTACCGTCAACTTCCTGTGCAGTGATAAAACAGCAATCATTACTCCCTATGCAGTTTAAAGTTCTCTTCAAATTGAATGCTTTTGCTCCCTGTGGTTCAGAACCTCACTTAAAATGTCTGAACCTCAGGGGTGATTGGAACACAATTCACACACACATATATATATATACACACACACACACACACACACACACACACACGCACACATTGGTGTGAAAAAGTGTTTTCCTCTTTCCTGATTGTGTTCCTGAAGAACTGTGTTCCTGAAGCTCCTGAACACAAGTAAACATGAAATGCAATTTTTAAATGTATTTTTAAAGGTGTTTATTATTGAGGGAGAAAAAATCCAAACCTACATGGCCCTGTGTGAAAAAGTGATGGCCCCCTAAACCTAATGACTGGTTGGGCCACCCTTAGCAGCAGCAACAACTGCAACCAAGCGTTTGCAATAACGTGCAATCTTGAGTCTTTAACAGCATTGTGGGGGAATTCTGGCAATTCTGTCATCTTTGCAGAATTGTTGTAATTCAGTTACATTAGAGGTTTTTCGAGCATGAGCGGCCTTTTTAAGGTCATACTACAGCATCTCAATAGGATTTAGGTCAGGACTTTGATTAGGCCACTCCAAAATCTTCATTTTGTTTTTCAGCCCTTCAGAGG